>JTEE01000038.1:597669-620583 GCA_002896455.3 Chlorella sp. ArM0029B | reverse complement strand
GCCGGTGTGCAGGCCCGCCAGCTGGCGCGCGTCGGAGACCTCAACACGCACGCGCCTGCCGTCGGGGGTGCGCACAGCCAGCATGCTGCAGGCAGAAAAGGGGCAGGGTTGCGGGCATTGGTAAGAGGGATATGATATGAGGAGGGGTGACGATCTGGTTAGGCAACCTGTCCCTCCATATCAGATATCTGATACTCCTCCTGCTGCTGCTGGATGTGGGCGCCGCAGGAAGCTGGGGCTGAGCCACACGCTCGCTGCAAGCAAATCTCTCACCGCTGGGGCGCCTGGCCGTGTACATCCTGTGAAATGACAATCGCTTTGCCTGCACACTGGCAGGGCATGGCACAGGGCAGAGGCAAACTTGGCGAGGTCAGGAAGCGAGGTGAGCGGGCACAGGACGGGCGGCAAGGTGACACTTGCAGCGCGTCTCCCCACCTGAGAGTTCTTTACTAGTGCTCGCCAGAAGACTTCGTGAGTTGGTCAGCACTGGGGAGGCCAGCGCAAGGAGGGCCAAGAGCAGTCCGGAGCGGAGCATATCGAGGGACAAGAAAGGGGGTCGATTGAAGTGTTTGAAGTGCATGAGGAATTCGCGAAATGGATGGAGGAAACATGCAGAGTGCGAGCGGTGCTTCCGGCTTGGGGCAGCCGGGGACCCTGCGCCGGCCATGAAAAGTGAGTCACCCAGCGCAGACGGCTTGCAGCAAAGCCGTCTGCGCCCGCGTAAAGTGGTACACAGCCCCCACACAGGTGCTTGAAGGAGGCACGGACAGGCGGGAGGGAGACTTACCGCCCACAAGGAGGCAGCTGCCTGGCTGCCAGTGGCTGGTCCTCGGTGTGCGGCAGCCGCTGAGCGGGACGGCCAGGCAGAGTGGGTGGGGTTGTTTGTGCTGCGGCTGGACGATCTCGCCTCAAATCCCATCTGCAATGACGCTGACACCTGTGGGGGCTGGGAGCCAAAGCAGGGAACATCTGTGTGGGGGCAAGCCCCAGGCGGGGGCATGCTGGTGACGCCCCTCACACGTCTCCACAGTCAGCGACTCCCCGCCCCTTCCCTCTCAAGTCCCCGATTTGGCCGCTTCTTGCTTCCCAACCCTGCACAGTCCACTCAGGCGCCCATGTCTCGAAGCCCCTTCCGTTCTGGCTTCAATACCCAAATCCTGTTAATAATGGGATACTTGGTTGACACTTGCCTCATGAAAGGGATACTCAAGCATGGCGCAGCTCTTGCATGCATGCTGGAGAAAAGACCGCGGTGTACATGTATGGCAGGGAGAACCACAAGCCCAGCATCCCGAACTGTTGCAGAGTGCAGGAGCGGCACGGCAAGTGAAACAGTGTTGCCGCACGGAGGCTGGGGACAGCGGGTGGGATGGGGACGAGTGGGTGGGACGGGGTGGGGGTCCCTAGACGCCCGCTGGTCGAGGGTCTGGAGCCACCGATCCTCCGTCTGCCTGCTGCTGCCGCTGCTGCTGTCGCTGCTGCCGCTCCACTGCTGCTGCCGGCAGCACATCGGCCGCGGCATCAGCCGCCGCCGCCGCCGCCGCTGCCGTTGCCGCCGCCGGCTGCTGCTGCACCAGCAGCTCGTGCCTCACTTGCATGAGCAGCTTGCCCAGCATGTTTGCCCCGCTGCCGTCATACCCCCTGCCCCAGAAGAAGTCGTGGGGGGAGCTCTCCACGAGCTGTAATCCCGAGCTGCCGCCGCCGCCGCTGCCGGCGCGGGTGCCGGAAGATGGCGGGGGCATTGCAGCGATGCGGCCGCCGGATGCATCGCAGCCGCGCCCGCCGCAGTTGCGGCCGGTGGCCAGCAGCATGGCGCGGGGCGCGGCGTGCGTGGCGCACTTGGCACGTAGCGCAGACAGCATGACCGCCAGCTTGGCGTCCGCCCAGTCAGCACGCATGAGGTGCGGGCGCTGCCGCTGCGCCCGCCGCCCGAGCCCAGCAGCTTCCTCCGGGCTGCCGGCGCCTGCAATCGCCTCCACAAGCGCATCTGCCTCTGGGTCGGCCACCCCAGAAAACTTCTGGGCCTGGTAAAAGTGCTCCACCGAGGGCCAGAGCCGCCAGCCGTCGGCACTGCTGCCGTCGCCGCCGCCGCTGCCCGGCTGCTGCTGCTGCTGCTCGCCCGCCCGCTGCTGCTGCTCCTGCTGCTGCCCCTGCTGCGCTGCCCGCGCCTCGTGCAGTTGCTGCGCGCGCTGCTCCGTCATGGGGCCGCACGGCATGGCGATGGGGTGCGGCGAGAAGTTGGAGAGGCACCCATACTGGTCCCATGCCTTGTAAAACTCGGCCACCCCTGCAGCCTCCATTCTGGACCCAGGGTGCCGTGGCTGCCCGCCTGTGCTGCCACCGGCGCTGCCGCCGCTGCCCATCGCGGCGCCGCCACTGCTGCTGCTGCTGCTGCTGCTGCTGGAGTTCACGACAACACTGGAGCCCGCACCCGCTGCCCTGCCGCCGCCGCCGCTGTCGCCGTCCTGGGCGTCAGCCGCTGCTGCTGCGGCAGCCAGGGCGCGCAGGCCGCCTGACTGGGGCAGGTAGCCGGTGAGCATCAGGTCTGGGCCAACCTGCTGCCACCGCACATCTGCTAGCTGCAGCGCCTGAGTCATCTCCACAAAACCAAGGTCGCCGACAGGGGTGGGGGCGCGGCTGCCGCCGATCTGCAGGGTGGTGGCACAAGGGCAGGAGGCGGAGAGCAGGGGCAAAGCAGGTGGGGGTGGGAAGGGTGCGAGCGAGGCAGGGTGCTGGCAGCAAAGTGCTGGCTGGGTGGCTGGGTGGCTGGCTGCAGCAGATCTGAAGGCAGGGAGCGTTGCATGGCTACAGGATATACGCCTTGGCTCAGCATGCACCGGCACCAACTGTTGATGCCTTTCCTCGGCTTTGCAAACCACACCCCGCCGTGCACCGCCTGACGCCCTGCACAGCATGAATCCCGCGCCCAGCGCAGGCCAGCCTGCAGCCGCCACAAGGAGCAGCTGTGCTGTACGCACGAGCCCTGAGTCCTGAGTCCTGGACTGCCAGCCAGAACTTGCGCCCCAGAAACGTGCCGTATGTGTGCCCACCCCACCATTTCTCCTGGAAAACCCCAAGCCCCCTTGGGGTTTGCCAGGAGACTCCCGAGAATGAGAGCCCCCAGCCTTGGGCACCCTGCAGCCCTCACGTATCGGGGGGGCACCCCAGACGCATTCCCATGCACCCCTGCACCCTGCACCCCTTGGCACCAGAGTGAGCTCACGATTTTGGGCGCCACAAACGCCATGGCCTTGTGGATGGCTCCCCCAGCAATGGCCGGCGCCGCCAGCATGCCGCCGCACTCCCAGAGGCACTGCAGGAAGCCGCGGTCGTAGCAGTAGCTGCAGGGGGGGCGGGGGAGGGAGGGATGTCAGGGGAGGGGAAGCGGGAAGTGGGGCCCGGCAATGTTGAACGCACGACACACAGGGACAGCTGTTGATTGGTGGCATGGATGTAAGGGGAGTAGAGGAGCAGGGGATGTTGAACACACACAGCAGGGGGTGTTGAACAAACACAACACACACACACGAACAGCTGTTCATGGGTGCATGATACCTGCAGGCAGCTCTGCCGGGCCCATGTACTTGAGAGCAGTGCAGTGCGGGCCCGCCCAGGCCCGCATTCCACACCCCAGCGCGCCGCCCGGCCCCACCCACATCAGCCCCCCGCCTTCTCCCCCCCGCCCGCCCGCCCACGAACCGCGCCACGGCATCGGGCGTGAGGAAGTCAAACTCCAGCACCTCCACCCCGCGGGCGCGCAGCATGGCCTGGAAATCGAGGCGTGCCCCCCGCTGTGTGGCCACAATGGTGGGCGCGTGCCCCACATCCCACAGCTTGGCCTCTGCAGGCAGGTCGAGCGTGCGGCTCATGACGAGGCGGGCGGGCTGGTGCCCGCTGCTGCGCCGGGTGGTCAGCTGCGGGTTGTCGCGACGCACTGCGGGGGGACAGAGAGGGAAGGGATGATGCTTGAGGGTCGAAATGCAAGGGGGCAGGGGGGCGGCATGTGTGGGAGGAGTGCAGAGGAAGCAGGGCGGGGTGGCAGGAAGTCAGGCTCGGCTTCGTGCCATCATGCAGAGGCGAGGCGTGCGCTGGGCTAGGGACACACTGCTGTGGTAACATACCTATCTGATCAGGCAACTACCTATCTGATCAGGCAACTACCCCGCCGACCTGCTGCCTGTGCTGCACCGTCGCTGATGTCTGTGGACATTGCCTCTTGGCCGGCCTTCCACCCCTGCCCACACACCTCAACCTGCACTTCCCACAGTCACCTCACTTACC
Organism: Chlorella sp. ArM0029B; assembly: GCA_002896455.3. NCBI lineage: Eukaryota > Viridiplantae > Chlorophyta > Trebouxiophyceae > Chlorellales > Chlorellaceae > Chlorella > Chlorella sp. ArM0029B. The sequence goes on along the minus strand of JTEE01000038.1, from coordinate 616,302 downwards.
CAAAGCACCGCACTCACGGCACCGCCCCCCTGCCCCTACTCATGCCAAAGCCGCCGCACTCGAGCCCCCGCCCCGCCGCCCACCTGTGCACCCCCCGACGATGACGGCATCTGAGCAGGCCCGCGCCTCAAACACGCGCTGCCGCGACTGCGCGCTGCTGACCCACGCCGAGTGCCCCATATGTGTCGCAATCTTGCCGTCCAATGTCATGGCATACTTGAGCAGGCCCAGCGGGCGGCGCGTGACTGCACGGTGCAGCAGCGCCTCGTTGGCGTGCAGGCACGCGTCCAAGGCGGCCTCCGCCTGCTCCTCGGGTGCGCTGCAGGCGGACTCTCCCAGCACCGCCACCGCCACGCCGGCGGAGCGCAGGGCGGCGATGGCACCACCCCGCAGGTGGGGCAGCGGGTGGCGCAGCCCCACCACCACACGGCCCACGCCGGCCGCAAGCAGCGCCTCCACAGCCGCTGCCTCCCCGTGGCAGTCCCCCGTTTCGAGGTTGAGGTAGGCGGTGGCCCCGCGGGCGGCGCCGCCAGCCTGGCGAACCACCTGGCACTCGGGAGGCTCCGTGCCCTGCGGGAAACGAGCAAGCGTGGCAACGGCAGAGTGTGGGAAATGGCAAGGGGCTGGCAAGGCATGCAGAGGCGGTGCACGGCACAGGGGAGACGGGTGTACTCGGGGTTTGGGCAGCTGTGGGTTTACGCCAGCTGTGGTGGCAGCGGGCTAAGCGCAGGCTGAGCGGTTGGCAGCCCATCCATGCACAGCACCTCTGTGGCTACGAATGAAAGAGAGAAGAAGAGATGAAGGGACGTACCTGTGCCAATTGAAATGCCTCTGCCAGCGGCACGCCCCCCGCACCGACCAGCACACAGCCGGCGTAGGGGTGCGGCTGCGTCAGGCCCAGCGGCGCCTGCGACACCTGGGCTGCACGCATCAGGTGCCCAACGTCCGTGGCTGCAGGAAGCAGGTGCGGTAGGCATGTGGGATGGTGGAAGGACAGAGCAGGGAGTGGGTGCTGCTACCACCTGCGGTTGATGAGATGAGCTACAGCGGCAGCTGAGGCGCAGCTCTAGTGTGGCACAGCAGCTTGCAGTCGTGCAGGGGCAGTGTGCAGGCTGGACGGATGTCAGCTCACCATCGAGATGCTGAGGGTCGCTGCCAGGGCCATCTGTGCTAGCTGCAGCAGCCTGCAAGGGGGTGACGGCAGCAGCCGCACTGATGACGTCAGCTCTGGGCGGCGGCGGCAGCGGCGGCGGCGGCGGCAGAGCGCTGCCAATTGCGGCGTTCCTCGGCTCACCGCTCGGGTACTTGGGCTGCGCATACGACGCGCAGGCGCCATCGAGCGCGGGCAAGCCTTGCAAGCCGCTGCCGAGCGAGAGGACACCGCCCCGACTGCCGCTTGTGGCGCAACGGCCTGCTCCATGGAACCAAAAGTGCCCACACACTTGCCCGGCACAATGTGCCGCTGGGTGGTGTAGGGCAGGGGCTGCGCCCGCCCCAGCAACATGGGTTGTCACCCACGAGACGAGCAGGCAACGCAGCGGATGTGCAGTGCAGCAGGTAGTCAGGTGCACTGATCGATGCGAAATACAGAGGCCCGCTTGGTTGGCTTCAGATGCCAGGCTGTAAACCTTCCCACTCCTTTCCATCATCATTGGGTGTGCAATTGCAGACCCACAATCTCGATCAGCCAAGCCAGCTGAGCAAACCCTTCGAGGTTTGCCTGCCCGCCAGAACATGGTGGCGAATGCGAATGCGAGGCCACACGGCACCAGGCCAGAGGAGCGAATTCAGGAACGCTTAGTGCAGGAGTGGGCGCAGCTGTCCACGGCTGACTCGGCGGCAGAGGAGGAAGAGGCACCGGCGGCGGCGCCGGTGGCGGCAGCAGGCACGGCCGCCAACCCTGCACGGCCCAGGCCCAGCCGCCCCTCCGCCCCGCTGGCCGCCGCTGTTGCACTTGCTGGCTTGAGCGCAGCCGGTGCAGCCGTGTACCTTCTGCTGCGCCGCCGCCGCCGCTGCGACGGCGGCTACCGCGTGCAGCGCGCGGCGGTGGGCAAGCAGCAGGTGTTCTCCGTCGTGCTGGCGCTGCGCGAGCCCTCGGTGCCGCTGCCGCCGCCCGGTGGCTCGCCGTCTGCACTGGCGGGCAGCAGCCTGGTGCTGTCCGACCGCTTGGATGTGCAAAGCGTAGAGACTCGCTTCGGGTGTGCCGCCTGGAAGGCGGGCCGCCCGCCGGCGAGCTCCACCTACTGGGCAGCAGATGCCCTGGTGGCCGCCGGCGCCCAGGGCACCGCCACGGTGCTGAGCGAACCGCTGGGGCTGGGGTGAGTGGGCTCTGCTGTTGTTAAGGAGTGCATCTGGATGCTCCGCTGGGTCGGAGGCTGGGGTGATGCGGGCTAGGGGGGGAGTGGGGGTGTCTTGTGGTTTGGCGACGCATGTCCGGTTCGGAAACGTGGGGTGGGCAGGGCAAAAACTTCCAGGCCGAGCTGGGCTGCAAGAAGCTGGGGTGAATGTGGGGAATGCCCCTAGTCACACAAGTTGCCGCTGGTGCTGCTGCTGCTGCTGCTGGCTTCTTGGGCAGACGGTGAGGCATGCTGCAGGCTCGCAGGCGGCCGGCTCCCGCTGGCACGCATGTGCGAACATAAATCGCAGTGCGCTGCACCACAAGCAGAGCTCATGCATGCTTGCCTCCATACGCCCTGACGCCTGCCCCGCCCCCTGCCTGCCTGTCTGCCTGCCTCTGCCCGCAGCCCGCTCCTCTCCCTGTCCGCCGGTTGCACGCCCAACCCGGCGGGCCGCGGGCGCACGCACGGCGGTGGCGACTACGGCGCAGCTGTCAGCGTGGCAGCAGGGCTTGCTGACCTGGCAGTGGCCTTGGATGAGCTGGGCACCGCCCGCGTGCCGGCCGCCTGCTGCGGCACTTATGCGCTGCGCACCACCGCTGGGGTGCTGCCTGTTGAGGGCGCCTGCGTGGCCTCCCGCAGCCTGGCAGCCCCCACACTGCTGGCCGCTGACCCGCAGGTGCTGCTCAAGGCGGGACAGGCGCTGCGCCTGCCGGGAGGTGTGGAGCAGGGGGCGGGGCAGGGGGGCAGGAGGGCGGCGGTGGGCAGGAGGGCGGGGTGTACGGCACATCAAACGAGGGCAGCAGCTGGGGGGCGGGTGCGTGCACACACCCTGCAGTCTGGCCTCGCACCTGCATATATGGCATGCCTGCGCCGCTGTGCTCCTGGCAGGTGCTTTCTCGTATCTATGCACAGTCGGTGCGCCATTCGATGCACACCCAGCCATGCAAATGCGGCAGCCGAGCGTGCGGAGGGCTGACCCATCCTGTTCTGGCCAAGCCCTGCCTGGCTGCCCGCTTGGCCAATCCCAGCAGCCAACACTTTTGCCTGCTGGCTGCTGCTGTGTCGCAGGCGGCGCGCCCACAGAGTTGCTGAACCAACCATGCCAGTGGCCTAAGCCCTGCCCTTCTGTTGTCCACTGGCTGTTCTCAAGTGCCAGCATTGCTCTCTTTCCTTACGTTTCTTGGCGCAGGCGGCGCGCCCACAGAGGTTCTGAACTACTTGGTGGCCGAAGACTTCTTTGCCGCATGCGGGGAGGAGGCGCGGCGCATGGTACCCGCCGTGGTGGCGGCCGTCAAGGTGTGTGGGCGGGCGGCTGGGTGGCTGACTAGTGGGCAGCGGGCAGGATAGGTGGATGGCTAGCTGGCTGGCTGGTTGCGTAGTAGTGCCCGCCGTTGTGGCGGCTGTCAAGGTGGGTGGATGGTTGGATGGGCTGGAGGCAGGGTGGCTGTCTGTCTGGCTAGATGGTGCTGATTGTGGTAGCGGGGTAGCGGGGGTGGCTGGCTGGGTTTGCGGTGGTTGGTGGTGTAGTGGGCGGTGGGCACGGTGGGTGGATGGCTAGCTGGCTGGCTGGCTGTGTAGACAGTGCCCGCCGCCATGGTGGAAGCTGTCAAAGTGGGTGGCCCGGTCGATTGCTTGATCAGTGGGCGCTGAGCAGGGGGGGTTGAGGCTGGCTGGCTGGCTGGCTGGTGCCCGCCGTTGTGGCCGCCGTCAAGGTGGGCGACTGGCTGGGCTGTAGAGTGTTCCGAGTGCAGGCTGGGTGGGCAGGCTGGCTGGCTGTCTGCCTGGCTTTCAGATGCGTATATGTGTGCAAGGAGGCGCGCTGCAGCACACGCCTGGGCGGATGCAGCTGGAGACAGGCAAGGTGTTGAGCTGAAGAGGCACCGACCGATGGCACGGAGTTGCCCAGAGCCGGTAGCTGATGCAAGAATGCCTGGCCTTTGTGAGGTTGGGTGGCTGCCTTCTCCTGCTCCATACCCAAGACCTTTCTCCCAATCCCTGCACAACCGCTCTCCGGCCTGCAGCGCTGGGCGGGGGCCGACCAGGCTCAGGCGCTGTCTCTGTCAGAGTGGCTGTACCATCGGGTGGCCTCCCTGGCTGCCTTCATGCCCGCCACCTGGGAGCAGCAGCAGCATCAGCAGCAGGCGGGAGCAGCAGGTGCGTGTGTCTTCTTGCATGTGTGTGCAGGCAGGCGGGAACAGCAGGGGTGTCTTCACATGCATGTGTGCAGGCGAGAGCAGCAGGTGTGTGTGTGTGCAGGCGTGCCACTGCCCACGCCCCATCCCCGCTGCCACCCACGCTTCGTCTGCCCCGGCCGCCGGCAACTGGCTCCCGCATGCTGTACTGCTGCCCGCTGCGCGCGTGCGTCTCGACGCAGTGCCCCTGCGCTGCTGCGCCCACCCTGCCCATCCTCAGGCACCCACGATGTCGCATACCTGCCTCAACTCTGCCATTCTCACCTGCTCCCCGTCTTGCAGGCGCCCGGCAGCACCGGTCTGAAGGCGTGATGCAGGCACTGGCGACCGCAGCCGAGGCGCTGCGCTGCCGAGAGTTTGTGTGGCAGTACGGCCCCTGGGTGGAGGCACGCCAGGCGGAGTTGCCGGCAGAGCTTGTGGAGTGGTGGCGGCAGGCGGGGCAGGTGGGCCTGGGCTGCACACGGGGTTGGGGCGGGGTGGGGTGGAGCGGGGTGGGGTGAGGCGTGGGTTGTTGGGTTGGGCGTACGGTGTACGGTTATGGTTTTACAGTTGCGTGTGTTTTAACATGGCAGCAAACCCACCTGGGTGTTGGAGAGGCCCGCCTCATTGTGAGCTGACGCGCCTGCCGCGCCTGCCGCCGTCGCTGCTCCTGCCGTCGCTTTCGCCGCCGCTGCCGCCCCCCCTGCCCCTCGTGACATCGTACGAGTACTGCCCCCCATAGATCTCGGCAGCCCTCTGCTTCCCTGTCTGTCCAGCGTTGCACCCTGCCGCCAGCCATACGTGGCAGCCGCACAGTGCGGCACAGCACAGCACAGCACAGCACAGCACAGCACAGCACAGCGCCAACAGCACCCGCTCTCCTGGCTGTGTCCCGCCCTCCCACCCGCAGGTGGATGAGGCGAGGTACCAGCAGGCGCAAGCGGTTGCTTCAGAGCTGCAGTCTGCCATGCGAGATGCACTCAAGGATGGGTACATCTTTGTACTGCCCACCACCCCCGGCCCCGCGCCTGCGGTGGCGCCCGAGGGCGGCGGCAGCAGCGGCAGCGGCGGTGAGGCAACAGCGGAGCTGGAGCAGTTCAGGCAGCGCTGCCTGCAGTTCGCTTCTGTGGCGTCTCTGTCGGGTGTTCCGCAGGTTGTGCTGCCGCTGCCGGTGCCAGGTGGCATGCCGCTGTCGGTGTCCATGCTGGCGCTGCACAAGCGTGACCTGGCGCTGCTGCAAGCGGCCGCCAAGCTGGGCCCTATGTTGGCTGAAGAGGCTGCGGCACTGGCAGCGCAGCACAAGGCAGCGGCCCGGCAGCGNGTGCTGCGGTCGAGGCTTGGATGCAGCTTGCGTGTGCATGAGGAGGGCGCTCCACACACACCCTAGTACGCCCCACGACCCCCACCCCCACCACCCACACACCTCCTTTGCCAACACAGCGTCAAACGGAAACACTTTCCGCAGCACCCCTCATGTTAAGTATGCCCCACCCCTACACCCACGCCCCACACCCACCTCCTTTGCATGAACAGCGTGCCCTGCAACGCCTTCCGCCACACCTGCCCTCAATCTCACGCCCCACCCCCACACCTTACCCCACTCACACCCCTACACCCGCCCACCCACCTCCTTGGCAAACACAAAGTCGGCCACGGACACGCGGCCCGCCAGGACTTTGGCCCACTGCCGGCAGCAGTAGTCCTTGACGGCGCTCAGGTCCTTGCTGGTGAACAGCAGGCGCAGCACAGCCTCTTGCATCTTGCCCACCGCCGGGCAGCCGTCGCGGCGCACCGTCTCAATTCCCTTGGCGTCAAACACCGGGGTGGCCTGCGGTGTGTTTGCATGATGTGGTTCGAATGGTGTGGAGTGCGTGTGGGGTGAGCAGGGCGGGTTCGATTTAAGGCGCAATGGCTGGATGCCATTGGGATGTATGCAAAGAGATGCGGGCGGCACGGCCTGCAGGGGGTGAAGGCAAGGGAGGGGAGGGTGAGGAAGGGAAGAGGGGAGAGGCGGACGCATGGCTTTGTTGGTGGGGAGGCAATACCCGCAGCACACAGCACATAAACAGCATATGTGTGCCCCCACACGAGTGCCTTGCATCCACAACTCTCACTTGAGGCTTGAATGTGACAGTACCGTGCACTCAACCAACAAATGCCTGCCCACCTGCCCACCCACCCCACCTCACCTGTGAGGGCGATTCGTAAGAGAACCCCACGTACCGCTTCTTGCTGAGCAGGACGCAGGAGGAGTAGACCTGGGGTTGTGGGGTGGGGTGGGGTGAAGTAGGTGGGGGTGGGGCCAATGCACAGGACAGCGTGAGTGCCTCAGCTCAGCAGTGCAGCCTCACCACACACAGACACCATCGGGGGGAAGCCGGCACCACGTCCCACTGCCATAGAGCCGCCATGCCGCAATCGGCAGCACCCACCCACCACGGTCTTCCCCTGCTGTCTGTCCATTCTGGGCATCGCTGGCTGCGGCATGGCCGCGGGTGCCGCCCACGCAGCTTCCGCACCCATGTCACCGCCGCGCATGACCTCTCAACGCCCTCAAGCAGTGAAGATTGCGTGAGAAATGCATCAACAATCTACCGTGCGGTGGCATGCTGATCACCGGGCCGGCGCGACCCCACCCCCATGCCACCCGCGCCCACCTTCTCCAGTTTCAGCGTCACCGGCGGCGGGTTGGCTGCGGTCACCGCCGACGCAATCTCCGCCCCAATGCGGAAGGCATCCTCCCGGGAGCGCCCCGGCAGCAGCACGAACAGGCTGTCTGCGGCAGGCAGGAGGGGCAAGGGATGCAGGGACGGGGGAGAAGAGCGGGTCAGGAGAGGTGGCACACGTGCAGCGGGCCTCCTCACGGGACCGGGCAAAGGCGGCCATTTGAGTGGGAGGAGAGGCTGCCTACACTAGGGAGGTCCGTTGCTGAGGTGAGGAGGCTGTGAGGGAACGGGTCTGGGCAGGAAGGGTTGAGGCGGGCTGCCTGGGGCGCAGAGTACGGGTGGCAAGGGGGGGAGGCCGTGGAAGGTGAGGAGGCACACAAATGCGGACGGCCTGCTGTTCTGACCCCGCCAGCGACAGCACACACACAAGCTGTCTTCAACAGTGAGGAGCGGGGGGCTGGCAGGGATGCGTGCACGGGTGACAGATCCACATGCAAGTCACATCTGACGTCATGCCCTTCACCTGACAACACACCTGTGTAAGCCGCAGCGCTCCGCCACTTGAGTGCTACACACACGCCACCGGAGCGGTGCACACACGCACAAGACACCCCGCCGCAGCCCCACTTCAGCCCTACCTCACTTGCTTCGCCTCGTACACTTGTAAACAACCTGCGTGTACACCTAGCTTGTACACCAGCTTGTACACCTAGCTTGTACACCACCTGCAAGTGCCACCCTGCGCGCTCCCATGCACGTCTCGTACACACACACATTAGCACTCGCAGCACGCACAGCAGGCACAGCACTCGCAGCACGTCCACGTGACCAGCCCAGCCCAGCCGCACCTGTGTCACCGTACACCACCTGCGCTTTCCACCCCGCGTGCTCGTTCACCATGCGGATTGCGCTCTCCAACGTCTCCCGCCCAGATTGCACGATAGCGTCCGCCAGCTCAGCCATGGGCATGCGGCCTGCAGGCATGGGCCCAGCTTGCTAGGAGCGTCGTAAGCAGGCAGGCAGGCAGGCAGGCAGGCAGGCAGGCAGGCATGTAGGCAGGCAGGCTGACCGATGGCGTGTGCCAACTCAGCCTTGGGCGCTTGGCTTGCAGGCGGGGTCACGAATTGGGTGTGCAGGGCGAGCAGAGTGTTGAGCAGTAGGAAGGAGGGCGGCTGGGGCTCTAACAGGCACGGGAGGGGGCACGTCTTGCCAGCTTGCCTACCCGCCTGCCTGCCTGCGTGCCACACGCGCCCCAGGCAGCTGCAGCAAAGAGTGCCTTTGCAAGCACTGGCACTGTCCACCACTTGCGTCTTCAACAACAGCACACGGCATGCCACGACATGCCACGCCATGCCATGCCATTCCACCCCACCCCACCCCACCNAGCGGGGGCAAGTCGGCGGGGGCGGGTGCGGCGCGGCGCAACGGCGGCAAGCGCGGCAGTGAGCCGTCTCCCCAGCAGGCCGCTGCGTCGGCCCGCAAGGAGGACGGCAACGCGGCGTTCAAGGCGGGGCGGTACGAGGAGGCGGTACGGCAGTACAGCGCGGCGGTACAGCTGGACCCCCAGGCCGCGGTGTACTACGCCAACCGAGCGATGGCTTACCTGAAGCTGGGAGCCTATGGGGATGCGGAGGCCGACTGTGATGCAGCTCTCAAGCTTGAGCTGTCGGCAAAGCCGCTGCTGCGCCGCGCCTCGGCCCGCCTGGCACAGGTATGTCAGTACAAGTGTCGGTGCAAGTGGGTGGGTGCCAGATGCGGGATAGGGTGCAGTCCTGCGCTGTGCATTGGCCTTGCCTGCCACCAAAGGGCTTGGCGGCAAGGGTGGCATGACGTTGGCAGCAATTTTTGGGCAAGGGCGGAGCGGGGTGGGCGGGTTGTCAGTGGCACGGTGGGCAGGCCTGGAGGGAAAAGGTAGCAGGACGGCTGCACACAGCTCCGCAGGATGCCCAGCTGGCGCACGCATGCGAGGTGCTGCACACCTGCCACATGCACACCAGCCTGCTGCTCTCTGCATGCAACGTGCCTGTGCCTGCTCGTCTCCTCTCTCCACTGCCGCATCCCCCGCCCCCCGCTCCTGCCACCCTCCCGTCACCCCACCCGGCCCCACCCCGACCCTTTTCCCACCGGCTCTCTGCCACGTCCAGAGCAATTTGCCGGGAGCCAGGCCTGTCTCTAAACACAGTCAATCAAAAGGGGTTCCCAGGGACCCTCTTAAACTGACTGATCCTCTGCCTGACCCCAACCCTCCTGCCTCCCACCCCTCCCTCCTTCTCTTCTGCTTCCCACCCTCTCCTCCGCTCCCCTCCCTCTCCTCCCCTCTCTCCACCCGCAGGGCAACGTGTCTCGAGCCAGGCCTCTTTCCAAACCTAGTTGTTTGATTGACCTCGGAGCGCCTTCCAAGCAACTGATCCTCCGCCTGACCCCAACCTCCCCCACTCCCACACACCCCTCATCCTCCTCTTCCCACCGTCTCTCTGCTCCCCACCCGCAGGGCAACGTGTCTGGGGCCAGGGCCGACTTCAGGCAGGTGCTGGCCCTGGAGCCAAACAACCGACAGGCACGGGATGACTTGGCGCGGATCGAGGCCGCGGGGGACCCAGACGATCTGCACCTCGGCGGTGGCGGCGTGCACGCCACATTCTGACTTGCCTGCCTGGCCGAACCCAGGGTCGGTCTGTCCGGCAGATGGCCAGGGCAGCGGCGGTGTGCAGGGCTACGTTTGGCTCCTGGCCTGGCTTGCCTGGCTTGCCCGGCCTGGCCAAGTCCGGCTCCTGGCCCGACCTTTCTGGCCTTCCTGCATGCCAGGTGTGCGCTCAGGCCCAGGCCCAACCCGCCACACGAAATTGCCAGCCCGCCAGGCTGCCCAGCAGCCTGTACGCGGCAACCATGCATGTAAGCCTTGTATAGATACGACGGCTCTGTGTTAGTTGGCTAGATTACACAAGCAGAGAGAGGCTGGCAGGAGGGGCAGAGAGCGGAGCAGGCAGAGCCAGGAGGCGGGCAGGCAGAGGGAGGCGGGCAGGCAGGGGGGCAAGGATGTGAGAGAAGAAGCAGGAGGGTAAGTGTACAGAGGCAGGCAAGGGTGCTACACAGAGAGATGGCGTGGGGTGGCCCATACATAAGCTTACACACGGCCTTGTGGCTTCGAGTGTGTACAGAGGGATGTCGGTGAAAAATGGGTGGGGTTGGGTGGCTGCAGGGGAGCAGTGGGAGCCGGGTGGCCGAGGTACTGTCCTGCTACACAGTGGTGCCTTCCTCTCACGAAAGAGGGAGGAGTGCTGCTGCGGCGTGCCAGGGCGCGAGATTGGAGGAGGATGCCGGGGGAGCAGGCGCGCCCGCCTGGTGTCCCTCCCCCGTTGCACCATCGCACACACACCGCTCACGCCTCCCACGCCCGCTTCACGGCACTTGGGGTTGCCTGTACACTCATGCCTCGGCAGTGTGTGCATCCGGGCCAATCAGGGCGGCCCGGCCGGCGCCGGCGCAGCCGTGCTGCGCCGCCGCGCCCAGCTGGGCGGGCGCCAGGCCGGCGTTGCAGAGGTTGGCAAAGGCGCGGGTGTGGCGCATGCCATACTGGTCAAAGGGGCCGCAGGCCGCCTCCCAGGCACCCACCATGCCCTGCATCACACAGGGAACAGATCAAGCGCGTGGGAAGAGAGTAGAGGCGGGGAGGGGAGGAGTCGCCAACCAAGCGGCCCGTCGGTCAGTCACACGGGAGCAAGCAGATGAAGAGGGCAGGGCAGGTGTGGGGGTGTGATGCCACATGCAGGTCTCGCAAGCAGGTCCACACGCAGCCACCCTGCCCTGCAAGCCGCCCCCCGGCCTGCCGCCCGGTGCCCCCACTCACCCGCAGGCACTCCCAGTCGTCCACCAGTGCCGCGCCAGGCGGCCGGGGAAGTGCAGCAGACACCACTGCCTGCACCAGCCCCTCCAGGGGTGCCGCCAGTTGCGCCTGGCTGGCAGCCAGCAGCGGTCCCAGCTGGGCGGTGGCGCCGTACCGGCCTTGCACCAGGGCCAGGGATGAGGGAGTGGAGAGCAGGTGACGCACGGCGGACGCCACGTCAGCGTCCAGCTCAGCACGCCGTGTCACCTGCAGTAGGTTCCGGTTGTGTGGGTCGGTAGTGTGGGTCGGTTGTGCGGGTCGGTTCATACTTGATTGAGTAAAGTGCTTTTTGAGGTGTCGGTGCCGGAAGTTGAGGCAGGGCAGGGGGCGGCGAGGTGCGAGGTGGTGGGGTGGGCGAGGCATGCCAGGCTGGCATGGCAGCACACCCCGCTGGTACCGCTGCCGCCTGCGCTCGCTGCAGACGACTCCACTCATCTGCACGTCTGCTTGCATGCTGCAGGCAACTTCACCTCCACAGCCCCCCACAGCTGCACCTTTCCACCCTGCCCGCCCCCCGCCGGCTCTCCACTCAACCCATCGATGCCATCAACCAGCGCAGCACAGCGCATCCGCCCCTGCCGCCGCCCCGCTCTCCGCACACACACACACACAACACACTCAAGCCCACAACGCGCTCGCTGCCCCACCCTGCTGCCCCACCCCACCCCACCCCGTCCCCGCTTCTCACCTCTGCGCTCAGGCGGCGCTGGGCCTCTGCCCTGGCCCCCTCCTCCCCCCGCTCCTCCGCCCGCCGCACGGCAGCCCACAGGGGCATCAGGTCGGCGTCACGTTGCGCCACCGCTCCCAGCAGCGGCGCCCACGCCCCGCTGCTCCCCACGCTCCCCACGCCGTTGGCCCCTGCACCGCCCACGCCGGCCGCCAACGTGCCATCCCCAGTGTTGAGTTGGCCCATGAACTCAGCGACTGGCTCTTCCCCCACGTCCAGGCTGCCAAAGCGCATGACATGAGAGCCCTGCGGGAGGGCCGGGGGGCGGGGCGGGGCGAGGTGGGGCGCAGCACGTTGGTGCTGAGTTGAGCACAGCGGGGACAGGCCATGCGACGGCGTGTGTGTGTGTGTGGGGGGGGCGGGGCAGCGGACAAGAGGGCATGGTATGCGCTGTGTGTGGCACACAGGCCGCCACGGCTTCATGCAGCCTCCCCACGCCCCCGCATGCCGCCCTGGGTGCTTCAAAACAAAACAAACTGTTGCTGTTAGCACACATACAGACACAAGTCGGCCAGGGGTGCACAAACGACCAAGCCACAAGCGGCCCACCCACCTGGGCATAGGTGAAGTTTTGCGACACGCGCTGCTTCACAAGCTGGAACTGCTTCTTCAGCGTCTCTGCAGGGCGGGGAGGGGAGCAGGCACAGCAGGCAGCAGGGCGCAACGTCAGCCCCCGTCTAATTCGGCCTGGCACAATCCTACACTTGTGCAGTGCTCATAATGAGTAGTGAACACTCCCTGTACCCTTGGCCCCACCGCCCGGGACCTGCTGGGCCCGCCTCTTCCACCCCTGCTCCCCACGGTGAGCTTGGCACGCTCATCCCAGCAAGCACACGGCATCCCGCGCCACCACCCCACCCCACATGCTCAATCACTTCCCTTCCTGCCCACCACCCACCCAAGGTGAGGATACAAGGTCGGCATGCTCACCCCTGCACCCTCTATCCATCTCCTCAGAGTTGGCTTCTCTCGACCCCCGCCACACTGTGCGCACAGTCGATCCTCCCCCTCCCCCTCCTTTGCCTTTGAGAAATACCCACCAATGTTGGCTCAGCAGGTGTGCTCAGCGTTCTCCATCCGTGCCCACTGTGCAATATCACAAGCTTACCTCCCCCATCTCCCACCCCAGCACACTTGAGAAAACCCACCCATGTTGAGGTCGGCGTGCTCAGCATTCTCAATACACGCACGCTGTACACATACCCTATCCTCCCCCTCTCAATCTCATACGTTAATATGTGGATTACCCACCCATGTTGAGGTCGGCGTGCTCGGCATTCTCCATCCACGCCACGCTGTACAGGTCGCCCAGGCAGGTGCCAAACTCGGAGGGAGGGGCGGGGGACATGCCGGGGCAGTAGGTGCCTGGCGGCGGGGCGGGCGGGGCCAGGGGCGGTGGTGAAAGGGTTTAGTAAAGGGCACTTGGGCAGGACCAGGGGGCAGGCAGGCAGGCCGCCTGCGTGGAGGCTGCCGCACCGCCTGGGCGCGCAGGCCTGCGGTTGCGCTGCCCTGCCCAGCCGGCTGCCCAACTGCCCACCCTAGGCACCAGTGGGACTCGCTGTTTTCTCAAACTGCTGCCGTGCCCACTAGTCGTAGTGCACCCGGGTGCGGCAGCGGGAGGGTGCACCCCCCGCCTCCTCGCCACTGGCCGCCCCCACCCTCGTCTCCACCCCCCCGTCCCTGCGGCTCACCCCACAAGGGTTCCACGGCCCAAACCGTAAACTCTGCACCCTTAAACCCCTACCCCTGGCCCTCACCCCAGGACGACTCATGGCCATTGGCAGCTGTCGTCGCATAGATGGACAGGTTGTCCTCTAGCAGGCCCTCAAACATGCTGCCGCTCTCACATGCCTCAATGTAACTGCAGGGACGAGGCAGGCAGGTGGGAGGAAGCTGGGAGAAAGCTGCCAAGGCGTCAGGCGGGCGGGGGGAGAGCCGAGCCAGGCAGTGCAGCAGGGCAGCGGGGGCGGGGTGCAGGAAGCAAGCGCACAAGTCACGCAGCAGGGCGGGCAGGAAGTCAGGCAGGCAGGCACCCAGCCCCGCCTGCCACGCTGGCCCCACCCACAGTCACAGTAGCCTGATGCACAGCACCTCTTGTTGCTCTCACTCCCCCCACAACAACCAAGCCGGCGGCCCCCTTGCCCGACTGCCCGCCCGCTCACATTACCATTTCCGCAAATCCCTGGTGGCGGGCGCGGGTGGCCAGCACGGCGTGCAGCTGGTCGGCGTAGAGGAAGGGGCCGGAGGGCATGCCCACGATGCCGGGGGCGCCTGTGGGACGGGTGGTCGGTCGGTGGGGGATGGGGGAAAAGAGGGATGCTGGAGGTGGGCAGTTGCATGAGGTCTGTGTGTTGGCCTGGCTGCCCCCAGCCCCCCCAAGCAGCCTGCCCTGTCCCTACCGCCAGCCCTCCCGTCTGCGCACTCACAACAGACTGCATGGCACACACACACCTCTCGTCCTGCTGCATCCCGCTCTCCACCCAAACAAAGCATGCACCACACACATCGGCGTAGCACACCTTTCCTTCTTCTACTACGAATGCCCACCCCCAAACACCCCGCACACACATTTCCGCCCCTTTCAAATGCACTCACCGTGGTCTGCACAGTACACAAACACCTTGTCCTGCGCCCCGCTCTTAAACCAAGGCACGACCCCCCCACACCCTCTGCTGCTGTTCATGCACACCTCTTGACCTTCAAATGCACTCACCGTGGTCTGCGTAGTACACAAACACCTTGTCCTGCACCCCGCTCTCCAGCACGCGCCGGCTGGAGCTCTTGCCCGCATCCAGGGCCGAGGCGTTGCCGGCCAGCACTGCCAGGAAGTTGGCTGCAGTCACGTCGGTGCGAGAGTAGTCCTGCGAGGGGGCGGTGGAGAGAGGGGGCGGGGGCAGGGGGGGAGGAGTGGTGAGGATGCCGTGAGTGCGGCAGGCAGGCAGCAGCTTCACGTCATCACTCCCGCCGTTGTCAATCAATCTCGCGCTTGTCGCTGTAAAGAGACGCGATGTATCAAGAGAGCTGCATCCCCCCGCATCCTAGAACCCAGCTGTCGTGCCACAGCTTGCCAGCCTCCCCACCCGGCAGGCACACTCACAATTTTGACCCCCTGGTAGACGTCGGGGCCGTGGGGGCGGTTGAACAGCTGGCCAGGGTGAGGGTTCTCCGGGTGGTCTGCCAGGTCATCATACGCCTGCATCAGCAACACTGTGTCAAATTAGTGTGATTGAGGGCATGCCAGGCATGCTGGGCTGCTCGGCTGGCACTCTCTGCAAGCCTCAGCCACTGGTTTGAGGGCTCCTGGGGCAGGCCGGGCCTCACAGCAAGCAGCCTCACAGCACCACACCAGCACAACACCAGCACCACAACAGCCTCACAGCACCCACCATAGTGATGATGCGGTCCTCACGCACACCGCCGTGCCTCAGAATCTGGTAGGCCTGCCGGCAGCGCGTGGGCGGCGGGAGCAGGGGGAGGGCGTGGGGGGGATGGCGTGAGCGGGGAGGGTTCCAGAGGGGAAAAGCAGGCGCAGGCACGCAGGTTGCTGCGGGATGCAGAGCAGGGGTGAGGGGGTGGCAGAACGTGAGGGCGTGCAGGGGAACGTGCAAGGTGGGACAGGCCTCTGAGCAGGTGAGTGCTGCTGCCGGGGGCACAGCAGGGAGGCAGGCGGTGGCAGGCGGGCGGTAAACATACGTGTGCGATGTCAGCTTGATGCCGATAGTTCCCCCAGCCAGCGGACCCCGCAATCAGGACCGCCCAGAGGTCGCCTGCAAGTAGATCACAGAGTGTGCGGCCAACCATTAGCAGGGCTAGGCGAGGCTGTGGGGTGCGGCGGGTCACCGTGCGGCGGCGGCAAGCCGTGCGCAAGCAGCGACGTTTGCAGCAGGGCAGGAGGGCGGCGCCTTGCCGTGCAGCCAGCAGCACACTGCTCGTGCACCATCTTGGCGGCTTGGCGCATGAAAAGAGAGGCGTAGAGCCCCCCGCAGGCGCGCGCAGGCGCAGCCTCACCCTCCAGCTTGGGCTGCTGGAGGTCTCGAGCGCCAACGCTGCTGCATGCAGCTGTTGCAAGTACCAGCAGCATCCAAGCTTGCCGAGCCATGTTGGCCGGGAGGCTGGAGGATGGCTGCGGAGCAAGTGGCCGCTGGCCTGTCGTGCCGGCAACACACTGGTCAGATGCACTGCTATTGAAAGAGTAATGGCGCGAGTCTAAGCCCCTATTGTGATGGAGAGGTTGAATGGGCGCCGGTGGAAACCCTGGCGATTGGCTCGAGAGCGCAGGTCGCCCTTAATTTCTGTTCTCCCGCTGCTTTGGAATCGCGAATTGCCGCATTCGATTGGAAGGGGCATCCAAGCCGGTGGAGGTCGCCTGCCTGACTGCCGCCTTTAGCAAGCTTAGCAGAGCCTTCTTGGGCCTCCTGCGATCATCACAGAGCTCCACAGAGTAAGGGTATGCCGGATTGGAGCTAATATCGATGTACGCGGGCCGGAGCCCTGGGCTGTTCACGCCGCCGCCAACCGCTGCCTGCCGCCACGCCTCCCTGAGCCGTCGCAGCCAGGATGCTCGTGGGTGTGCTCGCCGACACCCACGGGGTGTTTGACCCCACGCTGGTCACCCACTTCAGTGGGGTGCACCAAATCCTGCACGCCGGCGACGTGGGCAGCCACGGTGGCGCCGCCGCGGTGCTCTCCCGCCTGCGCCAGCTGGCACCCACCTCAGCTGTGAGCGGCAATGTGGACGAAGACGACCCAGCGGTGGCTGCAGGGCAGCTGCCTCCCACCGCGCTGCTGCGCCTGGCGGGGTGGCTGGTGCTGGTGGTGCACATTCTGGGGAGTCCAGAGGCGGCAGCGGCGGTTGAGCGGCACCAGCCAGACATTGTGGTGCATGGGCACAGCCACAAGTATGGCTTGGAGACTGTGGAGGGCACCGGGGAGGGCAGCATGGGGTGTGCAGGGGCGGCAGCAGGGGAAGCCGCAGGGCGTGCAGAGGGCCAGCAACGCCAGCGGCGGCTGCACCTCAACCCTGGGAGCGCTGGGCCCGCCCGCTTCCGGCTGGGCCGCTCTGTGGCGCTGCTGTCGCTGCCGGAAAAAGGTAGGCGGGATGGTGGGATGGGGATGGAGTGGGCAGGATGCGCGACAGGAGGCAAGCAGGCAGGCAGAGGGTACCCTTGGTCGTGTGGTGCACCGTCCTGTTTGCTGTTGGCATGCCAGAGGTCCCGCTGCCAGGCAGAGCCCAGCCTGTTCCCGACTGCTGCCTGCCCAGCTCCTCTGTTTGCCTGCAGGCAGCGGCTGCTGGCCCAGTGTGGAGCGTGTTGACCTGGCAGCCAAAGCGCCGCCCCGTCTGCCAGAGGCAGGAGGTGCCKGCGGCAAGAGCGGTGCCCCTGGCCGACAGCTAGGGAAGCGCACCGCAAGACAGCAGCAGGAGGGGCAGCAGGAAAGGCATCCACAGCAGCGGCGGGAGAGGGATGCGCTCGCCAAGCGAACGAGAAGCAGCACCGCCACACACGACGGTGGGAACGTGGGAGACACTCGGTGACTGGCGGTCAGGGGAGCGTTCTACAGACGGGCTGTGCCTGGCCTGCTCTTTTTGCTGCGGATGCATGCACAGCTGCTGTTGGTGTGTGCAGGAAGCACGTCCGTTGGAGATCTGCTCTCTTGCTGCCCTACTGGCATGCTAAAATACAACCCCACGAGTAGCAAACATCCAAGAGCATGTAGAGGGCATGTGCGCATGCAGTGTGTCTCTTGCACTTTCAGTGGGAGGGGTGGTGTTGAATAACACCAGTTGTGTTTGTGTGAAGCGGGCTTGAGCGAATGCCACAGGTGCTTATGCGCCAAAGCCGGTCGGCAGTGTGGCATGGCAGCCAAGTTGGGTGGGTGGGGTAGGGTATAGAGATTGAGAGGGGCGCCAGCGCCAGCGCCTCGTCATGCCAGCGGTGGTGAGGCTGCAGCTCGCTGCATGCTCGCAGCATGCTCAAACCGGTTCCTCAAGGTGACATCCACAAAGCAGACACAGCAGGCCCCAGGCACAGTCACAGCGAGCGGGAGCCAAAAGTTGCAGGCAGAGACCGAGCGCCAGCCCGGCTGCCACGACCACGGGCGGCTCAACCGGCACAGTGACCACGGCTGTGGGCATTGGCGATTGGAAGTTCAGCCAATCGGGGTAAAACAGGCAAGGGGGCAGTATGAGCGCGGCAACATAACTGCAAGTGCATGCACCGCCGCCGAGCTCAGCAGGGATGCAGCGTGGTCATCCAGCGCACAGGTGCCATTGGATTGACAGGCCTCCAGTGCACATTGCACATTGGGGTGTCCCTCTGCGAGTCAAGAGGGTCTCAACTTTCCATAGTTTGATCTGTGTGTCCGCTACTGCCCTGCTACGTGCCCGCCTGGTGCTGCCAGCTGGGAGAGCGCAGTCCGCGAGCAGGGCACGTATAGCCCGCTCCTACTGGGCCAGCAACGCAAGGCAGGCAGCCAACAGACATGCCGGGCAGTCAGCAGGGCACGCAGCCACCAATTCAAACCCCTCCTGAACATCATGAAGGCAGGCAGGGCAAACAGTAGCAGCAGCACCATGTTGAGGCAAGCACACACCAGGCAGACAAGTGTGCATTGAACGGGATGGGTGGCTCTTGCTCTTTCCAGTGGGAGGGGGTGGTGTTGAATAACACCAGGTTGTTTGGGGTGGGGTGGGGTGGGCCACAGGTGCTTATGCGCCAAAGCCGTACAGGGTGCGGCCCTGGCGCTTGAGCGCGTAGACCACGTCAAAGGCGGTCACGGTCTTGCGGCGCGCGTGCTCGGTGTAGGTCACCGCGTCACGCACCACATTCTCAAGGAACACCTTGAGCAC
>JTEE01000038.1:573092-586863 GCA_002896455.3 Chlorella sp. ArM0029B | reverse complement strand
CCCCACCCACCCACCTGAAAAGCCTGCCGCTGTGTACCCATACGTCACGTTTGCAATCAGCTTCAGCCCAAACTGGCGTGCATTCAGGCAGCGCAGGAGCACCTTGGCGCTCTTGGGGGAGCGCTTCATGGCTTGCTTGACCTGCGGGTGCAAGTGCGTGCAAGTGTGTGCATGTGTGTGTGTGGTGGTGTGTGTGGGGGGTACCAGGAAGGAAGCTGATGGCCATGGCGGGTCTGGCGGGCGCACGAATTGGGGGATGGAGGGGTGCAGGTGTGCAGGGATGGTTGCATGGCTTGCACACCCATGGAGCAGGCTGTCCCAGGGAGGCAGGGCGGGCGGATTCAGGTGCGGTGTGGAAGCCGGTCGGGCTATGGAGCGACTCTGGCCGCGTCTGCCGGGGCTCACGCACCCACCTGAAAAGAAGAGTGCACAGACTGCCCCTCTCATTCACGTTTGCGTATTGTCTAATGGGCTGGCAGGAGCACTGGCATGCCCTGCTTGCCCAGCCAGACAGACAGCCATTGAGTCAACCAGTCAGGCACTCGCCAGCCCGCCCAAGCCAGCCAGCCAGCCCACCCACCATGATGCGTGTGTTCAGGATTTCCTGCAGCAGGCGCGGCAGCACCCCTGGGCGCGCCTCCTTGGGCGCAAATGCAACACCGTTGGGGGCCACCACCAGGCGCTCCGGCGCCAGCGCCCCGGTCAGCGAGCCGCTGGGAAGGCCGAATTCGGAGCATCCCAGGCGGGGCAGCGCGCCAGGCGGGGCACCGGTGGCGACGGCGCTGCCGGCGGCGGCGGCCGCGTGGGCGGGGCGGCCCAGGCAGGTGGAGAAGCACAGGTTGTAGGCGATGATCATGGAGGGGTAGAGGGACTGCAGAGGGGGGGTGGGGCAGTGTGGGGTAGGCGAGTGGTGTTGCATTGGCAGGTGGAGAAGCACAGGTTGCTGGCGATGAGCAGGGCGGGGTACGGGGGCTGTGGCGAGGTGTTGCATTGTGGGGCGGGGCTGCAGGCAGGCGTTGGTTTGACAACACACTTTCCACCCGCCAACCATGGCAGCCCCAAAGAAAGGCAATCCAGCACCCGCCAGCGGGTTGGTGCACAGCCTGCGGCTCTTCAAACCTCACCAGCACCCACCCACCTGCACCCAATCACACACCGGCGGCCTTGCACAACCGCACCCACACACCTGGAAGTCCAGCACCACGAGGGGATCAGTGTGCAGCCTGCTGCGCAGCTCTGCAACCTCTTATTCATAGCACATCGGCACCCCTCCCAGACAATGGCACCCATCACACACACCTGGAAGTCCAGCACCACCAGCGGGTCTGTGTGCCAGCCTGCTGCGCCTCTAAATACACCCTTGAATATTTAAATCCACACACCTGCAAGTCCAGCACCACCAGGGGGTCGGTGTACAGCCTGCTGCTCGTCATACCTCACCTGCACCCACCCGCACACCCGCAGCCCTGCACAACCGCACCTGGAAGTCGAACACCACCAGCGGGTCGGTGTACAGCCTGCTGCGTGGCTCCATGACCAGTGGGATAGCCTCCATGGCGGGCTGCCGCGCCACCTGCTCCCGCCCCGGGTGCACCAGCACGTAGTTCTGGGTGTGGGCCAGGCGGGCCATCATCGATTCGACACGGTACTGGCTGCCGCGGGACAGGACTGCATGCGATGGCGGGGAGGAGGGAGGGGGTGAGGGGTAGCAGGGGGAGGGAGGGGATGGAGGCGGGCCATCATCGATTCAACACGGTACTGGCTGCCGCGGGACAGGACTGCATGCGACAGAGGGAGGAGGGGGAGGGGGCGAGGGGGAGGGGGTGAAGGGAGGGGACAGAGGTGGGGCATCAGAGGCTTGCCGGGGTACTGTCTGCCTGGGAAATGGACTGCATGCAACAGGGGAGAAGGAGGGGACGAGTAGGAGCAGGAAGAACAGGGGGAGGGAGGGGATGGAGACCCGATCCAGCAAAGCCAGGCTCCGCCCCCGTACCCCTGCCCACATCCCTCCTGCCTGAGAAGAAGTCGATGCCAAACGTGCGTGCCATCTCCCCTGTGCGCCCAATCAAGTCCAGTTGGTCAAGGAGCGCCAGGTTGAGGCGGGCTCGCCGCACATAATAATCCAGGCAGCGCCAGCGCCCCGCCCCCGGCCCTCCCGCAAACCAGGCGTGCAGCTGCGCCTGGGGCACGTGCGGCACGCGCAGCTGCAGCACCGCGGCGCAGCACGATTCGAAGTTGTAGCTGGTCAGCTTGAGCTCTGCGGGAGAGGGGTTGGGGTTGGGGTCAGGGTTGGGTTGAATGGGCATTGTGAGGGAATGGGGATGGCGGGAGGGGCCTTGTGAAGGGCTTGGGAGAAAAAGGGTTTAGTGATTGAGCAGGATGTGAAGCACCAATGCATGGTTGGTCAGCGTTAGTGCTGCAGAGAGGGCAGGATCAGAGAAATGCAGGGGGCGGCTGGAGGGAGAGGAAGCCGTGGGTTGGGGGAAGAACGCAGGCGCTGGAGAAATTGGATCGGTGAGTAAGAACCGGCAGGCAGGGAAAGCAAGAAAGGCAGCAAGAGGGCAATGTCGGCAATGGGAAGAGGTGCTGCACCAGAGCCCAGATCATACCAGCGGTGACCGCAGCACAGCAGCAGGCAGCCAGCCCACCAGCCAGCCAGCCAGTCAGCCATGTGCCCACCCAATGCCCGCTTCCACCGGCCCCCCTCACCGCTCCTCATGAGGCGCCACACATTGAGCACGATGCGCCCAGAGCAGTGCAGGCCGCTGGAGGTCTGCCAGGCAAACTCGTCGGCCGGGTTGTCTGTTCCGCCGGCCCTCATGTCCTCCTTCTCCCCCGCGATCTGCATGCACCAAAGTGGAATAAATAAAGTGCAACCCTGTTGACAACAGAAGGAGTTCCCTGCACCCCGTTCCGCCTGCGTCCTTACAATCTCACGCCGCCTGAAACGGATGAATGCCGGGCAGCTGGCAAGGGGGGCCGGCGCTTGGGCGCGGCAACAAGAGGGTCACCACAACTGACTCCTGGCAACTCTCCCAGTCTGCACGCACGCCGGCCCCCTGCCGCATGCACCCCTGCCCTCCCAGACCACGTGACAACAACTTCCCTGCCCACGCCCCCATCCTGACCACTCCCCCCTCCCCGAGATCTCTTCCTCTCCTCTCACACACACAGCTCTCTGTCTCCTCTCTCACACACTCACCCTCGGCAGGCGCGACAGCGCGCGCAGCAAGGAGGGCATGCCCAGCGCGGTGGCCCGCTCCGCAGCATACCCCAGGCTGCCCCGCTGCACCTCGTAGCCCAGCAGGATGTCGGGGTCGGCGGCCGCCACGGCAGCGCCCAGCGCGCCCAGCAGGGCCGCCTCGCTGGCATACAGGTCAACCTGGGTGGAGGGGAACGCGGGGTGCAGGGTTTGATGAAGTGAGATAGATGCGGTGCGGGATGCAAGAAGGGGGGGTAGGAGAGCTGCATTCAATGCGCGCAGCTGGCACCCTCACTGCTGAAGCAGCTGCATCTCAAATCGCTGCACCCCAGAGCAGCAACGTGCGGTGCCAACGGGCAGCGGAGCTTGCGCACCCAGCGCAGAGAGTGCCAACGAAACCCAGAGGACCTGCCCTACCTGCACGTCACCCAGCGCGTCGGCAGCCGCGGGGTTCCTCAGCCCCGCTGCGGCCCTGGGCGTGCTCCGCCAGCTGGCGGCCGGCGAGTACTGCCCCCCAGCACTGCCCCCCTCTTGCTGGCTTCCCGGCACCAGCAGAGCCTCCAGAGCAGTGCTTGCCGCCGGGAGGGCTGCCGCTATTTCAGGCTCGGGCAGCCCTTCAGGCAGGCCATAAGCTGGGGCAGGCGCTGTCCCTGGCGCCAGAGGGGGTGCGCCTGGGCTTGTGGGAGAGGCAGCGGGGCGATGGGGGCCGGCAGGAAGGGGTGGCGCCTGCTGGCCCGCCTGCTGGGGTGCCTGCTGTGGCACTTGCAGCTGCTGTGCTGTGGCAGCCATGCCAGATTCCTGCTGCTGCTGCTGCTGCTGCTGCTGCTGCTGCTGCTGCTGCTGCTGCTGCTGCTGCTGCTGCTGCTGGTGCTGGGTCTGCTGCTGCTGGGTCTGTCCCGAGGCCAGCCCCTCATCCAACAGCAGCACACGCGTGGTGTACTTGGCTGCACACATTCGATTGAGCGCACACACACTTGGCAGGGCAGGCACAGTGCATGCCCATTCGGGCTGTGGCATCCACGGGGAGCAAGTGCAGCAGGAGCGGTGCGCGAAAGCAAGATGCCGACTGTCGAGTGCGACGAGTGTGAAACACCCCTCAGATGTTGGGCAAACTGACCCTCTGTACTTCCCATGTCAGCCATCCAGGCATATACTCCACCCATCGCTTGCCACCTTCTTATTGCCAGCCCCACCTGACACTGCCGCCCCGGCACACCAGCATGCATGCACCACATCTGTGAAGGAAATACAGTTCGACACCCACCGTCTGGCACCTCCTCATCGTCATCCGCCACTGCCAGCACGATTGCACGGATCGCATCCAGCCGGGGGTCCGGCAGCAGGGAGCCTCTGCAGAGGCGGAGGGAGACGAGAGGGCACTTTTAAGGAAGGGAGATGGAATGGGAGGGAGACGAGTGGGCACCCGAGTGCCTGAAGAGGCCGGGCTGGGGCCGGGCTTGCTGGCAAGGTGGCCAGGCAGGCAGGCAGGCAGACAGGCAGGCAGCAGAGGCACACGCAGGCGCAAAGAGGACAAATCAATCAATCAACCAAGTACATTTCAAGTCCAGGGGGAGCCAGCAAAGGTCTCATGGGACAGGGTTGGGGGGGGGGTGAGTATATCGAAATGTAGTTTGTAGCAAAGAAAAAGGAAATGTGCGATGCGGGCACTGGCAGGCTGCGCCAGCCAGGCCGTGGGTGTGGAGATGGAGGGTGGGAACAGATTTGTGAACTGCGAGCGGAGTCTTTCCCGGCGGCTAGAGACGGTTGAATCAACCTGGCGGCAGGTTGAAACGCCCGGCCCGCCGCCCTACCTGCTCTCAGCGTGCACCTCCAGACTGAGCAGCGTCAGCTGCTGCCCCTTGCCCGACACACACCGCTGCTGCTTGAAGCCGGCTTGGCTCAGGGGCGTGCCACCGGCTGGGCTGCCGCTGCCCAGCCCCAGCGAGGGAGGCGTGATCTGGCTCACAAACCGCTGCCGCTTGCGCTGCGCATAGTCCGTGGCGGCTGTGGGCGCAGCAAGGGTTGGCTGGCTGGGAGTGGCAGCTGTGCCGCCGTGCTGTGCTGCCGCCTGCTGTGCTGCCGCCTGCTGTGCTGCCGCTGCCTCATGCGCCACCTCAGCGGCTGCCGGGGCATGCAGCAGCTGCTGGTGCTGGCCTTGCTCATCCGCAACGCCCTCTGCCCCTGCCTGGCTGCCACCTTCGGCAAAGCTAACACGCTTGGCGCTGCCGCCGCTGCCCTCTGAACCTTGGGAGCTCCGCAGGCGCAGCTGCCCCTGCCGCTCCTGCTCCTGGCTGCTGCCGCACTCCGCCGCGGCACCCGGTGCGCCTTTCAGCGCGCTTTTCAGCACAGATCTGAGCAGTGCGCTGGCTGGCCGCTGCTGCTGCTGCTGCTGCTGCTGCTGGGCGGCAGGTGGCGGGCTGCTCAGAAAGCCTTCCCTCAGGGGCGGCTGACCCCCGAGAGGGGTGCTGCCATCCACCCGCTGTGCGGATGGCTCGGCTGCGTCGAGACCTGCCGCTGCACCCAGGCGGGATAAGCGTAGCTGCGGCTGCGGCTGCGGCGCGCTGTCAGCAGTGTGCGGTGCCTGCCATGCGCTTGGCAGCCGACGCATCGCCGGAGTCTGCTCTGCCTCGCTGCCACTGCCGCCGCCGGTTCCCACTCCGCCTGCCTCTGCCGCCGCCCACTGCATGGCTTCTGGGCCTCCTGCCTTGGGCCCCATGGCTGTTGCCGGTGCAGGCTGCCGCTGCTGCTGGCGTCGCTGGCGTGCTGCGCCTGCCGCTGGGCGCTGCTGGGTGAGTTGCATGGTTGGGAATGGGTTGGAGAAGAAGAAGGTGCGCTCATCATACTTGGGGCTTGATGGCAGCACTGCCGCCTCCTCCTCCACCTCTGCTTCGCCCGCTCGCTGCGCCCGCCTGCCCCCCTTCTCCTCCTCTTCCTCCTCCTGCGCCTCTTCATCACTGCTCAAGCTGCCTTTGGATCCCCCATTTTCCGGGGCGGCTGCGGCTGAAGCTGTGGCTGCTGCCTGGGCGGGCAAGGTGGTACCGCCCGCAGGGGTGCCTCCCCAACTCCCACCGCCGTCGATGCCCAGCGTGCCCAGCGAGGGGCTGCCCAGCAGCTGGGCTTCGCCCGGCAGGCCCGCTGGGGTGCCCCACCCGCCGCCATCGCCCGAAGCTGCCGTGGCAGACCGCGGCCCGTCAATGGGCATGAGCTGTCCCGTGTTTGGGTTCATAGCAAAGTCGGCTCCCCCTGGGCTGCTGCGCCGCGCCCTGCCACGCCGCCGCCGCTTGCGCCGCGCCACCAGCCAGGCATCCGTTGCTGCCCGTGTGGGTGGAGGCTTGGATGGGACAAAGGCCAGAAGCTGCCGCCGGCCGTCGACAGGCGGAGCCAACAGGCGTCCACCCAACCCCAAGAGGTTCAGCTGCTCCTGCTCTCGAAGATGGCGGCGTAGCGCCTGCGGGGCGGTGCCGGCAGCAAATGACGGCAGCTCGCCCACTGCTGTTGTCGGCACCCTGCACAGGCGGCGGGCGGAGGCAATGATGCGTGTGTGTGTGTGTGTGTGTGTGTTGGTCAAGTCGGCTGCCCAACGTAAAGGGCTTGCGGTGCCTCTGGCCCAGCACCTGCCCGCCCCCCTGGCACACCAGACAAAGGGATGCCAGCCTGCCAGTGCATCATCCCACCGCACACAGGGCTGTCTCAACTCAACAAGCGCACCTGAACTCCCGCCCTGCAAAGACGACGGGGTGGGAGGGCGCGTCCTGGGGCTGCCCATAGTGTGCCTGCGTGGCAACAACGGCAGGCACCCCCAGCTCCATGCCACTGGCCTCCAGCTCAGCCTGCGGCACAGGCCTCATGTAATTGATGTTATTCATCTTCATACTTGTGTATAACATATACTTGTGTCACATTTGTTGGTGACGGGTCCATCAGCCTTGGAGCCAGTTGGCATCAGATGAAGGGTCAGCAAGGCATGGCAGGCATATCGGGCGGGCAGGAAGGCAGCCTCTTAGGGTTTTTGCGCCACGCCAGGATGTGCCCAGGCATCGGCAACAGCAGCAGAGGCCGGCTCTGTGGGGCAGCGGCTGCAGCAGGTGCCGGACGGCGGCCTTGGCCGGCAACACATGGCAAGCCGCACCCTCGCTGACGTGGCAACTATGTCTCCGGCAGAAGCACAGGCAGGCAGCGACAAGTGGCAAATTTCAACCACACACTGCAGGTGTGCTGCCAACCCTACTTGCCCACCCTACTTGCCTGGGTGGGCGGCGGCCTGCCAAAGCGCCAGACAGCGGGAGCGCGGCTACCGCTGTCGCCGCTGCCCTGCCCTGCCTGTTGTCCCTCCTGCCCCTCCTGCTCCTCGGGCCCCTCGCCCTCCTCAATGTCCTCGCCCTCCTGCCGCTGGATCCCCTCAGGGTGGGTGGCAGCTGGGTGGTTGTGGTGCAGGAAGTCGTCGTCTTGCCAGCCCCCGCCCCAGCCGTCGTCATAGGGGGGCGACATCTGCAGGCCACAACCACGAAACACAACATGGGAAGCAGGCAGAATGTGGTGATGGCGACACCACACTGCCTGGGGTACAGAGGGGGGCAGGCATGGCGGCGCCTTCGGGAAGGCGTTGTGCAAAGGGGCCCAGGCAAGAGCACAAGCCATGCAGCGACATTCCACAAGACCCTTCATCTCCTTTCTTCCTTTCCAGCCAGCATTCAGCCCCCCCTTAACTTGCCTGCGAGGCATCTGGGTCACCCTGCCATCCCTCCCACCAGCTGCCGCCCTGCCTGCTGCCCTGCCCCGGCCCTGCCGCCCCTGCATCCGCATCCGCTGCCGCTGCCTCTTCCCCTCCCCCTTCTGCCTCTCCGTCTCCCTCTGCTGCCGCGGCTCCAAGGCTGTGGTGCATGTCCTCCACACCACCGCCGACGGCAAGGAACGCTGCTGCTGCGTCCCCAGCGGCCGTCCCGAGGATGCCACTGCCGCCAACCTGCTGCTGCTCCTGCTGCTGCAGCTGCCGATGTTGCTGCTCCTGCTGCTGCTGCTGCACCTGCCCCTGCTGCGTCTGACTGTGGCTCAGCGGCTCGTCAATCTGCATGGGGTCACTGCCACCTTCGTCCAGCTCTTCCACTTCTTCCGTATCGCCTCCGGCTGCCTCGGAATTCAGCTGAGGAGGCAGCTGCTGGTGTGCTTGGCAGTGCAGCAGCTGTGCCACCTCCGGCGCCTGCTCAAGAGGCAGTGCCTGCTCCGCTGCCTGCTCAAGTGGCGGTGCCTGCCCTATTGCCTGCTCAAGAGGCAGTGCCTGCTCGAGTGGCTGTGTTTGCTCAAGTGGTTGTGCCAGCTCAAGCGGCTGGCCACTGGCTGCTGTGCTGTCAGGCGCCTCCTCTGCTGCCAGCTGTTCTGTCCCGCCCAGCACCCTGCCGGCAGTGGGTGTGGTGAAGCCGCTGAACTCCACAGCAAAACTAGGGCTGCCAGCTGGCAAGGGTGACGCGCCAGCTGGCAGGGGCGACGTTCCAGCTGGCGCGGGTGATGCCTCGGCAGGCGTCACAGCCGCTGCAGCAACCAGCTGGGGCGCCGGGACAACCGGTGGGCTGCCGGCTTGCCGCTGCTGTACTGCCTGCTGGCTGTCTGTACCGCCTGATACCGCTGCTGCCGGGCTGGCCTTTGGAAGCTGGGAGGCTCTGCCTGCAGACCCAGCAGCAGCAGGGTTGCCAGCATCCATGGGCTCACCCCGTGTCTGCCGCTGCTCCACCCCTGCCGCCTCACGCAGCTGCTGCTGCTGCTGTAGCTGCCGCTGATGCCCCACCCCTGCCTTCTGTTGCGCCTGCTCCTGCCCCTGCTCCTGCTGCTCCTGCCCCTGCTCCTGCTGCTCCTGCCGTTGTGTGCGCGGCAGCTTGAAAGGTGTGGGACTGGGCTGGCTGTCAGGAATGACGAGCTCGCCCTGCTCCTCCCCCACCTGCTGCCCCTCCTCTGTGCCTGCCACAGCCACAGCAGTGCCCGCTGCCTGTGCTGGCACGCCAGCCTGCTGCAGCATCGCCTGCTTTTGGCTGGCCAGGTCGCGGGGATGCGCTGCCTCTGGTGCCTCTTCAGCTGCTGCTGGGAGATCAGCAGGCACCCCCTGGCTGGCCATTGCTGCGCTGCTGCGGGGGCTGCCACCCACTGTGCCGGCTGCAGAGGAGGGCGAGGTGGGCAGGGAAGACGAGCGGACACTGCCTGCTGCAGGGCCAGTGCCCGAGGGCTGAAGCATGGACAGCACCTCCTCCAAGTGCTGGCTACCCTGCCTGACTTGCTCACGTGATAGATGCGCTGAGGCAGCCGGAACAGGGCTGCCGCTGTCCCGGCTGCCTCCGCGGCTGCCTGCCTCCCGGCCGCTGCCATTGCCGCTGCTGCCGCCGCTTCTGCTCCTGCTCCCGCTTCCGCCGTCGCTGCTGCTGCTGGGGGCTGGCGAGGTCCCAGGCTGCAGCACTGACAGAACCTCTGCCAGCGCCTGACTGCCCTTGCGAGCGCGCCGCTGCGACACATATGCTCCTGGCCCTGCTTCCTCCTCCTCTGCCACCGGTGCAGGCTGTGCTGATGCGGCAGCACCCTGCTCCATGACTTCTGCCAGCACTGGAATCTCAGCTGCCGTGGCTGGCTGTGCCTGCATGGGCCGTGCCCGCTGCTCTCCATGTCGATGCTGCGGCTGCTGCTGCCGGTCTGTATGCCGCTGCTGCTGCTGCTGCCGGTCTGAATGCCGCTGCTGCTGCTGCTGCTGCTGCTGCTGCTGCTGCTCTTCAGAGCTGTCAGCCTGCTGCTGCCGTCGCCGCTTCCAGTCCCTCGCTGGCACATCCTGCCCTAGTGCTGCTGCTAAGCCAGGAGCCGCTACAGCCGCTGGCGGACCGGCAGCACCGCCTCCAGAACCCAGCCCCTGCTGTCTTCCATCCTTCCCTGCTTTCCGCTGACCTCCTGCAGGGCCGGATGCTTGCCGCTGACCTGCTGCAGGATCGCATGCGTCAGCCCCAGCAGCAGCCGCAGCCCCAGCAGCAGCAGCAGCATTCATGGCACCGCCAGGCTCCCGCCAGACGTCTGCAGGATCGCCTGCATCTGCCCCTGCCCCTGCTTCTTGTGCTGCCACTGAGGAGGGAACCTTTGAGGCTGGCCGATGCGCTGGCTGCTGCTGCGGTGCTGACTGCTGCTGCTGCGCTGGCGGCTGCTGCCGTGCTGACTGCTGCTGCTGCGCCGGCGGCTGCTGCAGCTGCGATGCGCGCTTGCGCCGCAGCCCCGGGACATTATATTGCGCCACTCGTTGGATAGAAGCGCCTAAAGAGCGGGCAGAGATCGGGAGGGGCAGGGGCACCCCTGCCGCCTGCTGCTGCTGCTGCTCCTGCTGCCTGGGCGCCTGGGCTGCTGGCGGCGCTCCTTGCAGCCGCTGCGGCCGCTGTTGCTGCTTGCCTGGGGGCGAGAGGGATTGGAAGTGGAGGGCAGGGAAGCGTGGCGATGGCTGGCTGGCAGGAGACTGGCTGCCGCCGCCGGCCTTGCGCCGCCGCTGCCGCTGCCGCTGCTGCTGCTGTTGGGGAGAGAGCTGGGAGGGTCGGCGCTGCATGTGAAGAGAAGGGCACCAGGCACCAGGGTTGATGCAACATAATGTGTAGCTCTTGAGGCTAGCGGCACAGCGTATCTCAAGGCAAGCCACATGCCAGGGGCATGCACCTGCGCACAGACGATGCAGCGCCACGTCACACCCTAGCCCACCCGCACTTGCCTCCTCGCCGCTGCTGCTGTCGCCCTCAATTATGTCTGCTGTGCCGTCGATTTGTGGCAGGACGTTGCGGCAGTGCTGCAGCCTTTGCTGGTCTGAGCTGCCACTGTCACCTGCAGAGTCGCATTGCCCATCCGTCTGAGGAATGTGCGGCCCCAGAGGCGGCCTCTGCCGTTGCTGCTGCTGCTGCTGCTGCTGGGCGTGTGGCTGCGCGTGCTGCTGTGCTGGAAGTGCTGCATCCGTCTCCGTCTGCTGCTGCTGCTGCTGCTGCTGCTGCTGCTGTGCTGGCAGTGCTGCATTCGTCCCCTGCTGCTGCTGCTGCTGTGTGTGTGGCTGCGCATGCTGCTGCTGCCGCTGCTGCCGCTGCTCAAAGTTGTGCAGCGCCTGCAGGAACACCTCATCCTCCTCCTCATGCTCCTCCTCCCCCTGTGCAGGTCCTGAGCCAAGCCCATGGTGCCCAACGCCCGCGGCCTGCCCTCCCCAGGGCTGCCCCCAGCCCTGCTGTTCTGGAAAGGCTGCCAGATCTTCAATATCCCGTGCTGTGCCTGCTGTGTCTGCTGCGCCTGTCGCCTGTTGCGCGTGCGGACCCCCACCTGCTGCCCCTCCTTCTACTGCATCCAAATCGGGCCAGAGCTGGCGGCTGTGCTGCTCTGCAGCTGCCGCTCCTGCTCCCTGCTGCAGCTGCTGCTGCTGCTGCTGCTGCTGATGCTGCTGCTGCTGCTGATGATGATACGGCTGCTGCTCCTCGCACCAATTCTGCTGCTGCTGCGGGTGCTGCTGCGGGTGCGGCTGCTGCTGGTCAGCTTCCTCCTGTCCCTCCCCCAAGTCCGCTTCCTGGTGGTCGAACTCAGTTGCCTGGCTGCACGCCAGGATGTCTTCGCACTCCCTCTGGCTGGCCTCCAGCAGCCGCTGCTGCGCGCTGTGTGCTCGTGCCAGTGTCGCCTCCTTCAGAACAAGAACGGGGCAGGGGGCAGGGGCACAGGCGGGGCAGATGAGACATCAGCGCTGTCTTGCGGTGCTGCAATACGGCCTGCGTGCTGCACAACATGCATGTGATTGGCCGGCTGCAGGAGCGGGGTATAACACAAGGTGCACTCCCACCTGTTGGCTGGCTGCCGGGCTCAGGGGCAGCTGGGTGCCGTCTGGCTCCTGCAGGTGGTACTGCAGGTGGTGCTGCTGCGGCCGCTGCTGGCTTTGCTGCACGTCATGGTAGCGCTGCTGCTGGCTGGGAGGTGCCAGGCTGAGAGGCGTGCCGAAAGCGTCTGCCTGCTGGGCCAGCGCTGCCAGCAATGCCTCCTGCTCTTCATCCTCGCTGCTGTCGCCGCCGCCGCGGTCGCCAGGGGTCCCCTCCGCTCGCATCTGTGCGTGCATACGGGAGGGCAGGGGAGAGGGTCACTAGGAGACGCGCTGCTGGGGGACTTTCCGGGCAGGGACGGGCGGGGAAGGGGAAGAGGCATGGCTTCGTGTATTGGAAGCTAGCTCAGGGTTGCCAAGCGCTCCAGCAGCGCCTTGGCCAGCGGTGCAACACACAGACACATACAAGCAAACGAAACACATACAAGCAAACGAGCACTCCCATGACAGCAGAAAGCCTTGCCGGTCCCATCTCATCTCATCCCATCACATTCCAGCTGCCCCACTCCAATCTCGGCCATTACTAAAACACACACCATCCCACCCACTCATTAGGAGGGCAGCTCACGTGCAGGTAAGCCCAGGCCTCTGAATCTAGCTGCAGCCTCGGCTGCTGTGCCCCCTCATCTTCCGCCCCCTCCCCGCCCTGCCCCTGGCGGGCCACCGGCCAGCGCTCCTTCTGCCGTCGCTGCGTCAGCTGGGACATCAGCAGCTGCTCATCCACCAAAGGAGCGCACTCCTGCTCCCACCCACGCTCCAGCTGGTGCTGCTGCTGCTGCTGCTGGTGGTGCATCGGGCCGTCGGTCGGCGTGGCAGGCGTCTGCTCGCCAGCGGCACTCGGGGTGGGGAACCCCGCAGGCTGCCGGAACGCTGGCCGGGCTATCGGGGTTGCATGCAGGCCCGGCTGCAAATGGGCAGCAGCCGACCGGTTGGCAGGCTGCGTCAGCGCCAGCAGCGGCGTGGCCTCCAACACCCCAGGGGAGAGGCGCAGTCCTGCAGCCGGCGTGGCAGTTGGCACCTCAGCCCCTGCAGGCAGGCCGCCTGGGGTGCCCGCCACCTGTTCATGCTCCTCATGCAGATGCACCGGCTGCGCCTGCTGCTCCCCAGCCGGTGGCTGCTGCTGCTGCTGCTGCTGCTGCTTCCCCTGCTGCTGCCGCTGCTGCTGCTGCTGCTGCTTCCTCTGCCGCTGCTGCTGCTGCTGCTCCGGCGGAGGCTGCTGCTCTGCTGCCACCGCCTCAAACTGTTGCCTCACC
Source organism: Chlorella sp. ArM0029B (assembly GCA_002896455.3). Taxonomy (NCBI): domain Eukaryota; kingdom Viridiplantae; phylum Chlorophyta; class Trebouxiophyceae; order Chlorellales; family Chlorellaceae; genus Chlorella; species Chlorella sp. ArM0029B. The sequence goes on along the minus strand of JTEE01000038.1, from coordinate 573,563 downwards.
GCCAGCACAGCATGGCACAGCGGCTGGGGGGAGCGCAGCGGGCTGGGCGGGGGGTCGGGGATGCCGGTGCCGGCACATCGCGCCGCCTCCTCGGCCCACATGGGCGCCAGGCTTTCCACCATGCGCACCTCTGGGACCGCCTGGGCCAGCGGCAGACGCGCCAGCTGCACTCACTCAAACATGAGGTGGGTGATATCTGTTAGTGGCACACCACCAGCAAATACAGGCAGGAAGGCAGGCAGGAACAGGCAGGCAGGCGGACGGGCGGTTGGGCGGTTGGGCAAGGAGATCCAGGGTGTGGCAGCACTTCTTGAGACCCACGGGACAAGTTTCTGCATGCATACGCACTGCCTGCCTGTCCGACTGACGGTGGTGGGCTGCACATCTCTTCAGCGGCAAACCTGTGCTGCTCAATGAATTCTTCAAGCACGCACACCCTGCGACCCACCTAACGACGGTCCACCCACCCAC
>JTEE01000038.1:559213-572932 GCA_002896455.3 Chlorella sp. ArM0029B | reverse complement strand
CTCCGCCGCCGGCAGCGGGCCCGCCCCACACCCAACCTCTGGGGGCGCTGCCCGCCGTCCACAGCCTCATGTGCTGGCTGGCGCTGCCTCCTGGCGTGGCCTCCCCTGCACCGGCCTGGGGCGCGGCTGCCCCTGCTGAGCTGCCCCCACCGGGCGGCAGCACGCTGTCTGCTCCGGGCTCTGTGTCAGTCACCAGATGGCGCGTGGCCCACCCCCGGCGCTGCCGGGTGAACTCCTGGGGCAGCGGCGGCCTGCAGCAGGCACAGCAGGCACAGCAGGCACAACTAGAGTAGCAGTTGAATCATCTGTCAGGGTGTGTGAAAAGCTGTAAGGACTAGACTAGACTGGCAGGCACGACAGGCAAGTGGTTGGGAAGCATGAGCAGGTGAGCAGTACCAGGAGCCTGAGATGGGTGGGTGCCTGGGAAGCTGCTAAGAAGCTGCCCGACATGGACGGCATGCTGCTGCAACAGAGCGGGGTGGCCACAAGGGTGAATGTGGTACGACCACAGAGTGCGCAGCGTCTGCTGTTGCTGACCTGTTGCTGCCGGGGCGTCAGGTGCAGGTCAGCCCTCGTTTGGTTGCTTGCCCCCACGCCATCACGGCATGTCTCCCGCGCAGGCCTCGACCTCGCTTCAACCTCCACCGACGGCGTGCATGCCCCGCCTGACACATAACAAACGCATGGTGGCCCTAAGGCGCAGCCAGCCCATGCCACCCCACGCCACCCAGTGCCTCGCGTGCAAGGCGGCCAGGCCAAAGACAGCAAGCGGCCTTGCCTACACTGGGCGCTACCATCGCGAGGCCAGCGTCTGGCAAGCCGGCCTTGCCATATCGCAGAGCACCCAAATTCAAACCATTGCGCCCAGAGTCAAGTGTGGTGGTGCAGCCCTGGTTGGCTTGAAGGCACCAAGCCACCTGCACCTGGCCGACCAGTTGTGGTCCAAACACCCGGACCGACCAGGGAGCAGTGCCAGAAAGACACGGCAGAAAGGAGCTGAGAGGCCACCTGAATTTGGCGCTGCTGAGGCGCATCCAGTTCATGCCGGCCAGGTTGTAGTCGATCTTCAGCTGCAGCAGGTACGGGATGTGGCTCTCGTGCGGCTGCCACACGCGTCCCATCACCACGCCGGTCTGCCGGGGAAGAAGGGGAGGCCGGGAGGCACAGGCAGCAGAGCTCAGCATGCACGCGAGTGAGCTCAGCGTGCAGGGCACACAGGCTGCATTGTGGAGTGCACGCCAAAAGTGTGCCAGCCGTACACGCGCAGGCACCAGGGCAGTTAAGCCTGCCAGGCACCCTAAGATTGGCAGCCGGGCAGTTCAGCTCGAATCATCTTTACCCTCATCAAGTCTGCAGCGCGGCCCACGTCCCTTGGGTTCAACATCAGGATTTTGACCCACAAAATCTCCTCTGCACACAAGTTGAGCACGCAAGGGGGAGGCAGGAGGGTCGGTGCAGGAGGAAAGAGGCCGCTGCACACTGAGCAGCGGGCACAGCGCGCAAAGCATGGCTGCTGTTGCGCACACAGATTGCAGCAGTCAGCCAGCTTTGCACGAGTTTTGTGCCGGCAGCCCGCTCAGCCTTGGTCACCGGACAAAGCAGTGCTCCGATGCGACGGCAGGGCGTGTGTTCCGGCCTGTTGGCAGGTGCACCCTTACTCTCATCCCCCCACACCACATCGGCGGCTTCCGCTTACCTGCGTGGTAGCCGTAAAAGGGCGTGCCCCGCACAAAGTTCACGGCAAACACCCGCTGCTTGCCTCCACCATCTGCCTGGGCATCTGGGCTGTTGCCAGCTGGCACAGGCGGCGGCGGTGGCGGCGGCGGCTGCGCCCGGTACTGCCCCGCCCCCGCCCCGCCGCCGCCCCCCTGCGGCTGCTGCTGCTGCTGCTGCTGCTTCTGGAAAACGCTTGCTGTGTTGAGGGCGGTGTCCAAAGCCATGGCCATGCGGCGCAAGAACCAGTGGGCTGCAAGGAAACAAGGAATCGAGGACAGGCAGGCAGGCGATGCATTCTTGTTACGATCAGTACGATTAAGCAGCTGCATACCAACAGCACGCCATAATCGCCGCACGGTACCTGGCAGCACGCCATGATGGGCGCACGGCAAGTCGGCCGGGCACATTAAATGAAAATTTGTGATGTTCTTGGTTTGTCACCGTCTGTCATTTTGTGGACATGAAAGTTAGAGTTGGATGAGGATGTGGGCGTGCCACCGTTCTGCTGGCTCACCCTCTGCTGGGTCCTGAGGCAGGTCTGGTGCGTACGGGACGTAGAAGTATGGGAAGGCCTGCAGGGGCGGGCGGGGGCACAAGGCAGCGGGGGCCAGGGTTTGAAGTGGGGTCAGGCGTGCCAACCACAGCTGAGCCCCTCGCTGGACGGGGAGGTCGAGTCCGGTCAGGTCAAGTGAGGTCACGTGCAGAGGCTGGCCAACAGAGACGAACCCCGGCAAGCTGTGTGCAGCTGCTGTCCTTTGACCTCCTTCAAGTATTTTTCCGATTCTTTCTTTTGTTGAAAGTTGAACTGGTAGTCAGTTTACCCATCAGCGCACCTGGTGGAGATGCACGAGGCACTTTTGCCCCGCTGGCGTGGCGCCGTAGATGCGCACCACCGGCACCTGCCGCACCGCCGCTCCCGCCAGCTCCGACCAGCAGCTGTCCACTCCTGGCAGGGGAGCCGCCATGTAGTGCTCCAGCGACACGATGCGCATCACAAACTCCTCAGCGGGCGGCGGCGGGGAGGGCGGGGCCTCACTGGCGGGAGTGCCGCCACCGGCGGCGGCGTGTAGCGGTGTGCCCGCGGTGTCACCTGCGACTCCATGCCAACTCTGCATGTTGTTCACCTCTCACTGGAGGCAGTCAGGAAGACTTTGGCCACACTGCCAGCCTCGCGCTCAACATCGCGAAGAGGCCGGGGGCCTGCTGGGCGTATGGATGGCCTAGGATGTCTTCAATTGGAATCAAATACCTCCAAGGGCGCCCCGAGGGAGAAACAATGGCTGCTGAGCTGGCTCTCGAGCACCTCCTTGCTCTTTGTGCTCTGTGCAATCTCGCCAAAAGTGCCACCAAGGAACTCTTCCTCAAGACAAACACGGAAGTGGGCAGCAGCCCGATGGCCTCGGAACGAAGCAGAGACCCCACAGTAAAACTCAAACACTGGAGGGGAAGGCCGCGAGGCCCGCCGCCGCCGCCCTGCTGCCCATCCCCTTGCGATTCCAAGCCTCCCAATGCTGCCTCAGCGCTGCTCCCGGTCTTTAAGCACGGCCTCCGTGTGTCTTACTACTGCAGTGCCTCCTGAACATCACTGTTTGCACCCACGTCCTGTTTCGCCTTTGCTCTCCTGAACCCCGGATGGACAAGTCGGAGTCCATCCGGGGTTGCGGCTGCAGCATGCCCCAGCACCTGCTGGCACAATACACATGGGTATTGCTTGTGCTCTAAACCTGTTTGCACTGATAGAAACCGTCCACACCGCCCTGTTTTGTACGACCTGGACAAGTGGAGCCTATGTTTATTGCAGAGGCGTGCGCGGCAACCACAAGCCAGCGGCGCAGGTGCACGCCAGCCTGCCGCACGCCAGCGCGCAGCCCAGCCATACCATACAAAGACCAGCCGCTTGCTGGTGATGATGTCGAGGTGCATGCGCTCACAACGACTGGCATCCGCTGCCGTGTAGAGGGGTTCTGGGCGATGCCGTGCCGACGGCATCTGCGGGTGGGAGACGACCTGGAATTATTATCATTTCAGTCGACACTTTGCCCGGCATCCAACACTTGCAGCATCATACCAGCGCATTTGCATGCACGTGTGCACCACTGTGAGGTGGCTACATCCACTGAGACCCCGGAACCAGGGTTTATAAGAAAAATCACACATGTCGACAGCGGCAGTGTGGCGGCAAAGGCGGCGGCGGCAGGCGGCAGCGATGGCCAAGAGCGCCCAGGCGAGTCCCCGACTCTGCTTATGCCCGCCTCCACGCAAATTATGTTTGCACAACCGCTGCAGAGGATTGCACGAGGAGAGCTAGCTAAACCCTACTCCTTGGTTTCCTCCGCAAAAAGTGTGTCTCGCTGTGTTTGGGGGTTTGGCCCCTTCACCTGACGCTAGGCCTGCGCAAGGCCAGGCACACACTTACTTGGAGCTGCTCAGGCAGAAAACAGCCCCTCAACTGCGCCCAACAACGAACGGCGGCCGCCGACAACTTGCGCACAGGTGCGGGCTGCAGCGGACGCGAGAGTGCTTGACAGATATCGCGGTTGCTGGGGAACATGTTTGCAGGCTGCACGGTCCTGGCCGGAGGCACTGGCAGCAGTGGCAGCAGGCAGCAGAGTGGCAGCAGCTGCACCCAGGGCTGCCCCCCGCCCTCCGGCGCTCACTCTCGCTAGATTGCACCCCCACGAAGATTGTGGGGGGAGTCGGGAGGTGCCCCGCTGCAGCAGCTGGCGCTTGAAGCCATCGCCCGGCACGCCCGCCTGTTCAGCAGCTCTCGGGCACCCCACCTTACCTTGCAGGCGGAAACGCGCAGGCCGACGCGGCAGGTGGCGGGCTGGCAGCAGTCCCGCCTGGCGGCAGCGGCGGCAGCCAGCGGCGGTGGGGGCCCCCTGGGCTAGTGGGGTGCAGACGGGATGGGCTTGAACTTTGAAGCCGTCTGTGCCCAGCTTTCCAGCGCTGAGCTGGGCGCGGTGGCGGCCAGCGAGGGCGTCGTGTGGGGACAAATCAAGGGGTACCCCTTCTGGCCGGTGCGTGGCGGTGGTGCGAGTGGCAAGCGGGCGGGGGGTGGTTGGCTGTGCCAGCCAGCGCGGGGCAGCGGGCGGGAGGGCCCGTGCATGCGGCCAGGCGCAGCACGGCGTGCTGCTGCAGCATCTGGAGCATGCTGGGTGCACAGCCGTCGCGGTTTTACGCCCTTCAGGCTCCCGCATGGCCACCTCCTTGCGCACACACCCCCTGCCCCTCTGCCCCGTACTGACCTTGCCTCTCCCTCTTCCCTGCAGGCCCAAATAATTCCATCAGACCGAGCCAATCGGGATGGCCAGCTGCGGGAGGCACGCCCCGCCAAGGGTGGCTCACACGTTGCCCTGCAGTTCTACGGGGACACCACCAAGGCGTGGTGCGTGACATGGGTGCTGCGCGTGCTGCGCCCGCTGTGCCTGCTCTCCCGTGCCCTCCCCCTTGCTGCTGCGCTGCGCCTGCTCCGTGCTGCAATTTTGTCAGGCAGGCCGGGTCCATGATCACGTTCCACTGCTGCTACCGCCACCGTCAGGCGGGCAGCAGGGCGGTGGCTCAAATCTGGCTGCTTTTGCCAACAGGTGCCCAAACATTCGTCGCGCTCTGTGTGGCCTTGTCCGCGCTGCTGACCCTCACTGCCCTCCCTATGCCCCGCCCCCTTGCCGCTGACTGCAGGGTAAAGGAGGATGGGGTGATGCCTTGGGCGGATGGCTGTGCAAAGGGCTTTCTGAAGGGCAAGGGCAAGCAGAAGCAGCAGGCGGTGTTCCAGGTGTGTGCGGATGCGGTGGGGTGTTTGTGGGGGCACAGTGCAGTGCCTGCCGTGTCCAGCCAGCTGGCACGGCACTCCCCTTCCTGCTGCAGGCTGTGGCACACCCGCAGCCAAAGATCTTCTACCTCTCCAACAGGCCTGGGGTGCCTGGTTCTGAGACATCAAAGCTGGCAAGCAAGCAAATGTCCTCCCCCACACCGCTGTGCAGGCACACGATTTCTTCCACACGGGGGTGCTGCCAGACGGGTGGTGGCAGAAACCGCTCAAGGAGGCCCCCGTCAAGCGCGCCAAGGCGGCAGCGGCAGCAGCGGCCAAGCAGCAAAAACAGCAGCAGCAGCAGCAGCAGGCGGAGCAGCAGCGGGCGGCCAAGAAGGCCAAGCTGGCTGCGGCGGCACCGGCGGACCCGCCAGCATCTGAAAAGAAGACGAAAGGCGGCAAGGCGGCTGCTGAGAATGGGGCAACCGCTGCGGTCGCGCCGCCTGCCAGCGTGCCTGCAGCCCGCGCTGAACCGCAGGCTGCACCAGAGTCCGTCGCACCAGAGCCAGCTGCGCCAGCACCCGAGCCAGAGCCAGCACCAGCGGCAGGAAGCGACGCGGCTGCTCCCATGGACACTGATTCTCCTGAAGCTTCGTCGGACGAGCCGCCAGCGGCAGCGCCAGCAGCAGCAGCAGCAGCAGCAGCAGCAGCAGCGCCCACACTCGCCGTGCCAGCCGGGGCGCCGGCGCCAGCGTTGAACGCGCTGCCTGCATGGGCCACCGGTGGCGGCGCGCCCCCGGCTCTTCCTGCCGCCGCAGCCGCAGCAGCAACCGTGGCGGCAGCGGCAGCGGCGGCGGCACGGGCGGCCCACCCCCACGCAGTGCCCACCGCGGGCAGCGGTTCTACCAGCACCCGCGACATGCTGCGCTCCGTCTTCAACCGCATCAAGCTGCTGCACCCGGTGGCTGCCCGCCTGGAGACGCCCAACTCGGTGTCCGACCTGCTGAGTGCGCTGGCACGCCACTTTGGGCCCGCCATGGCGCTCACAACCGACCAGCTGGTGAGTGGGAGGCTGAGGGCAGGCATCAGGGGCGGGGCTGTAGGGTGGTGGCGAGTGTATAGGGGGGAAGGGAGGGCATATGCCGCTGTGGGCCGACTGTGGCGCTCACAACCAAGCAGCTGGTAAGGCGGGCTGAAGTTGTGTTAAGGAGAGGGTTGGGGCGGGCCAGGGGCGGGCCGGAGGGGGGTCTCCATTGGCTGTGGGCAAGCAAAGAAGCTGCTGAGCTGGTGGGCAGCGGCACGGCGGCGTTGCAGGGGGTGCAGGGAAGACGGAGGAAGCAAGCTCGTGTCGACAGGCGTGCAGAGGTGGCATCGTCATTGCCGCTGCCAGGAAGCTGCCCTGCAGCTGCACTGTGCCCCTTCCTCTTGTGCTGTCACCTGGTTGCGCCCACCGGCTGTGTGTGCTGGCTCACAATTCCTCCCCAACCTGCCCTCCCGCCTCCCGGCTTGTGTCGTGTCCTTTCCCCCCGCACTGCAGCGCGGCAAGGATGCCAACGACGTGCTTGCAGCGCTGTTCAGCTGGGCGCGCGGGCAGGACGTGACGCCCGGCGAGGTGGAGCGCTGCTTCCCGCTGGTGCCGCACGGCAAGGTGCTCATGCCCTACGTGCTGTGGGACCGCATCGCGGAGCTGGGTGAGCTGGCGCAGGGAGGAAGGTGCAGGCAGCGGGCAGATGTGTGGGGGTCGGGACAGGAATGCTGTGGTCGGGGGGCTGGTGCCGCGCTAGGCACGCCTGCTCGTTGTGTGTTGGTGTGGGGAGCCGGGCTACTCCCTGGGTTGGGGGTTGAGGGGTGACGAGGGGTGCTTGCCCCAAATACTTTGGAACATGTCTTTGTGCCTGAGTTGGATGTTGCTGCTTTGAGGAGAGGCGGGTCGTTTGGGATGTGGGGTTGAAAGTGGTGGTGGGTGTGACAGAGCGTGCATGCTGCAGCTCTGCTGCTGCTGCTGCCTATCCGTTTCGCTGCGGGTGAAGATACCACAGTGCGTCCGTTGACCGCTCCCCTTCTCGCCCCCCACCTGCGCACTCTGCCATTGCAGGCCTGTTCCCGCTCCACTGGCAGGTGCCTCTGGTGTCAGAGCAGGTGGCATTGGGGCAGCAGAATGGCGCGGCAGGCATGCCGGCGCCGCATGCGGCCCCCGCCTGCCGCGTGGCGGCGCCCGTGGCACGGCATCCGCTGCCTCGGCTGCGCAGCGGCAGCGNCGTGGCGGCGCCCGGCGCGGCAGCCACCGCCCTGCCCCCGGGCAGCAACAACAGGAAGAAGGCGCGGCCGTCCACTGGCATTGTGGAGCTGCCACGCAGCAACAGCGAGCCGAGGCCGCCGCGTGCGGTGCCACGGAGGCAGCAGACGCAGGGTGGGTGCCTCCCGAGCTTCTACTGCTGCTGCACTGCATCATCCGAGGCACATGCCGTGCTGGGCAGACCCTGGTTCGGTTGCTCAGAGCTGCCAGCCTGCCGTGCGTGTGTGCCCTTGTGGCCTAATGCTTCGTGTTGAAGGTGCTGCCGGCTCACCATGCTGCTTCCCGCTATGCTCTGCCACACTGCCCTGCCCTGCCCCGCTGCAGACGCTGACGTCGACTACGAGCCCGCGCCGCGCCCCGTCCGCCGGCACTCTGCCCTCGCCCCGCCCTCCCGCTTTGCCCTGGAAAGCAGCTCCGGCGGCAACGGCAGCGGCAGCGGCGGCAGCATGCTGCAGGCGGATCTGCCGATGCCTGCAGCGGCTGCTGCTGCCGTGGCTGCTGTGCCTGCCGTGCCTGCTGTGGTCCCACCGGAGCGGGCGGCCAGCCCAGCGCTGACGCCCGAGGAGCACGCCAGCAGCGGGCGGGCGCTGGAAGCGGGGCGCGGCCCCGGGCTGCCCATAGTTGATGGCCGCATCATCAAGCCCAAGCCTGGCAGCGGGTGGCCGGGGCCTGCGGCAGAGGGCTTTGAGGACGGCCCGCCGGCGCTGGAGGGCAAGAATGCGCTGCCCTCGTACGTGCACGTCCGTCAGAATGTGTGGGTCTCGCGGCCCCGCCCAAAGTGAGTGGAGGGGCGCTGGCAGGGTGGGGTGGCAGCAGGGTGGCAGGGCGGGGTGAAGGCCTGGCTGACGCGGCGCTGTGCAAGGCGGTGCCAAGCGGGGCAGCCATACTCAGTTTGTGCCCCTTGCACCTGCTGCACCCCTTTACAAGGGTTGCGCCTCTCACCACACGTGTGCTTTCGCGGCACCTACTCTTTCCGGTCCGCAGGCGCCTGCAGCGAGACGACGTCCCGGTGTGCAACTGCGTCGCCCCCTTAGGGCTGTCCATGAGCAACCGGCGGGCAGCGCTGGAGCAGCAGCAGGTGCAGCAGCAGGTACAGCAGCAGGCGCAGCAGGCCGCGCTGCGCCTCCAGCAGCAGCAGCAGCAGCAGCAGCTGGCTGCCAGCGCGGCGCTCGTCGCACAGCAGGCGCAGCAGCAGGTGCAGCAGCAGCAGGTGCCGGCGCCGGCGCTGCCCGCGTTTGTTGCGGCGGCCTTGCCGCCACCCCTGCCCCTGCCGGCGCCTGCAGCCCAGCATGCGCCTGCAGCTGCGTTGCAGCCGCTGCAGCTGCCCACCAATGGCGGCATGGCATGTGCCGCGGCGGCGCACACACATGACATGCCTGGGTCGCCGGACAACGGCGGGGGCAGCGCCAAGAAGCGGGTGCGGCGCACCGACTGGGAGGGTCGCAAGTGCGACTGGTGCGGGGTGACAGAGACCAGCAACTGGCGGCGGCACCCAGACAACCGGGACATGCTGTTGTGCAACCAGTGCGGCGGCTACGTGCGCAAGCATGGCAAGCTGTCGGAGGAGCGGCGGGAGCGGGTGGCGGCGCAGCAGGTGGCAGCTGCCATCGTGTCCGTGACCAGCTTCTCGGCACCTTCCATGGGCCCAGCAGCCGCCGGCCCGCTGCCGCTGTTCCAGCCCGCAGGCGCTGTGCTGCCCCCGCTGCCGCCGCCGCCCATGCCGCTGCCGCTGCCCAGCCAGCAGCAGCAGCAGCAGCAGCAGCAGCAGCAGCAGCAGCCGGTGTTCACGGCGGCGCAGCTGCAGCAGCAGTTTGGGCTGCACCCCCAGGATTCCGGGGCAGCCGACTCATCGGCCAGCCAGGGTGCTGCCATCTCAAGCCTGTCCTCTGAGCAGGGTGGCGCAGCTGACGGTGGGGGCGCAGGCACGAGTGCGATGGAGGTTGACAGCGCGCCGACGCAGCAGCAGGTACAGCAGCAGCAGGTGGAACCAGAGTGCGCGGCTGCGATGCAGGTGGATCAGCTGCCAGCGGGGCAGGCAGGCGTGGGCGGCGATGAGGACGCTGCCGCAGCTGCCGCCCTGGCGGCGGCGGTGTTTGCGCCGTGGCAGGGGGAGCTGGCGGCGGTGAGGGAGGAGCGGCAAGCCGTGGCGGCGCTGGTGGCAGCGGTGTTTGCGCCCTGGCGGCCGCAGCCACAGGGGCAGGAGGCACCTGCTGCGGCGGCGCCTACTGCGGTAGCGCCCGCTGCGCCCGCTGTGCCTGCTGCCCATGTGGCGTTCAAGCAGGAGCAGGTGGAGCTGCCGCTTGCAGCGCCGGCGCCAGCCCAGCAGGTGCAGCAGCAGGCGCAGCAGCTTCCGCTTGTGAAGATCAAGGGGTTTGCGGCAGTCAAGGTGCCAAAGATTGAAGCGCAACAGCCGTGTGCAGCCGCGCTGGCAGCAGCCCAAGTGGCTCCCATCCGCAGCAGCGGGCGCCGGGGACCAATGGCAGCCAGCGCTGCGGCCCCGCAGGTCGGCTGCGGCGACAGCTGCCTCAACAGGTGCGCACCTGGCCAGCTGGCACCCCTGCTTTCTCCTGTGTTGGCCAAACCGCAGTGCTCGCCCACAGCCCTCAACAGCCCTTAACAGCCAGCCTCACTCAGTTGCACCTGCAACTCTTGCAAACACCCAGTTCGTCCCTTTGCCCTTCTTTCCCACACACTACACACCCTGCCTCTTCATCTCCCACGTTTGTATTCGCCGCCTCCTCACTGTGCTCATTTGAGTACCCCGCTCCCCTGCCCCCCACCTCCCCTCCCGTCCTGCCCTTTTCAACCCCTTTCCACCTTCCTGCCTCCCTCTGCCCCCTTGCAGGCTCTCCTTCATCCACTGCGACCGCCCAACCTGCCCCTGCGGCGACCGCTGCACCAACCGACCTTTTGTGGAGCTGGGATCCCCACCCATGGAAGTGTACCTCACACCCGACAAGGGGTGGGGAGTGCGCGCAGCAGACTTCATCCCACGCGGCTCGTTCATCGTCGAGTACGCCGGAGAGGTGCGCTGCTTCTCACGTGCCGCCGGCTTGCTCGTGTGCTTCTGCTGCTGGCTTGTTTGTGTGCTGCGGGCTAGCTCATGAACAGCCGGCACTGCTGCTCCTGCTGTGCACTGTGCTGCTGCCGCTGCTTGCGCACCGTGCTGCTTCTGCCGCTGCTTGCTTCAGCACTGTGCTGGTGGTGCTGCTGCTGCCATTGCTGCTGGGGCACTGTGCCGGTGGTGCTGCTGCTGCCACTACTGCTTGGGCACTGTGCTGCTGCTGCTGCCATTGCGTCTTGGGCACTGTGTCGCCGCTGCCGCTGCCACTACTGCTGGGCACTGTGCCGCCGGTGCCGCTGCCACTGCTTCTGGGCACAGCAGTGTGCCCGCTCCACTCCTCGCGCTGCTGCACGATGGTGCCCTGGCGGGCTCTTGCAAACACCCCCTGCCACCTCACCCTGCCCCATGTCGTGCTGCCCTGCCTTGCCCCATACCTGCTGTTCCTCCAGGTGGTGGACGACAAGGAGTGCAACCGGCGGGCAGAGGATGCCAAGGCCCGCAACGAGCCGCACTTCTACATGATGGAGATGGCGCCCGGTGAGGGGGCAGGGCAGAGGGCGGGCTGGGTTCCACCTTTGCTGCAGATGGTGCCGGGTGAGGGATGTTTCAGCTGGCAGGGGGGTGGGGAACGTGGGGAGCAGGTTCTGTTGGTGCCAGCAGCAACAGTAACATGGCACATTCCACATGGCGACACCACTCAATGACCATAGCTGCCCTGGGTTGGGGACCTGAGACGGAAAGAGAGGCGCTCTTGTATGCCCACCTTACTTGCTGTGGCGTAGGCAGCTTCTTCCCCGCACCTAAGCACTCCGTGCCACGCCCTGCCTTCTTGCCTACCTGTGCCCACCTGCACCCCACCTGTGCCCACCTGCACCCGCACCCCGCACCCCTGCAGGCCTCATCATTGATGCGCGCAGCAAGGGCAACGTGGCCCGCCTGCTCAACAGCAGCTGCGACCCCAACTGCGAGACGCAAAAGTGGCACGACGCTGGCAACAGCGAGGTGCGCAGCGGGCGCAGCGGGCTGTACTGCCAGCCGCACTGTTCTTGCAACGATGTAAATGAACGACTGGATGCACTGGCACGCGCGCTTGCACGCTGTTTTGTCAGCCTCACCCCTACCCTTGTGTCGCATTGGACTCGCTGCGGTGTTCTTCCCCGCCCCCCCGCACCTTTTACGGCCCTGCTTCCCAAAAGCTCTCGCCCCTTGGCCCCCCCTTGGCCCCTCGCCCCCTCCCATCCTCCCTTGCCCTCACTCGCTCCCCGCCCCTCTACTGCAGGTGCGTGTGGGCATCTTCACCCTGCGGGATGTGCTGCCAGGCGAGGAGTTGACATATGACTACATGTTCCAGCACTTTGGGCTGGCGGCTGCTGCGGGCGCCTACCGCTGCAAGTGCGGCGCGCCCAACTGCCGGGGCACAATGGACACCCAGCCGGAGCGCATGCGGGTGGGTGGGTGCAGGCCTGGGCTGGGCTGGGCTGGGCTGCATGTGCACGGCGATTGAGGCAGGGTGGGTGGGTGGGTGCTGGGCTGGGCTGGGCTGCATGTGCACGGCGATTGAGGCAGGGTGGGTGGGTGGGTGCTGGGCTGGGCTGGGCTGCATGTGCATGGGGAAGGAGAAGGGGACCAAGAGGGAGCCAAGGGTGATGAATGGCAGGCGGAGCGCTAAAGGAGGGAGGGTGTCTCTGAGGTTCTTTTCGACACATCTGCAGCGCCGACCCATGTGCCGCTGCAGCGCTGTCAAAAACAAAGGAGGAAGGGCTGCTGCCCACGCCTACCCATCGCCGCTTCAGCCATGGCGGCTGCTCAGCACGCTGCACTGCGTGCAGCTGCCGCCCCCCCTAGCCCTGTCCCCCCTGCCCCCCGTGTGCACCAGCACCCCCAACCTCTCTACGCCCGCCCTTACATGACCGCTGCCAGCTCCTTGATTGCTGACCCCCCACGCCGCAGACAAACGCTACTTCCTGCCTCTGCCCTCTGGCTATCAGGTCAAACCCACACTGCCCCTGCCTGGCTGTATCCCCCCTGGCCAACCCGTGCTCGTCCCGGCGGCAACTCACTCCCCCCAATCGACTACTGTCACCCGCAGGACTTTGGCAAGCGTTTGGATGTGTGGTGGCCCTCTGAAAAGCGGTACTACCGTGGCACCGTCACCGGCTACTCCTCCTCCCAGCAACGCCACACCGTCAAGTACGACGACGGGGATGTGGGCCGCGTCTTCCTGCGGGCAGAAAAGTACAGGTGCAGCGGGCGGGGTGGGGTGGGATGGCTGTGACACAGCACAAGGTGTGTCGCATGTGGGGCGGGGCGGGGCGGGGGGTGGGGAGCACGGGATGCGTGTGTGCAGCAGTGGGAACTGGCGCAGCCGTGCGCAGCATTATGGTGCCTAAGGCTGCCTGGTAGATGCACAGGACAGTTTCGCAGGCAGCAGGCAGTACAGCCGCAGTACAGCCTTGGCCCCTCTCTGTAGTGAACCTGACAAATTCGACTGCCCCATCCCCTTGGTTGCTTTCAAAACCCCGCCCCCTCCCTTGCCTCTCTGCAGGTGGGTGGACGAGTATGGCCACGTGGTGGGGGACACACACGAACCGGAGCCCAACACTGTGCGTGCTGGCAGCGCCCCCGGGCGCAAGCGTAGCGCCAGCGCTGCCTCTGAAGGCAATGGCAAGCGGCAGAAGCGGGCGACGGCAGACCTGTTGGGGGGCGGCACACGGGACAGCAGCAACACCAGCGAGCTTCAGCCGCTGCCTGCTGCGCCGCTGCCGGCAGCGGGCACAGCGGCAGCGGCAGCAGCAGCTGCCGGTGGTGGCATGGGTGCAACAGACGATGCTGTGCCAATGGAGTCTGCCCTCAGCGAACCTTTCCTGCCGCTGGCGGCGTCGGCGGCCGCCG
>JTEE01000038.1:540455-552382 GCA_002896455.3 Chlorella sp. ArM0029B | reverse complement strand
CGGGCGTGCCGGGCGGCGGCCCGTTCCTGCCGCCACCGCGCACGCAGGCAGGCGGCGTGCCACCGCCGCTGTTTGGCGGTGCCCCTCCCGCTGTGGCCCCGGGCGTGAGCATGTCGTCTCACCCCATGCCCCATCACATGCCCATCCCTCTGCCGCCGCCTCCGCCCCCTCAGCCCGACTTTGATGTGAACGCCTTCCTGTCCAGCTGTGCTGGTGCTGACTAGACAGCACACCTGCCAAGTAACCACCCCAGCCCCACCTCACAATCCTCACTGCCAACAAAGCACTGTGCGACACACCCAACAGACTTTCACACTTTGAATGCCCCCACTCCCTTTGAATGCCTCGACAGCCTGACGCACCTGCACAAGTGACTGACCACCATGTGCCTCTCCCCCCTGTTCCTCCTTCCCCACGGCCGCTCTCCCGTCCTTTGTTTTGTGCACAACCAACCAACCAGCGCCAATAACGTGCCTACATGCCCGCATGCGCGGCCGCCACCCCAGTGTAATCCGTTTTGCAATCCAGTCAGCGTTGGAAAGGCGGGCGCGGCAGGCAGGAGCGTAAGGACACACTTGTGTTTCAGGCACTGGTGCAGCCTGCTGGGACGTGCCTGCACTGCACATCTGGCAGATCTGGCAGATCTGGCAGATGAGGCTGTGGCCAGCTAGGGTAGGCCTGGACGGGCTGGTTGGCGGTACCATGACGGGCGGCGCTGCCTGCTGCCTGCCGCCTGCTGCCTCCCTCCATCTATCTGCGTCCATCTGTTCCCCTTGTCTTGCATGCCCCCCCTTGAGTCCACGTCTGGTTGCTGGCTCTCTCTCGGGTGCCCCCCCTCATGCACCAAGAACATCCCTTCCCACACATCTTTCCTGTTGCTCATCGCCACCCGCGTGCACTGATGCCAAGATGTTCACTGGGTCGTGCAAGAACATGCAGGCGGGCAGCAGAAAGCCCCCCTCCCGCCGTGTAGACAGGCAGGCACCCGGCACCAGGTAGCCTTATACACTTCCCACCGCCATCTGGCGGGTGGGTGGGTGGGTGGATTAGAGCGCAGCAACGGACTCGGAGTGAGAAGACTTGCTTGAGCAGGCTCTAGAGTGCTTCTTCTGACACTGATGAACCGTGTGCATTGTGGGTCACCAATCAACTTCCCAGCTTTCCTTTCCTGTCGGAGAAAGGGGGGCCTGGGGCACGCTTCAATGGACACAGCAGAGCGGGCCGCAGCGCCGCTGATTGGAAGGGGCACAAGTTGTGCCCCGTGAAACGTAAGCCTTCCAGCCGGCGCTGTCACCCGCCTGCTTCACAATATGTGAATATACTTGCACACTGCAAGCGCGAGAGAGCATGAACCTGGGTGGCAGCAGGGTGGCAGCGGGGGCAGCAGGACTGGCAACTGAACGCGCAAGCATTGGCCCATAGTCCTGATATCTGAATAACAGCGCAGTCAGTGCCCTGGAGCCCTAGGGGTGGGCTATCAGCAAGAGAATGTGGGTTTGGATGGTGGCGGCGGCAGTGCCTGTGTGTTTGTGCACGTCGTGCACGGCATGCACCGTGGGCTTCTGCTGGGCTGGCTCAGATTGGGCTGGCTCACATTGCGGAGTGGCAGCTCAAGACTATTTGTAGTCCCACAGGGCTGCTGGCCCTTCTGGGAAGCCTAACGCGGGTACCCGCGCCCAACGCGTTGCAGCGCGGTTTTGCCCCTCGGCTCAGTTCGGCGTCTAGCACCGCAATCATGGCCCAGGCTCTCCGGGACTCCGACTCGCACTTGCCTGCGGAGGCTGGCCTTGGGGACGCTAGCGCAGGCGCGGGTTGTTGCAATGCACGCCCCAGCGATGCCCTGACGCATCGCGAGGGGCTGCCGACATCACTGCAGAGCTGCCTGGAGAGATCTCCAGGCTTGCTGGCACCCACCATCAGCTTGCTGGCGCCCACCACACATGTGGCTCACGCTTCCTGTTCGGCTTTGCTGCAGAGATTTCGGAGCTTGGGCAGGCTTCAGCCGCGTCACAGAAGCCGCCAGGGAGCGCGCCTGGCATCCCCACCGCCACCGCCGCCGCCGCTGCCGCCGCTGCAGACCCTCCCCTCTCTGAATTTGACAGTCAGAAGGCGTGGAGGGTGCTCGACTGGTCCGTCGCGTTCTTCTTGTGCACCAGCCTCGTGTACTTCGTCGTCCAGCGCAATATCTTCGCTGGCACCTGCGCAATTAATGCCATTTTGGCGTCTTTTGCACACCTTTGGCGGCGCCAGCAGCAACGCTGTAACGCTGCCAAGGTCTTAAAAGCAGCAATGAACGGATCTATGCGATTTCCAGGCGTGGCTCTGCTGGTTGGGTTCATCTCTGTGTTGACCTCACTAGGCCAGTAAGTGCCACAACTTCAAACCACCTGCCACTGCTGCCCCTTGCAACCAACCGCCAGACAGCTCGCCGGCTGCCATTGCTGCTCCACTGCTTGCTGCCAGCCGCCAGCCGCCGCTGTCATCTTGCTGTTATCGCCTGCGTGTGCAGGCAGTGGACGCTCACGAAATGCTGGTTATCTACTGCTTTGCAGGTGTGATGACGCCAATGAGAAGGCTGGTTGCCACTTCCGCTTCATCATGTTGGCAAGTGTGACGTACAACATTTCGTGCTACTTGCTCATCATCTATGTTTGCGGTTCGCGAGATGTAGTTTTTCCGCTACCGCGGCCAAAGACCGATGCGGAGATCCTCCGGGATCAGGCACAGGCGTATGATCCCTCTTCTGCGCAGGCCATGAGGGCCCAACAAATCCGGGATGCTGTGCAGAGCCTCGAGTCCGAGGAAGAATATGCCTTGGAACGATTCAAACGTTTTATGAAGCACCCAGGTTTGTTTGCTGGAGCGCTCCAACTAGCTCAGGGTTGCTGGTGCTGGTTCGCGAGGTTGTTGCAATGGTGCGCTGGAGCGGGTTGCGTGCTTGCCTGACGTTGCAGGAGGCACTCGCTCTTAGCCCCTGGCTAAGCCGCATGCGGAGCTTGTTGTCTGCAGCGCTTGACCCACCCCCGCTCCTGTCTCTTGTCTGCACCGCGTCCGCAGGTAGCCTTGTGCAGCAACACGAAGCTCATCGGAAGTGGTATAAGCTGCTAAGAAGCTGGAGGAGCTGAAGGCAAACCCGGACCAGCACCTGCCGCGGCTAGGCGCACCCAACGAGCTCGAGCTCAGCGTGATTGTATGAGGCCGCCACTCCACCTGAGGAGCGACAGGAGGTGAGTCAGGGTTGCATCTCGGGGGTGGTAGTACAATGGTGCAAAGGTGGCGCACGGTTGGCAAACGGCAAGGAGGGGCAACGCCAACACAGCGGTGGCGGTGGGTGGCAAGCACGAAGGCGGAACGCCATCACAGGGGAGGGATTTGAACACAGTGCTGCTGTGGGTGGTTCCCTCCTCCTGTCCTGTGCCGTGCTGGTTTGTATGCCTTCCCTACATTACTCACATTTGCAACACCGCTCTGTTCACCCCCCAACTGCCCCCCTCAGGCTGCCTTCAACGCTGCCAGCGCCGCTCTTCCGGCGCGCCACTTGGCGGGTGCCCTGCGCACGGCGCAAGCCCCTGCCGTGCAAGGCACTATGCCTTGTGATCCCTTCCGGAGCCCAGGGGGGGGAGGGGGGCGCGCGCGCGTGGACACCAGGAGCCGGCGCGCTCAAGGGTGGGACAGGGCTGATGTCGGCGCAACAGCATCACCGCGGCGAGGATGCCAATGTTGACGCCTGCGCTTGCCACAGCTCATTGCAGCGGCAGTTGCATGTGTAATAGTACAGCAGTTGATTGCAATGGTTACAGGAGGGGGACTTTACACATGGCAAACGTGTTAGTCAGGTATACGAGCTGTGCGTTGCTCTCTTGCACTGCACCTTGTTGGCAAGCAGAGGGGGTGTGCAATCATACAGCCTTCCTGTGTTGAATTGTTTTTGTGTCAGTAGCAAGACAACTGATCTGCAAAGGCTGTGGGAGCTGCTTCGAAGCTGCCATCCCTTCCTTGCCGGTTCATGCACACCCAACAGCAGCAACCCAAGGCCGCCTCACCAGAAATCATATGAGGCAAGGCACAGCCCGTCGGCGGAACGCTGCCCTGTGCGTTGCCTAGTGCTGTTGCTTGCCGCCGGTGTTCAACACTAACTGTCACACGGTAACTGACCTTTCAACCAAACCAAAGCAAACTATGCTGCCGCGGTCTGCTCGCCTACCTCACACGGGGCTGCCCTCCACGTACTACCTATATGATCCTTGGTGCCCGCCAAAACAGCGCAATAAATACTGCCGCTGTGCAAAAGCTGCACCGCTTCAGCTGGGAATTCCCGGATGTTGAATGGCTTACAGTCAGCCAGGCGAAAGAGAGGAAGGGGTTGAGGGGGCAACTTGGGGAGTGCAGCGGGCACGGGGCGGCCTTGCAGCCATGCCAGCAACCAATGATCACACACACGTGGGCAGCGCATGTCACTACAATGTCCTTTTCATGAGGATCAACATGTTCCTACTACTGTGGCTGCTCTACTTCTCCGCATCCAGCGCCCGCCGGTAGTCCGCCACCGCCTTCTCAAACTGCCCCAGCGCATCCAGGGCAGCAGCCCGGTTGTAGTAGGCCACTGCGTTGCCGGGGTCCAGGGAGATGCAAGCGGAGAAGTCGTCCACGGCGGAGGGCAGGTCTCCCAGCTTGTCAAACGAGATGCCGCGGTTGAAGAAGGCGTGCACGTTGGAGGGGTCCAGCTGCACGGTGAGAGGAGCAGAGGGAGGGGCAGACAGGGTGGGCAGGGTAAGGTACAGTGTATTGATGCAGCGGTAAGGGTGTGCGCATTGGAGCGGGCCGGGCTGAGAGGCAAAGCGTGTCAGGGCACAGGTGCGGTGTGCACAGCCCAACTGTTTTGCCAGCAGCAGCTCAGGTCCAATACGGCATCGGGTGCATCAACATGTAGGCACCCCTAGTGCTGTGATCTCGCTGGCTCAGGCCCACATGCATGTGCAAGCCACAACCACCCCTTGCACTTTCACATGTGCTTTCTGCTGGCTTGCCAGCTGCGCCGCATCGTGTACAGCGAACAGTGGTCCAGCGGCTGACCGTACGCACACACACAACACATGGCTGCCCTTCCCCTTACCTGCAGCGCTTCTGTGTAGTCCTGCACCGCTTCAGCGCACCGCCCCAGCGAGGCGTGGCAGTAGGCGCGGGAGTTGTAGTTGCGCACGGTGCGATGGCCCAGCGCCAGCAGCCGGCCAAAGTCCTCCACAGCTGCCCCGTAGTTGCCCACCTTGCGCAGGCAAAACCTGCACGCGTGATGGGGCAGCCAAGCAGGATGTGCTGCCCATTGACTGTGTTTTGGGCAGAACCAGCAGATGCCGGGGAGGATGCACACACCACCCGCCTCACGCACACCAGAGTCCTTTGCAGCTGCCCTGTAGCTGCCCACCAGCACAAGCATCACGCTTTGAGGGCAGGCGGGCACACACACGCACGCACACACATCCAGCATCACACGCCACAGCCTCCCGACAGCTGTGTGGACATGACCAAACAAACGGCTGCCAGGACACGCACAATCAGTCACTTGGCCGCTGCACGCTTCCGCACTGCTCAGCCCTGCCCTCCCCCGCTCCTTGCCCAGACCCTGGGCAAGGCCTTGCCCTGGCTGCATGCAGCATGATATGCACCCGCTGCCACCCCGGCAGCTCACCCGCGGGCCTGCAGCGCCGCCTCGTCGTCTGCCTGCCCCTGCAGCAGCCTGCTCAGCGCCCCAATGGCTGCCTCGTGCTGCCCGCTGTTGCGCAGCGCCAAGCCCAAGCTGCGCAGGAAGGCGAGGTTGGTGGGGTCCAGGGAGCTGGCCCTGCAGGGACACCAACCAAGGGATGGCAGGGCGACACACGTAGCAGAGGCAAAGCGTGAGCAGCGGTGACGAGAATCAGGCAGAAGGGTGAGGTTGGTGGGGTTCAGGGAGCTGGCCCTGCGAGACACCAGTGAGTGCAATGCCACACACAGGGCACTCGTTCGAGCAGCAATCAAGTGGCGGAGGTAGGAAGGCAGCTGGCCCTGCAGGTCAGTCTGTCAGTGAGGCAGGCAGCCCAGGAAGCCAGCAACTGCACGCAGCACATGCAGGCAGGCACCAGGTGTTATTCCCGAGCCCGCCTCTGCAGGTATCCCCCACCTCTGCAGGTCTGCCACCGCCGCCTGCATGCTGCCCATCCGCTCGTGCACCTCCCCCCGTGCATGCCAGGCCGCCGCTGCCCCCGGCTCCAGCTGCACCGCCTGCCCCAGGTCTGCCAGCGCCTCCTGCAGCCGCCCCTGGCGCAGCCACAGCATGCCACGATTCTGGCAGGCCGGCCCGTTCTGAGGGTCCAGGGTCAGCACGTGGCTGTAGTCGGCTGACGCTGCCTCAAACTGGCGCAGGCGCTCCAGGGCCACGGCGCGGTTGTAAAAGGCCTTGGTGTGCGAGGGGTTGAGCTGCACGGGGGCACATGGGCAACGCAGAGGCACAGGAGTGTTGAGTGGTGGGCCAACTGGGCTCCCGTGTTTGAAGCCGGTGACACAGACTTACACCAACGTGATGTGAGCTGTGACGCACCAAGTTGCAGTTCTGGCCACGTGACTCGTGCGCAGCTTGCTCAAGCTCCACCCTTCCACCTCCATTTCACCTGCACGCACCGCCAGTCAGCCCAGCCACTTCTCCCGCCCTCTATGATTCCATTCTTCAACCCCACACACCTGTACTGCCATTGAGTAGTCGCTGACTGCGTCCTCGTACCGCTCCATCTTGCGATACGAAAAGCCACGGTTCTGCAGGGGCACGAAGGGCAAAACAGATTAGAGGCTAGCCCACCATGCTTTGCTGAGGTCTTTGATGGTGCAAGCACCGTAAAGCAGGGCAGGCCAGCATGTCGGGCAGGCATGGCGGGAGCACATGGCGTGGTGCGCATGCAGCGACGCATGGCGGCAGCAGGAGCACTGCTGCAGGCAAGGGTGGCAACCCGCAGCCTGCCATCCCTGCCCCCCTCCACTCTGCAGCGCCTGCGCCATGCAGAAAATACACTGTCAGGCAGCGGGCTGGCAGCAAGCGGCTGCACGCACGTGGTAGAAGTCTGCATTTCGAGGCTCCAGCGCAATGGCTTGGGTGAAGTTGGACACGGCAGCGGCATAGTCGCCCGTGCGATCGCGCACAATGCCGGCATTGTAGTGGGCGTAGCTGCTGCGCGGGTCCAGCGCCAGGGCTGCTTCATAGTCGGCTAGAGCGCCAGTGTAGTTGCCCAGCTGCATGGGGGGGGGGGGGAATTGTGGGGAGGCAGCAGGTTGGCATGGGCACCAGGGACAGTGCAAGGCGTGTGTGGGTGGGGCATGGCACATTGGCACAACAAATAGCTGCTCAGTGCACTGCAGCACAGCAACGAAAGTACGCACAATCAACTAGGGGGACTGGCCTGACCTGCATTGGCTGGGCATACGCCAAACACCACACAGCAACCATGTATGCTGCCCTGTGGCCCCTCTTCATGTATCAGCTCACACCATGCGCCCACACACTCACTCGTCTGAGCCTTCACTTTGTCGCACCAGCGCACAGCATGTGCTCACAGCAGGCACAGCAGGCACGCTCATACGCTTACCTTGTCCAGGGAGAAAGCTCGGTTGAAGAGCGACTTGAAATGTGTGGGGTCCAGGGCTAGGGCCTGGTTGTACTCACGCACAGCCCCTGCAAAGTCTCCACGCTTGCGCAGCGCATACCCGCGTGCATGGTACTCGTCTGCTGTCAACTGCTGCTCACCCCCCTCAGGTACTGATGACAGGTTGCTGCCGCCAGGTATCCCCTTTCCAAGCAATGCCGCCGCCATCCCTGCTGCCATGGCTGAGCGCATCGCATCGCTGCTGCCCATAAACACGCTGCCGCCTCGTAGAGGGGAGGCGGCCTCAAACGGCACCGATGCAGACCCGCTGTCGTGCATATTGAGGCAGGCCATGCGCCCAGTCGTGGCCTCCATGGCTGCTGAGGCACTGCCATCCCAGGGGCCGAGGGTGGCCATGCGGTTGCGTGCCGCAGGCTTCCAGGCTGCATCGGCAGGGCGCCCTGATGTGGAGGTCTCGCCGCTGGACCGCTCTGCAGCGCTCTGTGTAGCGTCCACATCTATGCTCACCTGCCGCGAGGGCTGCCGCTGCTGCTGCTGCTGCTTCTGCTGATCATGTTGTGGCTGCTGCTGGCCTGGGCCGGCAGCCGTTGCTGCTGCTGCTGCTGCCGCCGGGGGTTTGAGCACGGCTGCGATGCTGAAATGCGAGAAAGCGGGGCCGCCTTCTGTCTGGGAAGACTTCCTGCCTCGCAGACGCACTGCCGCGCCCCCTGAGGCTGTGCTGCTAGGTGTGTCGCCTGCACCCCCATCAAGCTGCTGCTGCCGCTGCTGTGCCTGCTGCGCCGGGAACCGCCCCGCAGGCAGCAGCGAGGCTGCGTTGATGCTGACAGCTGGCGAACCAGGCAGGCTGTTCAGGCTGCCAATCGACCTGCCGCCAGGCGTGCCCAGCCCGGTGCCCCGCCCCCGCCACGGCAGCGTGGCATCCACAGCCAAAGCCTTCTCATAGTCGGCTGCACAGGGAATTGCCAGTGTTGTTCTTGTTGTCAGTGCAGTGCAGAGCAGCACACGGACGAGGTTTGCTTGGCCAAGCCGGCGCCCCTGCTGCCTGAGTTTTAGCGGTGAACGCGTGCATGCCTGGCCAGACGTGGCGGCTGCATGCATTTGTAATGCTGCCCATGACTAATGCTGGCGACACCCAGCACATACGCCATGATGCACTGGGCAGGCATGGAGTGCCCGCACTGCTTCTCAGCCCTGCCCCAGCCCTGCCGCTCACCGTTGGCGTCATCAAACCGCCCCGCCAGGTTGTTGCAGGCGGCGCGTGAGTAGGCAGCCTTGGCGTGGTTGGGATCTAGGCGCAGCACAGTGGTGAAGTCAGCAATGGCAGGCTCAATGCGCCCCAGTTTGTGGAGTGCACTGCCCCGCTGGTACGCGGCATCCACATGGGCCGCATCCGACGCCAGCACCACGCCATAGTCTGCCACAGCCGGCTCCAGCAAGCCTGCAGGGCGGGCGGTGTAAGAGTGGCAGCAGAGTGGTTGAGGGCATGGATAATACCCCGTGCACAACAAGGGAGGTACACCGCACCCGGTATCCGCCAAGGTGCACCCATAGGTGACACTCGCAGCACCCGCAGCACCCACCCACCCTTCTTGGCGTAGCTGTTGGCACGGATCATGAGAGCGCGGAGGTTGTTGGGCTGCGTCACAAGCTTGCGGCTGCAGGCCTCAATCAGGCTGTCATAATCGGCATTGCGGCGATACACAAACTGCCGGCCGGACAGTGTTGCCGGCTCGGTGGCGGAGAGGCTGGCAACCCCGTAGCTGCCGCTGCCGCCGCCGCCGTCGCCGCCGCCGCTGGTGGGGGCGGCGTCGCGGCGCCGCTCCAGCGTGCCGCTGGCCAGGAACTCGAGCTCATCCTGGAGCGGCTGCAGCAGCTGCTGGGGCGGCGTCGCCTCCGCCATTCACTAAGCCGAGTGTTTGGACCGCCGGCAAAACGGCCGGTCTGTCGCCTGCCCGAATTACTTCGGGTTAGGTCAGTAGGCGATCGCCGTTGTTAGAAGAGGCCGGGAGCAGCTGGGCGAGCAGAGAAGACCAGGCCAAGGCAGGTCCCGACAGGCAGTTGAGGCAAGCTCTCCGACAAGCGGTGGTGCCGGAACATAAGAATGGGCGGTGCCTGCGGGATGCGGTGCCTGATGGACGCCACGGCCCAGCAGGCGCCCATGACGCCCGGGCGCGCCCACAGGGCCGCCGCTGCGCCGGTGCCAAGCTGACCCGCCCACTTCATCTGGTTGCCATGCGAATAATGTAGTACGTAGACTAAATTAGGCATTGCTATTGAACTGGCAGTGTGGTGTGGTGTGGTGCTCACCCACCCCACCCAGCATGAGGTCTTCAGCCCCGCTGGGGATGGAGCGAGCTGTACGGAAGTGTTGTCCAGTCAATCCAATGCGCTGCTGCCGTTCCAGCGTAGCTGGAAAAATCTGGCACCTTCTAGAGAAGGAGGCAGCTAGCACAAGGGCTGCCTTTGTAAATCGCCATATCTTCCCCAAGGCAGTTGGGTGCTGCCGCCAGCGGTACACCTGTCGCCAGTCGGCACAGGCGGCACAGCAGCAAAGCTTTCGCTGCGCAGTGCTCGAGCAAGGTCCTGCGCGGACACCCGCCCACACACAAAAAGAAAGAAACCTTTGCATCAATGACCTGGGCTGCAGTGCAGGCAAACCTGCAGGTCAACGCGCAAGGCAATGGCCACGTGAGTGGTCCGGTGCAGTCTTATGGCTGACTGCAGCCTATGCATCGGCACTTTGCCCGACACATGTGCATCGGCATGTTCGACATGTGAGACGGTCTATCAACAACATGGGACCGAGTGAGGTATGTCTGTTGTTGTCAATGCTGCATTACCAGTCGGGCTGCTGCCTCCTCTGCTGCCTGCCGCAATCTGGTGCTGGCACCATCATTGCATGGAATTCACGATTGGGTTCATGTACCACGCCCAACCCCTTGCACTCGTGGTGGCTACAAGCCCATTTTACATCATATCGATACCCCTCTGTGCTGATCTGGCATTGCGGCGACGGCGAGAGGCACATCGTGTTGATAAGAGGTTTCGAGGCAATTGCTGCACAGGTAGCCATGCCAAAGAACCCGACTTGTGCGATCACACTATGCAGGTGAAAGTCATTGCAGACATCAAAATTCCAAGGCATCCAAGTGTGCGCCACAGTACAGAGCCTTCCAGCGGCCACTACGGAGCCCCAAGCTGACGACCCGAGCTGACAACACACCGTGCCAGCACTACACTCACCTGCGCGTTGCTGCAGGACATGCATATACTTACTAGCACACTTGGCAACAGGAACGCCGATGCCATAGTCTATGTTTCAGTGGCAAACATGCGGCGCCCTCCGCCGCTCACATCAGCCGCCAGCTAAGCCTATCTCTCTATCCGCCGCTGCCGTTTTGCAATCGGCAGCTCTCGCTATCACACCACATTATCACGGGTTTGCACAGCGTTCAGCTTACACGCACAGCGGGCCGGAGCGCAGCTGAGCAAAGACATACACTATGCTCGCGGCCGGTAGCAAGCTGCTGGCGCGCCAGCCGGTGCTGGCAGCCTCGTTCAGCTTCCGGACTGGCTTGACTCCAGTCCTGTCGGTGGCCCGCTTCAGCGAGCTGGCAAAGGTGCGGGCGCGCTGTGGCCCGCCCGCTATGCCCTTACGTCGAGCGCATTGATCACATCGCTGACAAGGCCACCTTTTGATTGCTCTGCAGGCCGTCCCGAGCCGCAGGTGGGTGCCCGCAACTGGGGTTTTGTTCTGTGCTTGCAGGGCAACTGGCTGGATGCCTTGGGATTCATGCCAATTCTTGTGCTTGCAGGAACAGCCGCTCTTCAACCAAGACGCGCGCCGATGCCGTGACGCTGCAGACCCCCTCGGCGTCGGCAGCCGGCACCGCCGGGCGGGAGGTGCGCTCTCTGCGTGGCAGCAGGAGCAGCGGAGCCACATTGCATAGGCAGCACCACCGAGCAGCACCACGGAATCTGAGAGCTGTGACTGGTTTCGTCGCAGCGGCACGTGGGTCTGCTGCGGCAGCCCGAACCGCAGCGCCTGGCGTCAACCGCCCCGCCCCCTGTGCCCCGCTCCTCCCCCGCCGCCCGCCTCGCAGGTGCGAGTGCGCTTTGCGCCCTCCCCCACCGGCAACCTGCACGTGGGCGGCGCCCGCACCGCGCTCTTCAACTGGCTGTACGCCAAGAACGTGGGGGGCAAGCTGATTTTGCGCATTGAGGACACGGATGCGGCGAGGTCCACCCGGGAGAGCGAGGAGGCTGTGCTGACAGACCTCAAGTGGCTGGGCATCCACTGGG
>JTEE01000038.1:506556-523406 GCA_002896455.3 Chlorella sp. ArM0029B | reverse complement strand
CCCACCCACCTGTGCCAGCTGCTGGGCGCAGGCGTCCAGTGCGTCCATGTCGGCAGGAGTGGTGAGGGCCACACGGTCTGTGTCCAGGCGGCCCGTGAAGATCGCAAACACCTGGGCGGGGCAGCAGGGGCAGCGGCGGGTGTTGATGAGGTGGGAAGGGGCAGGGAGAGGAGGAGGCAAGGCAAGGCCGGCATGCAGCTGCTGGGTCCTGAAACATGTGCTGCAGTGCAACGGCCGCCACAAGAGGTACACGCAGCAGGGGCACAAGCAGAAGCAGCGGGGGCACATTGCAGGCGCAGCAGGCAGCACAGCGCACAGTGTATTAGCTGCTCCAAGCTGGTGCCTGCCCACCTTCTCGGCCACCCTGGTAGCTGCCACACACACGCAACCCGCTGACCTGTCAGTGGGGTGCCCGCCCACCTTCTCCGCCACCATTTGTAGCTGCCACACACAAGCAACCCGCTGACCTGTCACAGGGACGTGCCCTCCCACCTTCTCTGCCACCATTTGTAGCTGTCAAACACACACACAACCCGCTGAGCTGCCACAGGAGGGTGCCCGCCCACCTTCTCTGCCACCATCTGCTGCCAGCCGTAGGCCAGCGAGGCGGGGGCGGAGAGGCGCAGGTGGTGCAGCGGCGCGTTGAGCGGCGCACTGCCCTCCTGAGCGCAGGCCTCGTAGCTGGAGAAGCGGGCCCGGCACAGCGACTTGGCGGCTTGGGTCAGCATGTGAGCGGCCTGCGGCGGAGGGAGATGAGGGGGCACACAAGGTAAGGCGGCCAAAACAAACGCAGGTGATGGGGAGGGACGGAGGGAGGCGGGACATGCTGAGGGAGAGCGGGGCAGGCCGATTTGTGTGGGGCGCCGGCATGTGGCCAGACGGAACATGGAATGCAGTGGATCTGCCGCAGGGTGCGGTGCTCACAGCCCAGCTGCCTGCCCAGCCTCCAGCTGCCTGGGCAGCCCAGCAACATGCCACCTCACCATGGGGGCCGGGAGGGGCGTTGCCTGCCCCGGGGTGCCCCCCAGCACAGCTGCCAGCGCCGCAGTGAGCGCCGTCGATTCGCCAGCAGGGCCCAGCTTGGTCAGCCGGCTGCCAAATTCCGAGGCCAGGCTCTCCAGCATCTCATCCGACTTGAACAGCTCCCGCCCCACAATCAGCAGCGGCGTGCCCGCCGCCACCCGCCCCAGCGCGGCACGCCACTCGGTCGGCCACCGCCCGGCGCCTGCGCTGACGTTGCTGATGCCGTTGCTGCCGTTGCTGCGCTGCTGCAGGCCGCCAAAGTCGTACACCCCGCAGTACAGCCAGAGCTGCCTGCAGGGGGAGGCGGTACCATGCAGTTTGGGGGGGGATGTCAGCTACTTCCCAGCGCAGCCAGCACGGCACGGCACGGCACGGCAGCCTCGCATCGCACACCACGCCCAGCTGCTGGCTCGGCTGGTGCACGAGTGCAGGGTGTCCAAGGGCGGGTGAGGCAGGCGGGCGGTGTGCCGGATGCACGGCTGCCGGCTGGCTGGATGAGAGAAAATTGGGAACTTGCCTGAACAGCTTGAGCACCAGCAGGTCCTCCTCCTGTGCCGTGTTGAGTGCATCCAAACTCATGTCCGCCACAGACAGTGAGACTGCATGGATGTGTGGTGGGTGGAGCGGGAGAGCAGGGGAGCAAGAGTTGGAGGAAGGAAGGGGCAGAGGCAGGGGGCCAGGGACTCAAAAGGCTGGCTGGCCGGCTACCACGAAGGTGCCCGAGGTGCGTGCATGCCGCCCAAATGCTCATGCAGTCCGGAGCAGGTGAGAGGCAGGGACGCTGAGGGGACCAAGGCATAAAGGGTGGGGGGGTTATGAGGAGAGTGCCCCAGCTGCCTGCATGCCATCGGCAAGCACGCATGCAGAGGAGTCCGAAGTGAATGCACCCTCCGCCTAATCCCTCCTGTGCCAGCGTGGGCCTAGCCCCAGCCCCAGCCTCACCTGACATGCGCCCAGAGGAGGCGTCGGCAACCGCCTCCCCCACCGCCCCCACCGCCGGCAGCAGGGCGCCCAAGTCTTTCACGTAGCTGTCGTTGGGCAGGATGAGGGCAAAGTCTGCGGGGAGGGGAAGGGAGGGCGGGTGTCAGGCGGGGCACAGGATGAGGGGAACGCCTATGGGCAGTGGACAGCAGGGCAGCGGGAGGGGATGCGACACACTGGGCTGCCTCGTGCGAGTTGCCTAAACCCTAAGGCCACAGGAAGAGGGCGGGGATTGTGGGGAGGGACGGCCGGGTAGGAGGCGGAGGCAAAGCAAGTGAACAAGACACAAGACGCAGTGAAACCAGCGAAACTGAGGGCTGGCTGTGCCGAGGGCAATGGATACGGTGGCTAGCGGGTTGTCCACCCCGTGCTGTTTGGTTTGGGCGCCCCACCTGCAAACAGCGTGAGCAGGCGTGTGCGCAGGTCTTTGATCAGCGTCAGCCGCGACCCGCGCACGCCATTGGCCAGCCGCAGCAGAGCGTCAGCCAGCGCCCCGGGGCAGCGCCCCGCTATGGGCACATCCGGCCCACGGGCCACGCCAGCACCAGAGCTGGCCGCTCGGCTGGTCAGCTCGACGACGGCGGCAACGGCAGCGGGGCGGCTGCTTGGCGGGGGGAGGGCGAGGCCGGAGGGGCGGGGGGAGACGGGGGCTGCGCTGGTGCCGTGCAGCAGGGCTCGGCTGATGGAGAAGTTGGGGAACTTGTACAGTTTGATCAGCAGGTCGACCACCTGCACACAAGCAGGCACACGAGGGATGAAAGGATAGGTAAGAAGCAAGCGAGAATTTGTGGATTTTGTACATCTTGATCAGCAGGTCGACCACCTGCACGCAACAAGCATGGGGTCAATGAAAACATAAGCAAGCAGTCGATTTAGAAGGCGCTTTGACCAGCGGGTCCACAACCTGCACGCAACAGGGCACAAGAGGGATGGCAGGATACGCAGTCAGTCAATCAGTAAATGAATCAAATCAAGGCCACGGGGA
The DNA here is from genome assembly GCA_002896455.3 of Chlorella sp. ArM0029B. NCBI lineage: Eukaryota > Viridiplantae > Chlorophyta > Trebouxiophyceae > Chlorellales > Chlorellaceae > Chlorella > Chlorella sp. ArM0029B. Next base: position 520,417 of record JTEE01000038.1, on the reverse strand, counting down.
GCCAGCAACGGTGTCATGTGACAGGGTGGGGGGAAAGTGTGCCGGAACGAAGTTGTAGCAAAGGAGCGATGCAGGCAGCTGGAATAGCGCTCTGATCAGCAGGCCCACCACCTGCGCACAACACAGGGAAATCAACACAGGGATGAAAGGGTACGCATTCAACAATCAATCATGTTACCTTCAATCCACCTCGAACACATGTCAAGTCCACGGCGAGCCAGCAACGGTGCCATGTGACAGGGTTGGGGGAGCTCTCACGCCAGCAGCAACTGAGCTGCGAGCTGGCAAGGAATGCTTCCGCCCTTCAAAAATCCCCTCATCCCTACCTGGTCGTACCCCCAGCGCCGGTCGTGCACAGCGCAGCAGATGGCCATGCTGGCCAGCGTGTGGGCGGCCACAGCATAGGCCTGCAGGGGCACAGCACACATGCGGTGCCAGGTCAGGTGAAGACTACATGCTTTGCCGGCCTGCCTGCCTTGACTCACAGGGCACAATTGTGGAGGGGGCTCTCAGGCACATTCTGGCCTGCATCACAAAAGTTGGTCGTCACAGACGTGCCTAGCATGTGCGGGCATCACACCTGAGGCCGGTTGCACAGCCCTACTTCACAGCAGGCTGTTCCCTCTTCCTGCCACATGCTGTTGCATTTCTTGCCTATACCTCAGGCACCTCTGCCTGCTACCTCCCTCCCCTCACCGCACCTCTGCCTCTGCGCCGGTGGTCTGAGAGGCCAGGGTGTCCTGAATGAGGGGCAGCACCAGGCGTGCCAGCTCCTCGTCTCCTCCAGATAGCGCCAGCATGCGACCCAGCACCGGCAGCGCCTCCTGCGCCACGCGGGCGGGCATGGGGAAGGCAGGCCAGTGAGAAAGGTGCCGGCTTGGGCAGGCAGGGAGGAGGTTGAGTCATCAATGATGTATTGGTGCAGGTCAGCATGGCGCAAACAAAAGGTCGCTCAGATGAGAACAGCTGCAGCATGGTGGCAGGAACAAGGGGTCAATCATGTGTTGTCGGGCTGCTCGGATTGGCATGGCAGAACAAAGCAAGCACCACATACGCCCAGCCCGGTCAGGGGCAGTCAGGGTGCATGTGTGTTCAAGAAGGCTGCCAGTGGCACGCCTCAAAACAGGTACATGTAGGGGAGACCCGCTGCCAGGGAGAGATACGCAGGCTGCCCGGTGGCAGTCTGGGAGAGACATGCTGCCCGCTGCCAGGCAGGGAGGGAGATGTGCTGCCCTGCTACCAGGTGAGGAGGCATGTGCTGCCCTGCCCCTGCTGACCTGGCGCTCCATCACGGTGCCCGCCAGCGGCACAAATGTAGTGGTCAGGTCTGCGGGGGAGCGCTGCCAGGCGGCAGACAGCAGCATGGCGGTGCCCTCGGCCAGCGTGCGGGTCAGCTTCCAGGCACGCCTGCACAGCAGGGCACAGCACGGCACAGCACGGCACAGCAGGCAGCACAGCACATGAGAGGCCGCAGCCAAAGTAAGCGAGCCTCCAGGCTACGGGGGCAGACACACCAAGAGCGCATGCCGGCAGCCAGCCACACGGACAGCCAGCAAGCAAGACAGATGGGTAACCCAAGGATGAGTATCCAACGTAGCAGCGCGGGAATGCACACGGGCAGGCAGCTTAGAGGCTCAGCCGCGCATGCTGCTGTGGACGCATGGCGGCATGCAAGCACTGGCAGGAAGCCGCTCAGCAGCCACGCACGTGTTGCCAGCGTAGCATGGGCTGGCATGCCAGGCACCCCTCGCCTGCTGTGCATGCTGGGGTCACAGGCACCCCTCACCTGCTGTGCATGCTGGGGTCACAGGCACCCCTCACCTGCTGCGCATGCTAGGGTCACAGGCACCCCTCACCTGCTGTGCATGCTGAGGTCACAGGCACCCCTCACTGCTGTGCATGCTGGGGTCACAGGCACCCCTCACCTGCTGCGCATGCTAGGGTCACAGGCACCCCTCACTGCTGCGCATGCTGGCATGCCAGGCACGCCTCACCTGCTGCGCATGCTGGGGTCGCTGGTGGCTGCCGACAGATCCTGGCTGAGGTCCCACACCCACAGCGCCTTGACCTTTGCCTCTGCATCGTAGCTGCTGCTGCCGCCGCCGGGAGCGGCGCCAGCTGGCGGCGCCTGCCCTGGAAGAAAGTATTCCAGCTCAGCCAGCCGTGCAGCGCCGCCCTGACGGGGTGGATAGCACACACACAGCGAGGGAATGTGATTGCGTGCTCCAAGACATGAGCAAGGTGGTGTGGTCGAGCAATCATGGTGGGCAGGGCAGGGACAGGCTGAGACCAGCGGTGACAGCGGTGACAGCGGGTCTGGGAGAAGGCTCCCCTTGAGGCAGGCGCCAGGTAACCTTCTCTCTGACGCCTCTCTGACAGCAACCGCAAGCAGGCCAGGCTGCCGGGCAGGCAGCCCTACAGCGCTCTACACCAGCCCTACAGCCCCCTTCCCGGCTTCCCCGGGATAGGCTCAAACCAGATGGCGTGACAGCGTCTCTGGAGCCAGGGCAGGCTGCCGGAAGGGGCAGCCCTACAGCGCTCTACACCGAGCCCCTTCTCACCTTCCCCACCACCCCCTTGTGTGTCCCCAACCCTCCACCCCCACCTCAGGCGTGGCAGCAGGTCAAGCAGCACAGCCCCAACCAAACCACTCGCCAACCACGACAACGACCAACCACAACACCAAAAGCTGACCTGGATTCATTTTGTGCACAGCAAAAGGAGGATCAGTCACTACACCAGCAGCAGCCCTGGATACTCACCAGCAGCGCCTGCAGGCGCGGCAGCAGGTCCTGTACCGCGTTCCTGTCCCGCTCCCCCGCAAGCTCCAACAGCGGCGCCAGCTGGCGTGATATGGCGGTACAGATGTTGAGCAGCGCATCCGAGGCACGATCCCCCACCCCTAGTTCTGCCACCGCTGCCGTGCTGTCCTCACAAACGGTGATCAGCCTGTCGATGACGGCACCCACGGCGGCCATAGCGGCTGTCCCCTCCCCGTCGCCCGCCTCGCTGTGCTGCTGCGCCAGGCCGCACGCCGTCTGGCACGCCAGCGTGGCGGCGGCTGCCACAAAGGCAGGCGTGGGCAGCGCGGCGTGCATGGGGCTGCCGTGAGCAGACGGCTCGCTGCTGCTGTCGTCCTGCTGCAGCACCGGGCGCAGCGCTGCCTCGATGGCAGCGCAGGCGCCCAGCGCCACGCCGGTGGCAGCCTGGGTGCTGAGCTGTCCCGAGGGCAGCGCCAGCGGTGCCAGCTGGCTGGCCAGGGCCCAAGGCAGGTCGCCCTCCTGCCGCCAGCTGCCAGCCGCCGTGCCTCCTGGCATGCTGCTGCTGGTGAGGTTCAGGTGCTGCTCGGCGATGTGCAGAAAGAGCTGCGCATGGTCACGGGGCAAGCGGGGGCACACATGCACATGGTTGGTTGGGTGGGTGGGTATCACGCGGGGCCAGCAAGAGAAAGCAGCGAAGAGCAGGAACTTGAAACCAAGCCGGGCCGGGGCACATCTGTAGCTTCAACATGCGCCTGCGTGCATGCAGCAGCAGCAGCAACAGCCCCCGTCTCGATTCCGCCCACCTGCGCCGCATCTGCACTGCACAGCGGCAGGCGCTGGCGGCTGCCTGTGAGGGCGGCTCGAAAGCCGACGACCATGGCGTGCTGCTCGTACCGCCCAGGGCGTGCCGCCAGCAGCAGCTGCTCCAGCAGCTGCCTGAACACGCCGCTGATCTGGCCCTTCCAGCTGGCATGCAGCGGCAGCAGGCCCAGCACAGCACCCAACTCGCTTATGGCCTGAGCCAGCACTGCGGTCCACTTGTGGGGGGAGATCGCCCCGGCTGTGGGCGTGCCGTTGCCGCCGCCGGGCGCCTTGCTGCCTGCTGACGTGGCGTCAGAGGCAAGTGCCTCCACGCTGAGCACAACAGTCTGCAGCGCTGCCACGATGGGTGGCACCACATCCTCGGGAAACTGCTTTCAAAATTGGGGAGGGCAGGAGGGCAGGAAGGCAGGGAGGGAGGGGGGAGGTAAGAGGCCAAGAAACGGGACTGGGAACGATGAGAGTGCCGACATCGGAAGGTGGGTGCTGCACAACAACAAGCTGGGTGCATGCCACCACGTGTGCTGCACATGCAGCACACCTGCGTCATCCCCCCGCACCTTGCCCAGCGAACGGGAGAGGAAGAGGGCTAGCGGCACAACAGACTCCAGGCTGGCTGCTGCCGCTGCCAGGCTGCCAGCGGCGTCGGTTCCCGTCAAGCTGCCCGCCACGCTGCCCACAAAGGCTGCCACCTCCCCGTGCACCACTGGCTGCTGCGCAGCCAGCGCTTCTGCCCACTCGCGCTGGGCCTTGACCATGGCGGCCAGAGCTTAGAATGGGGAGCCTGCAGCAGCAGCGGCGGGTGGCGGCAGGCGGGGGCAGGAGTGGGCGGCAAGCCACCTTGGCGCTGTCGGCCGGCCGGCTGGATGGCAACGCACCTCTGCAACAGTGCGAAGGCGATAGCAAACCAGAGCGCTGCAGAGTCGCAGGCTCACGGCGTCGCACGGTCGGCACCCTCTGTAGTCCCGCTACCCCCGCCCCCACCTTTCAGCGATCAGTTGATCCGGCCGATCGCCGCGTTCAACAGCCGGTTGGCGCCATTGCCAGCAGGGCGTTTCTTAGGTCGGTGAGTTCAAGAGAAACCACGAAATGCGGTGAGAACTAAAATTACACGCGTTGTTGGCGGCACAGGGAGTGCAGTCCAGTGGTGTACAGCCGAGGTGTCCAGTGGTGTACTGCCGCCGGCCGCCAGGGCGCTCCCCCGTCCCGCCTCACTCTCACCGCCGCTCACCGTTCACATTCGGCCCCATCGCCCCTGACCTGGCGATTCAACACGTATGTTGTGGTGAATACAAGCGGACCTGTAGTATGCTAGGGACAGGGTTGTTGACTGACCCACAGCCGAGCACTCCGGCCTGCGCGTGCGAGACGGGGCGTTGTGCCTGGCTGGCCTGGCGGTGATGACGCAGAGTCGTTTGAAACACCTCGTTTGAACCACCTCGTCGAAGTACCAGAATGGTTGGCATGTGTGTATGAGTACATGAAGGGCATTGAGCGCCTCAGAGCAGGGCTGAGGGCCCAAATCGTAGTCAATCAATTGCATTTCAAGTCCAGGCGGGAGCCAGCAATGGTCTCATGGGACAGGGTGGGGGTTGAATGTGTCATAGTGTAGTGTGTGTAGCAAATTAAAAGGAATTTTGAGGTGCGGGCGCTGGCTGACTGCGCCAGCCAGGCCTTGAATGTGGAGATGCAGGTTGGGAACAGATCTGTGAACTGTGTGCAGAGGGTGGTGTAGAGGGGGCAGTGAAAGAATAAGTGTGACACATTTTCTATGGGGGCAGAGCAGTGGGGCCAGTGCATGCATGCCTGTGCCAGGGCGTAGTGCCAATCGGCGGTAGTGTGCAGGACGGGGGGGCGCAGGCAGGGAAGGGGCACAGGTTCACAGCAGCCCGTGGACTCTGGGCAGGCAGTTTCGTGTTTCCTTAAGCATATTCAGGAATCCGACCTTTGCAGAACCAGGAGACTACGAAGATTCTCATGAGCCTGCACGAGCCACTGCTTGCAAGCAGCATTTCCAAGCAAGAATATGCTCATTCCCGTCCCTTAAAGAGCGCATGAGCCAATATCGCTCTCCCAGCCATTCCCTCATTCGATCGCCGCTATCTGCGATCACCACCATGGCCGCAGCCAGGATGCTGCGGGCTGCAGCGGTCCTATCCGTGATGGTGATGGCTGTGTCGGCAAGGCAGCTGTCCCCCTCTACATATACCACCGCCATCCCGATCGGTGAGACCTCTTCGCCATTCTGGCCAGCCAGCCGGCTCGCAAGTGCGCTTATATTAAACTGTGCCACGCCGTGCACAGTGCCACGTGGGCAGTTCTTTGGCATGGCAGGTCGACTCGGCCTCCCTGCCTCAGCCTCCCTCCTCTATGCGAGAGCCGCTGCTTTGGGACTGCCGTGTTCTTTCTCACGGGGTGGGGGCGCGCCGGAGCTTCGTAAAATAAATATTCACTGGCAGGCGGCGCGGTGGCGGCCGCCCGCTGGCTGTTGCACGTGGCTGGCGCCCGCTGCCTCTGCTCCTTCTGCACCGCTTGTGGCCGCTAGTGAATCTGTCGGCATTGCCTCGGTTTCCAAAGTACTGCCTGCACCGCAACCTCTGTTGGATGCCCGCTGCCCCCTCTTCCTTCCTGCAGAGTACCGGGCAGTGCTGAACACCGGCGACCTTCTGAGCGGCTTCCGCTTTGGGCAGCTGCTCAACAGGACGATGCAGCCCATCTTCCAGACCGACTCGGTGAGCAGCTCGCAGTTCCTGGCTCGGTACACGTGCCGTGCCGCTGGCTTGCAGTGCACGCTTTGCCTGTGCCGCCTGTCATGCCGGCTGTCCCATGTGACCTTGCTGGCTCCCCCGGACTTGAAATGTAATTGAGTTAGGAGCAGCAGCAGCGCTGCCTCATCAGGCGCCGCAGTGCACCCTTTGTTCTCCCGCCCAAGCGCGTGTCACTGTGGCCCCACATTTGCAGGCCAAAAACCCCACCTCCAACCTCCACGTCTCCAACAACCGTGAGCTGCATGGGTTTGAGGGGCGTGCAAGAAGGGCAGGCAGGGGGGGCAGGCAGCTGAGGCGGCACAGCCGGCAGCGGTCAGGGGAAGTGGACGAGCCAGCGGTCAGGGGAAGTTTGCGGCCAGCTCATACTGGCAGTGCACGCAGCTGCCCTCCTCAAGCTGCATCTCCCGTGCCCCAACTTGCCACCCCCTCCCCTCTTCTCTCCACTCTGCAGCCGATTTCGCCTCAGTCATTCAGGTGGGTGCACCCCATTCCAGCCAGGTTGTGCCCCGCCCCCCCCCCCTGCATGCTGGCACCTCCTGCCCCTGCCCCGCTGTGCTGCCCACGGCACAGCGTGGTCCCCCATCACCGAGCAACATATAATCCCTGCTTGGTGGAGGAATGCCTGCTGGCGGCGCTCTGGAAGCAGTGCGTTCAGTGCTGGCAGTCGCCAGCTCATCCTGCCATCATCACCACGAGCGGCCGTTCACCGACTGCGCATGTGTCCCACCATGCCTTTGGACTGCAGATTTCAGCGACGGGCACCAAGCTGTTTGTGGTGGTGCAGTTCGAATCCCCCCGCCCTGGTGGCTCGGTGCGCATGCCCTCCTGGCATGGCCTGGCACGACATGGCACGACATGCCGCAAACAGCCTGCAGTCCTCACCGTGCTTCAGCTCCTGCCCGATTGCGCGTACAGCTTCTGCTGCGCACCCTGGCCTTTGGCTTCAGCCCCTGCACGCTCAGCTGGCCGCCGCTGCCTGCGTGTCCCCGCACACAGCCCACACGGGCGCAGCACTGGCACTGCCCAAGCTAACGTCCTTGCAATTTTTTGTCCTCTGCTCTGCTGTGCCTCTCCGCAGTACATCGTGGAGGTCGTTCAGCAAAGCAACGGCGCCCTCACCCCTGTCAGCATGAAGGTACGTGTGATCATTCCGTCTTCATCCCATAGCCGTGCACTGCACTCTTGCCGGTACACCCCAGCACCCCTGCTCTCCAGATCCATGCCGCCCGCCTGTTGAGCTCCCCCCCCCTGCCTGCCAGCCCTCGTGAGTGGCACGGCAGGCCAGCCAGCTGGGCTGCGCGTGCTGCAGTGACATCTGGCGCCTCCGGCCTGCCCGCCCCAGTCAGACCACCAGCACACCTTCCACTGCCTCACCACCCTGACCCCGCGAGCCGCTGCCTGCCCTCCCCCCCTGCATGCAGCCCGTAGACTGGTCGTCTGTGCACGGCCTGTGGGTGCCGTGTGCTGGCTCCAAGACCCCATGGAACACGCACATGGCTGGGGAGGTGCGCAGCAGCAGCAGCAGGAGCCGGTACTCTGTCCCTTGCCCAACTCGGCAAGAGGCCCGCGTAAAACCACATGCTTGCTGGTCTGTGCTCTCGATCGGACGGTGCTGCCTTGGTGCAGGAGGCGGGCGGCCAACCGGCATGCTTTGGGTTTTGCTTTGGGGAGGTGGGGGGAGAAGACTGCATGCCCCTGTGTGGGGGAGACGGGCATTGTGTTGCTAGGGCCGTGCCATGCCACCGAGCTGACCCTCCTGCCGGCCAAGTGCTCCTCAGCTGTCGGGCCCAGCAAGGGAAGCTCACGCCACGCTGTGCCTGCCGTGCCTGCTGTGCTGCAGGAGTACGAGCCTGACGCGCGCCCCTTTGCCGAGGTGGGTGGGCCAGGAAGCACCCTGCCTGAATGGGAAGCCTGCCCAAGCAGGGCGTCTGCGGCAACACGAGCTCGCGCGTATGTGCAGTGGCATTGCCGGCACAGAGCTGTGAAGAGGCAGAAACGAGGTGTGCTCCCTGCCTGGCAGCACTCGACACACAAGCCCCGGGAGCTGAGCGGGTGCCCGCTGGCCTCCCTCCCTGCCTGCAGGCCGCCACCCTGGCTGAGCTCAAGGCCAAGTCTGCCTCCTGGGGTGACATCGAAAGCTTCATGAGGTAGGGAAAGCTGGTGCTTCAGCTACAAAAGGTGTGTGTAGTGAGCAAGGCAATTTCAGAGTAGCCATGTGGCAGCGGGGAGGATGCAGTTGTTGTAGGAGCTTCTGGAGCCATACAGCATCCGTGCACCCACGGAGCGTCTCCCTGTGCCTGCGTGCACTCACGGCCACCATGCATGTATCGCTCGTTTGCTGCCGGGCGGGCTCTCTCTGATCTGCCCTGCCCCTGAGAGGCACAGCTTGCATGAGAGTGAGGGTGCCTGCCACTCCCCTCCCACTCCTCGCTAAGCACGCTGTGCAAGTGCCCGCTGCCCTCCCACTCCTCGCTCAGCACGCTGTGCAAGTGCCCTCTCCCCTCCCACTCCTCGCTCAGCACGCTGTGCAAGTGCCCCCTCCCCTCCCACTCCTCGCTAAGCACGCTGTGCAAGTGCCCCCTCCCCTCCCACTCCTCGTTCGGCACGCTGTGCAAGTGCCCCCTCCCCTCCCACTCCTCGCTCAGCAAGCTGTGCAAGTGCCCCCTCCCCTCCCCGGCAGGTACTTTGGCCTGTACCCCAACCAGCTCACCCTCGATAACGTGATTGCAAACTTCAAGTAAGCTAGGGAAGCGCGTTTGCTAGGCATACAACCGGAGGATAGCCAGGGAACACATTCGAACAAAAGAGGGGGCGGTAGGCAGCGCGGTGGGCGGCGGCATGGCCGCTATTAGCTCGCTTAACCGCCGCACTAGAGGTGCCTGCTGAGCTTCATTTGCGGGCCGCCGCCAATGCGCCCTCTGCCCCTTTTTTCATCTCGCAGCCCTTACCGCTACGGCCACGTGGTAGAGACTAAAGTGCTGCACAGCGGCGTCGGCGAGGTCCAGAAACACTACCTGCTGGGCCGTGCTGCCTGGGAGCTCGCGTGAGTCGCCAACGCTGCGTCTGCGCTGGCCAGCTAGGCACGAGTGGCTTGGAAAGCAAATAAAACACGGTTTCTCCCTCTCTTGCGCTGGTGTGTGGGTGTGGTGGATGCGAGGCAGTAGCCGTGGAAGAAGAAGGATTAAGGAAGAAGGAAGAACTACAGAAGGAAGAAGGATTGCTGGGCCTCTTGTGCGCCCAGCCGTGGCCCCCAGCCCCACCCCCACCCACGCATGCCCCTCGTCCTGCTTCCCATCTGCAGCTATGTGATGCCCGACAGGCGCACTGTGTATGGCACAGATGATGGCACCAATGTGAGCACCCAGCAACACAGATGGCTGCATGCCTGGATCACTGCCCGCGGCATGACCCAACATACGATGTCAACACCCTGTTTCCATGCACCCAACATATGACACCCCGTTTCCATGCACCCAACGGCGGGGCCTCGTCCTGAGGTGCAGCAAGGGGGCTGCGCTGGGCGGCTGCTCACATCAGAGTTGTCGGTCATAGACCTGGGGATTTGGCCAGGTGGGCAACCATGCTTGGCTGCCCATGCCTTTGCCCTTGCAGGTCGGTTTCTTCAAGTTTGTTGCCGACCGCCCTGGTGACCTGACAACCGGTGGGTGCCATCGGCCGGCTGCGCACCGTAGACAGTCCTTTCGTCCTTTCTCTTTCCAAGGCTGCCTCCTGCATGCCTGCCCCGGTGCCACTCAGAATGCCTTTGCCAGCCTGCGCCCTGCTAGTGCACTTGCCATCGTGTGCTGGCATGCGCCGCAAGGCCACCAGCCTGCCACTTGCCAGCCCGCCTCTCAACGGCGTCTCACCGCGCACCGCTGCTGCTGCCCCTGATCTTCCCTGCCCGCAGGCAACCTGTACGCTGCCAAAATGACGCAGACTAGCGCAGACAACGGCGGCAGCTTCACCATCACTTGGGTCCACCTCGCCAACGGTGAGTGGAATCATGCTGCTCTGAAGGGAGGGGCACAGCAGTTGCCTGGCGGGCGGCAGCTGCAGGCATGGGAGCCAACCCGCATTGCCCGCCAGGCTGCACCAGTCAGTTCACTGAGCTGTCAGCACGTGACAGCCTTGCCCGTCAATGCCCGTCAATTGCCAGTCAATGCCCGCCAATGCCCGTCAATTGAGGGTGCACGGTCAGTAGCTGAGACCGTCACACACACAGGTGAGAAGCACCATCCTACCGTGGCAAACTCTCACCTCCTTACCCTCGTCTGCTGCGTCTGTGTGCGAGCGTCTGCAGGCGTGGACAGCCAGGTGAAGCAGCAGGCCGAGACGTATCGCTTCAGCAGCATCTTCCTCACTGGTGAGTCCCACACAATTATCATGCTGCGCTGGGTTGCACAGCACACGGTGTCCCGGCGGCCAGAGAGAGCCTGACTTGCCTGCCCTGGCCCATTGCGCTTGGCTGGGCCGTTTGCAAGGGAGCATCGGCTCGCTCACGAGGTGGGCGTCAACCGCCTGCAGGCGGGAGGACGCGGCGTAGGGCCAGGGCAGGGGCCAGCCCAGCATGCTTTGCACGCTGCGCTGCCCCGCGAGGAAGCGCCTCCTGCCTCAGCCAAGCGCCAAGCCACGCGGCATCCTGGCTTTCACTCGAAGGACCCCGGTCCTGGCTGCATCCATGCATCGACTTCCCCGTCCACGCCCACTCGCGTGGCCTTGGCCATTGGCTTCTCCCCCTTGCTTGCTCTTGCAGCAAAGTTCGACCTGGCCAAGTTCCCGACCACGGGGTGCCCCCTCGGCTTCCGCAGCATCAACCAGGATGACGTGGGCGCAGAGTGCCTCAAGCTGCGGGTGGGTGTCGACTTATCAAAAGCATGTTGGTCTCCCTGCCAAGCAGCATAGCCTTAAAGCCTCCTGAAACTCTCAATCTTTAGTTGTACTAGTTGTACAACTGCAACTCGCCCCTGCACCTGCTGGCGTCGCCAAATTTGAGCCAGCCAAATGTTGGCGCGGCATCTCCCTGCATCTGCGGCCCCCTCTGAACCCCCGCCTGCCCTGTCACCCCGGCGCTTGCAGGATGGGAGCATCGGCACGCGCAGGGCTGCCGCCTTCCTGGAGACCCGCCGCTTCGCCGCCTACATGGGAGCGACCGGTGGGATTTGGGGTGTTTGTGAATGTGTTTTGTGGTGTGGTGTGGTGTGGTGTGGTGTGGTGTGGTGTGCTTCATTTACCAAACCGCTTCAGGGATGCTGCAGAGGCCTGCGGCGGCGCCACGGGTGGATGATGCAGCAGGGTAGTATTCTTCAGTCTTGCCTAGCCTGCATGGCGTTGCTGTGTTGAGGGGAGGAGGGAGGGGGGGTGAGTGATGCGGCAGGCAGCGGGTGCGGCTCAAGCGGGACTGCACTCTCCAGCCCGCATGCATGGGGGACTCTGTCCTGTGCACCCTGTCCCATGAGACCTTGCTGGCTCCCCCTGGACTTGAAATGTAATTGATTGATTGATTGTGCAGCCATTTGCTGTGCGCTTGCCATGTGTGGCTGGGCACACCGGCCGGATCTGCTTCACCCCCCACCACATACACACCCCCACCCCCGCAACACACACACACTGTGATGCTCCATGCAGTTGAGTGGAGCAAGTGGGAGGGCCTCACTTTCGACGCCAAGCGCGGCGTGATTTACACGGCAATGTCCGACGTCCGTTACGGTAAGCTGATGCCTCCTCAACACTTGCTTGCCCTGTGCTGTGCCAAGACCTGGCATGCCGGGGTGGTGCTGACTTGACGTGAGTTGACCTCAGCATGGCGCAGCATGGCCTCTTCTGCTCCCATGGATTACATGTGTGTGACAGCCACCCCGCATAGTAGGCCCTGTTGGACCGGGACAGGGGGCGGACAGGCTCCGTCGATCCGTGCACGATATGGGGGGAGAGAAGGAGAAACAGGCAAAAGCACATGTGTACAAACATCCTTGAATCAAAGCAAATGTGTGCGGTTAGGCTGCTTCATCATCAAGGCCAAGCCTGTGGCGCCTCCTGCCTGGTGCTACAGGGTCAAGGGCTTAGGGGGAAGCCCCCGAACCCCAACTGCTGGTGCTGGCTCTGCGCTCCACACTCTCGCAAGCGTTCACACTCAAGAGCTTGGGTTCTACCTCTGCTTTATCAATCAATTAATGACATTCCAACTCCACGGGGAGCCAGCAACGGTGTCATGGGGCAGGGTGGGGCGAGAATGTATCCGAATGAAATGCTGCTGCCGCGTGCGTGCAGGCATGGAGGACAACAAACGGCGGGGCTCTGCTGACACTCGCTATGATCGCGGCGGGCCCAACCACATCAAGGTTTGTGCGTGGCAATTCCATGCGTGGTCTTTTGCATGGGCGCTGGAGAGTGCTCAGCACATGTCGGCAGCAGGCCGGGTGTGCCTTCGCAATGCCGGGATCCACCAAGTGAACGGCCTGCAACTGGAGGCAATCACTCCGAGTGATTCAATCATTCAATCATTCAACCATTCAGTCATTCAATCATTCAATCACTCAGAGTCCCCACCCCACGCAAGCACTCCACCCTCTGGGCACCCACACCTCCCCTAGCCTTTGTCCGATCCACGGTCGGCCACCACATCTTCGGCTGCGTCTGCACTCTGGCCAGCCCTCCCACTGCTGCCCCCCACTCCACCGTGGCATGACGTGTCACGTCATGACTCCTGCCTCTCCCTCCCTTTCCACCCTTGCCAGGTGGCAGGCAACCCCTGCGGCTGCGTCTACAAGCTTGCTGTGGACGCTTCATACAGCGCCGTCAACATGACCGCCCTCGTCTGCGGATACCTCAACAGCAACAAAAGTGCGGGCCACCAGAGGGGCAAACACATGCTGGCGGTGCATGCGACGGGTGTAAAGACGCGTGGAAGGACGAGGGTTCAGCCTGGACGGTTGGGAGGTTGCCCAAGGTTGCAACCTTGTCCCCATTGTGGCTGGTCCTCCCTCACCGCACTTCGACCGGCTCCCACGCTGCCCCACCCTCCAGCCAACAACATCAGCCAAAGAGCCTTCATTGAGCAGCATTGGCAACCCACTACTCACCCTCTCCGCTGCCTTGATGCGTTTACCGCCCTGTGCTCCTCGCAGCTGACACCGCCAACCAGTGCGCCCTGAACAGCATTGCCAACCCGGACAACGTGTGGTATGCCGATGACCTGGACACCCTGTTCATTGCCGAGGTGAGCTGAAGAAGGGTAGGGAATTGACGAAAAGTTGGTGGGCTGTGCAACACACAACAACGCCGGGCATGCCGCCAGCCTGCCCACGCTAGGGTCGTCGGTCGGCCTGTTGTGAAGGCATGAAAGGGGTGGAGGGGTTAGGCCAAAGAAACTGGATTCTTAGATGAGGCTGGCCATCCTGGCAGCAAACTGAGGGGGGGGAGGGGAGATTTTCGTTCGTTGATCCCCATACGTTGCTGCTTCGGAGCACCCCTCTGGGCCTCCTTCTGCCTCTGTAGCATGGGTAACCACTGTGC
>JTEE01000038.1:484762-502524 GCA_002896455.3 Chlorella sp. ArM0029B | reverse complement strand
GCCCGCCGGCTGCTGCTGGCGCCGCCGCTTCGGAGCGCTGCCAGCAGTGGGGCTAGCGCCCAAGCCGCCCTGCATGCCCTGCTGCTGCTCCTCCCCTTGCTCCTGTTGGACCCCAGCTGATGCCGCCTCGCCGGCCCTCTCCGATGCATCACCCCGGTCGGCAGCGGCAGCAGCAGCAGCAGCAGCAGCAGCTGTCGCACCAGCTGCGGCAGCAGCGGCAGCATGCCCTGCGGCCGGCTTGCGCTTGCGCCCAGCGCTGGCAGCGCTGCGCTCGGCTGCCCCCTGAACATCCTCCTTGCGAAGCATGAGCTCCTCCCGCTCCCCGCCGGCAACGCCCGCCACCGCCTGCACAGCGTAGAGCAGACAGGACCCAGTGGGAGACAAGACACGGCAGCAAGGGCAGGGGAGGGCAGGCGCTTCCAGCCCGCATCAAATGCACTATCGGCCCGCAAGGTGGCTGTTGAATCGCTGCTAGCCACAACATGACCCAGCTGTGCATGACAGACGCTCAGTCTGGCCATGAGACCGCTGCTGCCAGCGCACATGCAGAGCTGAAAACCGCAGCCGGTGACAAGGGAGCCCAAAACTTGAGGTCCCTGCCTTGAATGCCGCCCGCCCACCCACACCACACCTTCTGCAGGCGTTTCGATTTGATTTTGGCAAACCGTTCTCGCTTGGTGAGGAAGGAGTCCAGGGTCAACTGGCTCTGCAGGCAGGGCAGGGCAGGGCAGGGCAGGTTAAGCAGGTTAGGTGAACCGACAGCCCAGTTTGCAGGTCAAACACACCCCAACGCCACCTGTCGCTGGTCGAACACACCCCAGGCCTCCCCCACGTGTCGCTGGTCAAACACAAACTTATCTGTCGCTGGTCAAACCCATCTGTCGCTGGTCAACACCCCCAAACGTCTCCACCTGTTGCTGGTCAATCACACCCCAGGCTTCTCCACCTGTCGCTGGTCAAACGCACCCCAGCCCCACCTGTCGCTGGTCAAACGCCTGCGCCACCGGCGTCAGCAGCTCGTCCGCCTGCTGCCGGCTCCACCCGAAGCGGGACTCACAGAACTGGCGCAGCAGCTCCACATCTGGCCGGCCAAACGTGAACCTGGGAAGAGGTCGGGCGGGGGCCAGGGGCGGGAAGGTGTGGGCCGTCTGGGGCAGGCATGGATGAGAGCTGGCTGGACGCGATTGGGAAGCTGACGGGAAGCTGGCAGGAAGCTGGTCACGCTTTCCACGGCCCAGCCAGGCCTGGCCTTGCCGGGCTGCACCCCCGCAGCCTGCTTGGCCCACCTTCTCTCTGACACTCACAGCCTGCACAGGCTTTCCCTTTGGCATCAACAGCCTTCCACAGGCGTTCTCTTCGGCACCATTGTGCACCAACAACCTCCACAGACTTTCGCTTTGGCACCAACAACCTTTACAGGCTTGATTCCATCATTGCTCACGCCCCAACACAAGCTCCGCCCAACACACTAACCCTCGCCTGCTCCCACACAACTCTCACATGTGCTGGTCTGCGCTGCAAAAAGGTCCTCACCCCCACCACTCATTGTCCTTGGAAGCACCCACCCGTGGCTTGCATACAGTAGGCCAGCCCCAACCTGAGCCCTGTGTCACACGTGACACACATTTTGCCACGGCCACTCACTTGTCTTTCGAGGTGTCCACTCGTGGCTGCGCATACGCCTGCTCCACCGCAGCGCTGGGGAAGGAGGCGGGCGCCTCCCAGCTGCGCCGCACATTGCGATGCTTGCGCTTGAACTCTGCCAGCCTGGCAGACAGCTGGGCAGCCTGCCCCGCTGGCTGTCCACCCTGCTCCCCCTGCTCCCCTTGCTGTGCCGGCGTGCCGCTGGGACTAGGCTCGCCACCCTGGCTGCCGCCTTGTTCCTCCTCCTCCTGCTCCGCCTGCTGCTCCTGCCCCTCCTGTTCTTCCCCCTGCTCCGCCTGCTGCTCCTGCCCCTGATTTCCCTGCTGCTTCTTCCCTCCCCGCGCCTTCTTCCCTCCCCGTGCCGGCTTCTTCTTAGCTCCCTTCTTCCCTCCCCCTCGTGCCAGCTCAACCAGCTGCTCATCCGGGGCGGCCAGCCAGTCCCGGAAGTGGCGCATGCCGTCAGGCCCAGGGAACGCCTGCACCACCTCCATTGCATTCACCACACCCACGCCTGCGGGCAGGCAGGGCAGCAGTCAAAGGGTAAGCACGATGAAGAGAAAACGAGCAGGTAGCAAGCCTCACGGCGTTCACACCCACACCATTTGCCACCCAACCCTGCGGGCAGGCAGAGGGCAGCGGGGGCACAGGAGGGTGGGGTGACAGGCAGGCGAGTGGATCATGCCGGAGGAGCATGCTCGTATCAGCATTGTCGACCCATGCCTGCAGTAAAGGGGAAGGCACAAAGTGGAAGAAGACGAGAAGGTGGCGCAGCCTCGCAGCGTTCACGACATGCTACACCCAGGCCTGCAGGCAGACAGGGCAGCGGGCGCACGTGGGGTGTGGGCTGATAGGCGGGCAGGCCGGCAACCAAGCACCCTCTACTTTGGCCCAAGCGCCAGCTGGCATGCATGCGTACCAGCTCGAACTCACTACGGGCTCGTGGCCCCAACCCTCCCACCCTGCCACCCCCGCTCCCCAGGGCTCCTCCCAGCCCCCCTACTCAACCGTCACCACCCACCGCAGTAGTCCCCGCCCAGTGCCCCACCCTCCCAGCAAAGCACGCCTGCACACCCTCCCAGCCTGCCACCCCGCTCACCCGCCATTCCATGCCAGCAGTCCCCTCCAGCGCACTGCTCCCAGAGCATCCCCCTCCGAGGCCAACACACCTGATACCCTCCCACCTTCCCCACTCACACGCCACCCCATCGCAGCACTCGCGGTCCCAGAGCTCCATCCCATCCAGTGACACCATGCCCCCACCTTGCCGCCCCAACCAAGACTCCTCCCTCACCCTTTGCCACTCACTCGCCACCCCGCTCGCAAGTAGAGCCCCGCCCAGCAAAGCACGCCGGTCCTCGTCTCCACCCTGCCAACCCACCTCCCTCCCACCCACCCCACTCACCAGCCACCCCCTCGCAGTAGTCCCCTCCCAGCAGCTGCGCCAGCGCCCCCAGCTGCGCCCGCCCCACCCCAAGCTCATGCTCCACATCCTCCGCACGGTACTCCTCCACATACCGCTTGCTCTCAAAGATGTGCCTGCATGTTGTGGTCAAACACGAGGACGGGAGGGGGTGTCAGGCAGCGCCTGCACTGTTGCGTTTTGCCCAGTGCTGCTCACCACACAACCCTGCGCTCTCTACCGTGTGCCTGAAAGAAGGGGAGACGAGGATCGTGGACGCTGCATGATGAACGCTCTGCCCCGCCCCACCTCCTCTGCCCTCCCTCCGCCAGGTGCTGATCATGCGCTTCCCTACGCAGGGAGGCAGGTGCATCACCTCCACCATGCGCTGCCCTTCCCAGGAAGGCGAGTGCTTCACCTGTACACCTGGCAAGCCTCACCTGTACATCGGTACACCTGGCAAGCCTTCAACCACAAATGCAGGCGCCTCAACTGAACAAACTTGTGTTTCAACTTGTGTTTCAACTTGTGTTGCAACTTGTGTTGCAACTTGTGTTGCAACTTGTGTTGCAACTTGTGTTGCAGGCACCAGGAGGGCAGGCGCCTCACCTGCACACTTCGCGAGCCCCAAACAAAACAGGCAGGCGCCTCATCACCTGTACACCTTGCGAGCCCCAAACAGGAAGGCGTCATTATCGTCGGTCACCACCCCATCCACCAGACCATTCACATCCAGCCACGCGCACTGCGCCTCTGCCTCCTGGGGGGCGATGATGTAGGGCAGGCCAAACATCTGCACAGCAGGGGTGGGGGGTAGGCCGGAGCCACCACAGCATCAGCGGTGAGCACAGTGGGTTGGGGGGCAGGTTGGGAGCCAGCCCAAACATGTGCACCGGAGGAAGGAGAGACCGGAGCCAGTGAAGCGGTGTACACAGTGGGTTGGGGGACAGGTTGCAGGTGGGCAGGCCAGAGATGTGCACCGGGGGGGGAAGCAAGCGGCGGTGTGCACAGTGGTGTCACATAAACGGTGTGCACAGTGGTTTCCAGGCAGGTTGGAGGTGGGCAGACCAGTGATGTGCACCGGGGGGAAGAGGCCAGGGGCGGGAGCGGCGCCAGTGAAGCGGTGTGCACAGTGGGTTCAGAGATTGGTCAAAAGGGGTGGGTGGATGGGGTGATAAGGCACCCATCTACAGTCTTCCATGTCGGCAGCTCCGTGCCCTTACCGTACGCATGCAGCCTCAGCTTCCAACGGTGCCCAACAGTGAACAGCATCACACCGCCCCTGCGCCCCACCCATCCACCCACGGTCGACAGCCCGGGCAGTGTCATGCAGTGGGCATGTGCACGCGTTTGGCCCCTCCATGTGCCCCCGACCCTCCACCACAACCAAGCACCGCATCCACGAGCAACACGCGCCCCCCATCCCGCCTCACCGGGTTCAGCAATTCCATGCCCTGTCATGCAATCAGCGCGGGTCTCCCCCCTCGGCTGCTACTGCGCGTAGCCCCGCCCCCCACACAAGAAGCAGCACCCCACCAGCAACATGCCACACACAGGCGCCCACCCACCGTAAGCATCTCCATGCAGTCGCGGTACATGTCTGCCGTCGGCTCCTCCACGTGGCCCCGCCCTGCACGCTGCGCCCCCCGCAGCCGCTTCTCCTCCTCCTGAAGCACGTCCAGCTGGGCCTCAAAGTCCACCGGAGGGCCCTCCCCAAACTCCCACTCGTCCTCCTGCTGTGCCTGCTGCTGCGCCTGCTGCTGTGCCTGCTGTGCCTGCTGCTGTGCCTGCTGCTGCGCCTGCTGCTGCGCCTGCTGCGCCTGCTGCTGTGCCTGCTGCTGCGCCTGCTGGGCCTGCTGCTGTGGCTGCGGCGGGGATGCCACGTCCTCCCAGGCCCCCTCCTCCTCCCCCAGGGCCGCCAGATGCTCCAGCTCAGCAGCGGAGAAGCCGCCCAGAGGCGCCTGCCCTGGCACCGCCTCCTCTGCTCCCCTCCTGGCTGCTGCTGCTGCTGCTGCCGCTGCCGTGCTGGGCTCACGGTCGCCTGCCACCGCCTTTTGCAGGGTGCTGGCTGCTGTTGTGGAGGCCTCGATGCCCTCCTGTATCTCCTCCTCCCCCTGCTCCTCCTCCTCTGCTGCCTGCTGCTGCTGCCCAAACACTGCGTGCCGATGCTGCTCACTGGGTGGCAGGCCGCTGAAACGGGCACGCTTGCCTGCGCTGTCGACTGCTGCTGCTGCTGCTGGCGCTGCCGCCAGGCGTGCCGCAGGCCCAGGCGCTGCCGTGTGCGCCAGCTTGCCTTCCTGTGACAGCCTGAGGTCCGCTGGCTGAGCAGCCAGCGGCAGTCCACCCATTGGCTGAGCCCCTAGCTGCTGCGGACTGCCTACTTGCTGCTGCTGTTGCACCGGCGGCTGCTCATCCCCTGCCACCTCCTCTGCTACTGGCAGGCCGCGCCCAACCTCGCGGTGCGCCTCTGCAGGTGCCACATCAGCATCCTCCCAGTCCAGCTCAGCACCTGCCAGCTCAGCACCTGCCATGTCAGCAATTGAACCCTGTGCCGCTGCCGATGCTGCGGCCTCGGGCCCAGCTAGTGCTGGCCCCTCTGCATCCTCCCACTCAATGCCCTCCTCCTGCTCTGCCGCTGCGGCCGCAGATGCCGCCACCTGAGCACCGCGGAAGCTGGCCTCCCGCTGGTTGTGGGGAGGTGGCACGGCCTGCCCCTGCTGCTCCTGCTGCCCCTGCTGCCCCTGCTGCTGCTGCCCCTGCTCTTGTGGGGCGGCTGCCTGAGCCTCTGCTGCAGCATCAGCGTCGCCGCTGCTGCCGCCCAGCCACTCATCCAGCCGCTGCGCCGACTGGCGGTTGATGTTAGACACCAGCTGCTGGCTGCCTTGCTGCTGCTGCTGCTGCTGCGTGTCGTCCCCGCCACCCCTGCCAACCTCTGCTGCAGCCGGAGGAGGCAGCGCAGCCTCCTCCCACACCAACTCTGCCTCGCTGCCGCTCCATCCGTCCACATCTTCTCCACCCATCTCGGCCCCATCCTCTGCGGCAGCTGTGGTCAAATCCACCACCTCTGCGACTGCTCCGCCCTGCCGCCCCTCTGCATGCCTCCCCTGCTGCTGCGGCCCCTGCTGCTGGCCCACCCACCGCGGCCCCCTCAGCCGCTGCTGCCTCTCCAACAGCTGGGCAGCAGCAGCCGCCAGCGAGGGCTCTGCCGCTGGGCTGCCCTCCTGGCTGCCAGCCACCCCGCCAACCGCGCATCCTCTGCGGGCACCTGGGAAGGCACCTGGGCCAGCCTCGGCTTGCACTGGCAGAGACACCTCTGCCAAACTGAGCCGGATGGCCTCCTGAAGCTCCGCATCCTCTGCCTCCGAAGGCGCCGCCTTCAGGGGGGTGTGGCCCGGAGAGGTGCACCCTGCAGCCATGTCGGGGTGCACAGA
Organism: Chlorella sp. ArM0029B; assembly: GCA_002896455.3. Classification (NCBI taxonomy): domain Eukaryota; kingdom Viridiplantae; phylum Chlorophyta; class Trebouxiophyceae; order Chlorellales; family Chlorellaceae; genus Chlorella; species Chlorella sp. ArM0029B. Next base: position 496,050 of record JTEE01000038.1, on the reverse strand, counting down.
GGGGGGTGGAGGGAAGGGTGTGGGGAGGGCCACACGCTTGAAGGTGCGCAGAGGGGGAACGAAGGGTAGGAGGGCCCGCTGAGTGTTCAGGGAAGCAGCACCTCGCAAAATCGAGTGGGAGATGGGGTCAGCTTGTCGCTCCGAACCTCTGGCCTCCCCATCTGCGTGGCCCAGCAGCGCCAACCACACCCGCACAACCGCCCGCCCTCAATCTCACCCGCCCACCCAACCGCCCACCCACCTGTCAAGACCCGCTTGCGTGCACCGCTGGCGGTTGCCGCCGTGACGCCCGCCACATCAGCACCGCTGCTGCCAATGCCCGCATCCTTCCCAACTTCCGCCTCCACCACCACCACCACCTCCTCCTCCTCCTCCTGCCCCTCCCCTGCCTCCGCCTCCGCCCCCGCCTCCCTCTCTGCCTCTTCCTCTCCCCATGTCGCCAGCTTCCGCCCCATCTGGAAGCCGTGGCTGAGGCTCCAGTAGCGCTGCCGTGCCGCTGCGCGCTCCCGCCAGTGCTGCGCCTCCTGCTCACTGATGCCGGCCGGGGTGGACCCCGGCTCAATGTCTTCCCACCCCATGTCTGCTTAGCCAAAAGGGGATGGCGCCAGGGCGTGGGAGTGTACCGACGCAAAGGGAGGTGAAGGTGGGAAACTAAGGAAACAGGTTCAAGTGCCATGGCGCGTGCTGGGGCCGCAGTGCGCTGCAGGGCAGCCCTGCAAGCGGCTTCCCCCCAAGACATCTACGCATCGACAGCTCACCAACAGCAGCTATTATGAAGACAGCACGTGCAGCAGCAGCAGCAGCAGCAGGTCAGTGGCCATGAGTTCCACACTGGCACGCCACCTGAAGCGTGCTGCTTCACCTCACCTCCGTCGCTGGTGCCCTCCCCCATCTCGACATCGAAACAAATGTCCAGCACGTCGCCCACTCCAGCCAACGCACCCCCTGCCGCTGGCAGCGCCGCCGGGGTGCCAGCCCTCTGGCCAGCAGCAGCAGCTGCAGCCGCGGCAGTGGACGAGACGCCAGTAGCGGGGCCCGCCACTTCCGGCACCTGCCCATGAACTGCCTGCTGCCGCTGCTGCTGCTGCTGCTGCTGCTGCTGCTGCTGCTGCTGCGCCTCCTGCGCCGCCTGCGCCGCCTGCGCCGCCTCCTCAGCTCCCTCCTCCGGATCCTTGTGCAACACATACTCGCGCCCCAGCTCCCCGGCAATGCGCCGCGCATTGGAGCCGCCCGCCGCCGACACATTCATTGCATCCTTCACCTCGCCCACCTGCCGCCTGCACGTGTGGGAGGCAGGGGGTGCATATGTGGCAAGGGAGTGCGGCGTTGGAATGGCAAACGCAGGGGCCGGAGGGCGGCCGCTGACACTGCCAGGGCACTGTATCCCTTCCTCTCGTGTGCTGTCTGTCTCCCGCCGTACACCTCAGCCCCCAGTCCTACTCCAGAACACAAGGGCGATGCGGCCGCCAACGCACAGCTGCCTCCCCCCCCCGATCCGCTCTCGACTGCCCTTTGAGCTCGCCCTGCGGACACCCCACCACCCTAATCAAATGCCCCATGCACACAGCGTCTACACCTGAAGCGTTTGCTCCCCGGGTGCTGCTGTGTCCAGCAACTGTGAGACGAGCCTCTCCCACACTCCCATCCCTTCCCCCATCCACCTGCCCCTCGCCCTTTCCACGCCCCCTCCACACCTGAAGCGCGTAGCCGCCAGGTACTGCTGCATCTGGAACTGAGAGAAGGCGACGGGGGCCGCCCTGCGCGCCTCAAACTGCTGCCGGTTGGCGGCCTGCTGTCGCTCGCGCAGGCGGAGCATCAAGTCCAGCTGGAGAGAAGGGGGCAGAGTGGACATGACAGCGGGGTCCAGGCGGCCGTCCTGCAAACAATGGGGGGGAGGCAGCAGGAGCGGCCATCGTTGGGGCGGGTGCTGTGGGGGAGATGGGCGGGCACGGCATGATGTCCAGCTGGAGAGAAGGGGGCAGCTTGGATATTACGGCGGGGTTCGGCCGGCCGTCCTGAACAGTGGGGAAGGGGGAGGCAGCAAGAGCCGCCAATTTTGAGACGGGTGCTGTGGGGAGATGGGCGGGCACGGCATGAGGTCCAGCAGGGGGACAAGCGAACAGCTGGCTCCATCTGGACCTTGAGCCAGGAATGGCGCACCGTCAGTACTGGTCCAGAAGTTTTGGCATGCCAGAGCAACAACAACAACAGGGGAGGTGCAGGGGTGGGCAGAGATACCGTAGCAGGCGCCAGCCGCCCGCCCAGCATGTTAGTACGCGTGAGGGCGCCAGAACGAAAGCGGGACGCGTGATTTGGCCAGGAAAGCTGCTTCCTGGAGGGCACTGCCTTTTGCCACCAAGGTGTGCCCCTTCTGCAACCCGCTCAAAAGTTGAACCGCTGCCCGCCCGCTGCTGCCCGCACGTCCCTCCACACACTCACGTCGGACCTCCTGCCCCCTCCACCCCCACTTGCATGTGGACTTTGGAGTTCATTGGCAATCCAGCTCACTACAATCCAGCCGTACAGGTCACCAGCTCACTGCAATCCGCTCTACAAGCCCTCACACCCCTCACACCCCTAAACCCCCATACCCCATACCCCAAAACCCTAAACCCTCACCTCTGGTATCACAATCTCCAAGTCATCCCCCTCCTCCTCCCCACTGCTGCTGCCCTCGCCGCCGTCCCCCGCCTGCCGCGCCGCACGCTCCAGCTGCCGCTGCTCGGTGAGCGAGGCAAACACAGAGGGCAGCGCCCCGTCCCCTCGGCCCTCCTGTGCTGCCACTGCAGCGGCCACCGCTGCCACCGCTGCTGCTTCGTCGCCGCCCTCCCATCCCACGGCGCTCAGCTGGGCTGCCAGCATCTCATCTGCTGCGGTGCTGCCTCCCGACCTTCCCGGCGCCGCCGCTACCGCTGCCGCCGCTCGGCTGGCGCGGGGGCCCGCACTGGGGCCTGCTGCCGCTGCCACTGCCGCTGCTGCTGCACTGGGCACCGCACGGCGCCCTGCCACCTCAGCGGGGGGCCCGCCTGGGGCCACCCACAGAACGAGCTCTTCTGCATCCATCTCAACATCTTCGCCTGGCTCCTCTTGTGGCAGCGCCACCGCTGGCTCCTTCCCCTTGCGCCTGCCCAAAGCCGGCTGGTCCGCAGCGGCCGAGGCGGCAGCGGAAGCAGCGGCGGCGGCGGCAGCGGCGGCCGCGGGCTGGGGATGGAAGCCTGCCGCGCCTGGCACTGCAACGCCGTCCTGCTCCTGCCGCTGCTCCGGCTGCTCCGGCTGCTGCCCCTCCTCCTGCCCCCACTGCTCCTCCTGCTCCTTCACCTCCTCCTCTGCATTGCCCTCTTCCTGCGCACCGGCCCCCCGGCCGCCTCCCCGGCCCCTGCTGCCGCCCCGCCCTCCTTGGCCCTCCTTGGCTTGCCTCAGTTGCTCTGTGGAAACGTTGTTGATGGCGTGCTGCTGCAGCCGGTTCAGCAGCAGCTTCTCGGCAATCTTGCCCAGCTTAGCGCTCTGCTGCTCACGCCGCCTGCGGGCAGGCAGAGGGGGGCAGGCCATGGCCCCAATAAGCCGTTCATAGAAAACTACCTCCGATAATGATTCTTTGATCTGTTCCCAGTAACCAAGAAACACACAGTTAACACATTGGTGCCCACCAGACACAGCAGCTCACGGCTAACATGTGAGAGAACCGGATGCACAGCCGATGGTCAGCCCGCCAGCCGCACACACAGGCAGATCAACACAAGACCGTCAGCAACACAAGCACGCGTTGCCAGCAGGCAAGCCAGGGCGGCCCAAAAAAGCCCCACCTGCGGCGCGCCGCTGTGGTCTGCTTCTTGAGGGCGGGGGTGGAGCCATCAAACACAAACACGGGGCGGATGCGGTGGAACAGCAGCCTGCAGGGTGCCACACGACGAAAAGGAGATGCATGCATGGAGATCAAGGGAAGAGAGGGTCACGGCAACCAAACCAAGCAGATGTGAAAGTTGGGAGGTGAGCAGCTTACAGCACATGTGCCAAGCTGGCATCCCGACCAATCCGCCCTCCCTGTGGCGGGACACGCTTGGCGCAGCAGGCGTGGCAGCAACAGGCAGCAGCAGGCAGTGGTGCGGCCCGTCTGGCTTGCCTGCATATGCGTCGGAAGAAGCCGAGTACATGGGCGTTGTGTATCATCTCTCCCCTGTCGTCCCGCATCGCCCGAATGAACTGGAAGAGCCAGATGGAGGCGTCTGCAGGCAGGCAGGCAGGCAGGCAGACAGGTGTGGTGAGAGGTCAACCCAGTGACATGCCTTGGGTGGGGTTGGGGCCCGATGAAGGGAAGTGCAGCGGCAGGGCAGGTGTCCAGGCAGGCAGGCAGGGTTTGGGCAGGCGGGCGGTAAGGAGGGCGGAAGCTCCAGATGCTCCAGTGCAGCCGTAAAGGAGACCATTTCCAGAATGCAGTGCCGCGGCAGAGGGCGGGAGTGGGGTGTAGCTGCGGCGAGAGCGGCGGCACAACCTTCATTGCGCCACCTGGCAGCAGCACTGCGGACCTGAGGCTGCGCTCAAACATGCTGCTGCACATGCTACTGCCCCACGTACCGACGGCCAGCCTCTTGTTCTGTAAAGCCTCAATGCTGATCCGTCGGCCCACAGGCTCCAGCAGTGTCCACAGCCCGGAAACTCCCATCTTGTTCCCGCTCTTCTTCTATAGCTACGCGATGGTCTGCCAGTTTGATATACTGCAGCATCTTGAGGCGAGGAGGTAGGCCGCGTATAAGTGACAGCAGAAGGGACAACAGACGAGTGAGCAGGCATGCAGGGCGGAGGGCAGGGGAGGCAACGGTGGCGTCGCCTGGCGGCGGCGGTGGGCCCTACCTGCCCCGCTGGAGCAGCTGCTGCCGCTTCGGCTGCCTGACGCCGCTGAGAAGGTGGTAAGTCGGACGGGGCCGCAGTCGCTGGCCTTAGCGGGCCTGCTTCCGAAAGGGAGGCGCGCTCGAGGTCCCGCAGGCTCCTGTTGTGTTCTCGTCGTGTCACAAGAAAGGCGAATTGCAGTGAATAAGTCAGCCGGTGGGTCCGCTGGTTCTGGCAGTGAGGTGGCCGCCGCTGGCGCCGCCGCCTCTGCAGGCGGGGCCATCAGCGTTGCCACCTCCATCGCCAACCTGTGCATCCACGTGCCAACCCTCGGTGAGCTCACCTGCCTGCCTCGCCTGCCCGTCTGCCTGCCTAACTGCTTATATGCCTGCCTGCACGCCTGCCTGCACGCCTGCACGTCTGCCTGCCTGCCTGCCTGCCTGCCCGCCTGCAAGCCTTTACAGGCCCAGCGCAGGCCAGCACCCCGTGCCCAGCGGGTGCCCGTCCAGCCAGGGCCTGCACTGCGTGCCTGCATGGCATGGCTCCTTGCCTGGTGTTTGCATCAGCAATGCCCTGGGGCGCGCTTCTACTTTATCCACCCGCCCTGTACCCACCCTGCAGACAACCCCATCTGTGGCTATGGCGTCCTCGAGGCCTGCAGCGAGGTGTGCCTTGCTTGCCTTGCTTGCTTGCCATGCTCTTGCTTGCCATGCTCTTGCTTGCCTTGCTCTTGCTTGCCTTGCTTGCCTTGCTCTGAGCGCAGCGGCTGCTCACCAGCGGAGCCTGCTTTTCATGTCAGCGGGTGCATCTTGGGAGAGGAACGCTGCCTCTTGGGAGAGGACCGCTGCCTGCCTGCCTGCCCGCCCGCCCGCCCGCCTGCCTCTCTCCTTAGCATACCCCCCTGCACATTCAGCTGAATGGTTGGCATATTTATGATGCCAGGTGCGGCCCTGCTGCTGTGAAGCCTTGCCCTTCCAACACCTCCCTCTGCACCCCACCTCTTCACCCCGCTGAAGCTGACTTCTATGTCCGTCCTCACTTTGGTGCTGGGTGCTTCCCTGCTGTCGTGTAGCCCTCCCTTCAACTCCTCCCCCTTCACCCCACCCGACATCTCCACCCGCCTGCAGCTGACGTCTATGTGTTCTTTGTTCTTTGTTCAGCTGACGTCTATGTGTTCTTTGTTCCTCACACCTGGCGTGTGCCTGTTATGCATGCTGTGGTTGCGTTCTCCCACAGGCCACACCCTAAAGAAGAGCCAATGTAGCAGTTACACTCCCACTTTACCAACTTGCTGCAAAAGGAAAACACAAGCTTGGACACTGTTGCAGTGTGATGGACGCATGGGTGGGAGAGGAGAGTCGAGTGACGTGTGCGTAAGAAGTGACGTGTGGGCAGACCAGACCCACTGTGAGCTACACATATACAAGCAAACTGCTGAGATGCAAGTTGGGCAAAAGCTGGCAGTTGGTACGTTTGTGATATACAAGCGAAGTGCTGCGAGTGGAGCAAGTTGGTCAAAAGCCGGCAAAACCGTTGGGGTGCGAAAACACTCTCTGCAGGTGCGGTGCTCTGTGGGAACCTTGCAGGCTGCTGCTGCTGACTATGGCACACATTAAGGCACACACTGGGGCACACATTGGGCCCCACAATGGTTGTGCTGTGCTGCTGGTGCTGCCGAGTGCATGTGCCGTGCTTGTGCATGCATGCAATTGCTGTAGTGACTGCGCCCCGGCTCGCGCTCCGGGTGTCACAGCCCCCGATCGCGATGGCTGGCTGCTGCTGGCTTGGTAGCCGGCTGGTGCCTTTACTTGAACTACCGCTGGCACCCTCTGCCATTCAACGCACCCTCTGCCATTCTACCCTGCATCCCCCTCCTGCTGCGTCTGCTCTTGATCCACGCTGGCATGCTCCTGCTGCTGCTGCTGCTGCTGCTGCTGCGTGGGCGTTGCTGGCGCATCCTCCTTGCCGCAACTGCTGACAATGCTGCCGCCGTGCTTTTCCTGCTGCTGCCGACCCTCTTGAGACGCCCCCGCAGGCAAGGCCGTTGCTGCCGCTGCTGCCGCTGCTGCCCCCGCACTGGGAGCGTCGGCAGCGGGTGGGGGTTGAAGGCCGCGAGCTTGTAACTGCTCCTGCAAGGACTGTGCCTGCGCTGCGTACTGCAGCTCTCGCAGCTCTGCCTGCAAGATGCGGGAAGGCACGCAGGCAGGTAATTCCCTGCCACCAGCTGTGGCCACACTCCCGCCGCACGAGGCTCAGGCAAGGCCGGGAGACGCACAGGCTTGCTGTTGCTGGCCCACTGAACCTCCGCCCAATCCCACACTCTTCCTTCCTCAAACCCAAGCAACAAGCCGGGCTCCCTGGCCGGCACACTAACGCCACCCACTCTCTGTCCGCCTACCTTTCGTATCTTTTCTGCACACGCGCTGCACATATCAAGGCGATCCGGCGGCTGTTGCAGCGCCTTGGGCAGGACCAGGCGCAGGGTGGGCTGCACCAGCAGGGCAGCCGGGCGCCGGGCCTCAGCCGCTGCCAGCTCCTCTGTCACCTGTGGCCGAACAGGGGGCCGCGGGCATGTGCTTGTGAGGGAGGTTGAGAGCTGAGGGAGGATGAAGGGCCGCAAACGAGCCGCGGCACAGAAGCGGGCAGGCAGGCAGGCAGGCAGGTCTGCTCGCAGCAGGCCTCCCCTCCCTGGCCCCACCTGCTGAATTAGCTGGCAGAAGTAGGCGTGCAGAGCTCGGTTGGATGCAGCCAAACGCTGCCGGGCCCACCCAGTAGCGGCACAGCACTGGCGGGCGCCGGGCTGCTCATGGGCAGAGGCAAGCCGGGCAAAAGCTTCAGCCTGAAACTGCAGGGAGGGCAGGGCAGGACCGGCCTGAACAAAGTTCAAGTTGAACAAGCTACAAAGACAGGTGCGTGAGCAAGTCGCCTCAGGGTGAGAGGCCAACCCTCCAAGCCTCTCCCGGCGCAAGTCTCCCGGGCGGCCTCCGCCCCTGGCGCCGCTGCTTGGCCAAGTCCCTCCCCACCTGTTTGTTCTCCAGCTGGCGCTTGCGATAGTCCACGCGCAGCGTGTGCACCAGCTCCTCGTCTCGCTCCCCCGGCGCCTTGCGGAGCTCCCTTCTGAGCACCGCGCCCAAGCGCGCCTCCTCGAGCGCCGCTTCGTGACTGCCAGGCGCTGGGGGAGCCGCCCAGAGGCTTTTTAGGCCAGCCGCCCACCCAAACCAGCCAGTGGAGCCGGACATGGCGCCCTCTGGTTAGTGCAGGCACGGTTTTTTGCAGAACCCCTGTGCAGAACACTGTCGGGATGCGAGCGCAAAGGGGAGCACCTGCTGACCAGCGGCTCCATCGCTCATTTGAGCCCACCTGCGCTGCCGCCTGCCTGGCGCACAGCGGCGGCAGCATCACCAGGAAGTGAGGAGCAATCCACCTTCCTATGATGGGGCTTGTGCGTGCTGCGGCCACATCGCTTGTTCTCCCTCCCTCCAGCTCCGGCCACATGGCTTTACCTCACTGCACCGCCTGTCTCCCCGCCCCTTCCCGTGCCTCGCGCCCCTGCACAGCCAGCACGCTTGCCGTAGAGCCTGGGAATGCGGCTGCTATTCTTTATTTTGTTTCCAGGCACTTGACAAGCCCGCTGCAGGCGGGCAGGGGGGGTGTTACTGGACATAGCCACTGGTTCCGTAGGGGTGCCAATCTTGTGGGCAGGGGAGCTGGGGAGCCATAGGTTGACTGAACGCGGGGTGTGTTGTGATGGGAAAGCACCAGGCACGAAAGATAACATGCGAATCAACTCAGCAAGGTGTGAAGAAAGAGGCGGGGACCTGTACTTGCTTCTGTACTTGTGGACCATTGCCCAGGAATGCCCGCCCGCCGCCCCAGGGGGAGACGAACCCCACACCGCAGCCTTTGACTTGGCAGACCACTGGTACCCTGTGGCGGTGCTACGCACTTGTGCGCATGTGGGCACGAATTAACGTCACAGCCCTTGCCTGTCGTCTGCCGCGCTTGGCGCCTGCCACTTGCGCGCCGAAACCCCGAAAAGTATGGAAAACTCAGTCAGCGGCAGGGACCCAGCAATTTAACGAATTGGGCACGGCTCCATCGCCCAAACGGGCCCCGTGAACCCGCACATGCCGCTTTGCGCCTTGCCTGCCGCGTGCTGCGCCCAGCGCGCCAAAACCCCGAAAATTTGGAAAACTTCCGCAGGCCAACAGAACGGGCAATGTAACGCAATTGTGCAGACGCGGGCATGATTTCACGGCCTGTGTGCAAGCCGCCAGCCAGCTGCGGCAGCGGCGCTGGCTGCCCCTCCCTCCCTCCCTCCCTGCTGCCAGCTTCCTGCACGGAGCCGCTGCGGCCCGCACCCCACCTTTTCCTGCATGACGGGCTGCCTCCCCTGGTCTTCCCGCCTATTTGTGTTCCCCACATTGCATCTCCACATGCTGCATGCTCTTCTTCCCTTTGCACCCGCAGACCAGCTGGCAGAAGGCAGACCAGAAGGCAGAAGGCAGAAGGCAGACCAGGTGCACCACGTGGGGAGCATGCTGTCGCAGATGCCTGCCTCTTGGTTTGTTCTTTTAGTGAGCTGCATTGTGCACATGTTGGTTTCATTTGTGCGTGTCCCACCTTGCGTTTGCCAGTCATGCATGCTATGGGTGCGTTGTGCCACAGGCCATACATTGGGACAGGAGTCACTGCTGTGGTAACAAGTAACCACACTGCCACTCTACCAACTTGCTGCCAAAGGGAACCACAAACATACAAACCCTGTTGCCATGTGATAGGCGCATGGGTGGAGATGAGGGTTGAGTGACGTGTGCTTAAGAAGTAAGGTGTGGGCGTCACATGGGCCTACCCACTGTGAGTCACAAAAATACAGGTGGACTGGGCTGATGACTCATCTCAGAGATGGGGCAAGTTGGCACAACCCGGTTATATGTATGTTTGTGATTTACAAGCGAAGTGCCGCGAGTGGTGCATGTTGGTAACAAGCCGGCAAACTGGTGGGACGCGAAAACACTCTCGGCAGGTGCAGTGCTCTGTAGGAGCCCTTGCTGCTGCTGCTGCCGCCGCTGCTGCTACTACTGCCGCTGCCATCGAGGGAGAGCCACGCACACTTTTGAGTGCATGCGCCAGCCAGCATGGCAGCACCGCTGGATCATCCTCCATCCAGGCCTCACCTGAGGGCCCTGACTCCGGGAAACCCGGTGGGCAGGTGGGCAGGGCAAGCAGGGCAAGGTGAATAACTGGGGCGGAAAGGTGGGCGGGCCAGCAGACCACTTGGCAAGGGAGCAGGGCTGGTTGTCTGCCTGTCAACCAGCCTGCCTAGCTGGCTTCCAGGTAATGCAGCCCACCTGCCAGCCTGCCTGCCTGCATGCCTGCCTGCTAGCCATGCGGGCGTCCAACCTCCCGTCCCACCCCACCTCCCCGCCAAGCAGCCCCCAGCCCAGCACCAGAGCCGCTCACCGGCGCCGCTGGCGGTTGGCCCTGCTCAGCAACACCGCGGCCCCCACCTGCACAGGGCCCGGGCACAAGAAACAAAAGCAGACGATTACAGCCCGAGAGCGTGGGGTTGAGGAAACCGACAGGCAAGCCAAAGGCACCAATCTGCTACCCCACAGTTGGCACAACATGTGCCTGCCAGGCAGTGCCCTTCAAGGCTTGTTGCCAAGCACTCACTGAATCTGGCAGCACTCACTGAATCTGGCAGCACTCACTGAGTCTGGCAGAGTGAAGGGATGAAATACAAAACGTACCTTCAGGCCAGTGTTGTTGCTGGAAATTTGGCGGGCGGCGGCGCCACAGGGGGCGCTGCTAATGGCGCCACAGGGGGCGCTGCTAATTAGTACAAAACTGAAGTCGACATCAACGGTTTTGTTTCAAACACACAACATAATTAGTGAATTCAAATTCATCATACATATGTTGTAGACAAAGCGAGGGTGTGCGGCAGCGATGGCCGCCACCAAATTCAGCTGCCTTGCCTGGCCGGCGTCTCAGCACCCTGTCCCATGATACCCGTCGTCCAGTTCCCATCAGCATCTGCAAGAGGAGTGCGGCAGGGTCCGCGCGGGGAAGAAGACCACAGCAACACGCGAGTGAGATTGCAGCCTGAGCCTGAGCTGAAAACTGTTCCCGCCCTCTGTTTGAGGCTGCGACTCCCCACCCACCCACCAAGCATTTCTTCGAGTGACTATGTCCATGTCTCCTCTGGAGTGCATCTGACGAGCTCACAATCAGCACCCACACCATGGAGGCAGGAAGGGCAGGGGACAGGCAGGCAGGCAGGCAGGCAGGCAGGCAGGCAGGCAGGCAGGGGGCATCCCGGCGTTTGCCTGCTTCCAGTGTGGTGCAGCCCAGGGCAAAGCGCTCTGCCCCTCTGTTCCTGCCGAGCAGCGTGCTGTTTCGAACGTCCCGCTGCTTACGCGTATTGCTTGCTTGCTCCCCTCCCTCTCCCCTCCTCCTCC
>JTEE01000038.1:457534-468677 GCA_002896455.3 Chlorella sp. ArM0029B | reverse complement strand
GGCAGGGGCGGGATCGGGTGCCCGCTGCACCACGGCCGGCACCATGGCAGGGGCTGGGGCGGGCGGCGGCGTGTCGTGGAGGGACATGCCCCCCACCTGAGCTGCCAGGCTGGCGGCGTCCCCAGCCGGGCTCAGCGCAGCTGCCAGCATCTCGGCCCGGAACCGCTGCAGCTCGCCCCGCTTGCCCTCCGCCTGCACCGGGGTGGCGACGAATTGGGTCTCGAAAGGGTTGAGTTTGGGGCTGAGCTGACCCGGACCAACACATGCTGTGCAGGACGGCCCCGGGGCAGCAGCGAGGCAGCAGCGAGGCAGCAATACGAGCAGCAGGGAAGCAGCAGGAGTCAGTGAGGCGGCAGAAGGCAAGGAGGCAGCCGGAGGCAGCAGCATTGAGGCAGCAGGAGGCAGCAGCAATGAGGCAACAGCACCAGCTGGTAGAGTGCTGTCCCATTATATAAATTGTTATTTTATTTTATTTTATTAAAGGGCTGTGCTGGCCCCACAATCAAACCCCTGCCACTTGCATTCTCAGAGCAAACCGCAGCACAGCCCTCCCTCTCCCCTGCACAGCAAAAGCAAGCCCACCCACCTGTGCACGCAGCCCGCTCTCGCTCTGGCTGTAGGCCCCCAGGTTGCTCTGCGCCCACTGCGCCGCCGCCTTGACCTGCAGGTGCAGCACGGAGAGGAGCGGCAAGAACAGTCACCATGATGTCACCATGATGTCACCATGATGTCATGTCCTCCGGGTCCCTCGCGTGCGGTGGTGGAACGGTTGCAAGGTACACCGATGGCGGCCTGCACCATGGCACGGCTTGCTGAGTGTCAGCCAGCGGCAGCCCTGAGCAGCGGCTGTGCGTGGGAAGATCAAGGAGTGGGGCGTGGTGGCAGGGCAGCCTGAGGGGCTGCCCCACCCTGGCAGGGTCTGGCGCTGCCTGCCGTCCCCGGCAGCCAGCCATCCAACCAACTTCCTGGCCTGCCTGCCCTGCCACTGGGCGCTTCGAATACAGGATTTCCCAGCAAGGGAAGGAAAAGAAAGGACATTTCAGCCAGCGCGTGCGCTTCCCAGGAAGCTGTGGGGAGCCGCTGTGCTCCCCAGGAACACTGCCCGCGAAGCCGAGGTGTGAATTTCGACGCACCTGGGACAGCAGCCTCTCCACTTCACTGATGGACTTGCGGGTGGCGGCCGCCTGCGGCAGGGGCGCCCACAGGGAGAGGCATTGGTTGCTGGCAGAAGAAGAAGAAGAAGATTGCGGCATAGGTGAGGAACACAACAGGAAATGAAGCCAAAGGCATCAGGTTGCTGGCAGCAGGCTGCGTGCTTGCTTGGCGGGGCGCATGGGGGAATGCCGACTGGGCACGGTAAACAAGTGTTGGCAAACTGGGATGCCTCATACCCACCTGCACGACGTCCATGACAGCGCCGCCCACTAGCATGCTCGTGAACATGCCTGACCTGGCGTGGCTCAGTACCGAGTCGTCCACCTGCGGCAGACCCGCGCCCAGCAGGCTGCGCGCCTGCAGTGCACACATGCATGGTCGGGAGACAGTCGACAATGCATGTGGTTCCTTGATCAATGACGCCCATGGTTTGCAAGACAGTCAGCTGCAGTCGTTGAACGGAGGGTGGGAGGCACTCTGGCCAAGCAAGAGTGTGACAGCTGGCGGGTTCGACTCACCAAAAGACACGCACATGCACGCGCACACACACACGCACGCACACACACACACGCACGCGCGCACACACACACATACACACACACGCACGCACGCGCGCGCGCGCACGCACGCACGCACGCACGCACGCACGCACGCACGCACGCACGCACGCACGCACGCACCGGTAACCAGCTAAGGCCCCCCCCATCAGGGGGGGCACACCTCAGTTGGTTTCCTCAACCCACACCCAGGTGTCTTCTTCTTCTTCTTCTTCTTCTTCCACACGCGTACACACACACACGCTCATCTACACACACAGCCAAGTGCCCCAACCGCCACTTGGGAGCAGCATCCGCCGCCCCGTCCCCCGCACCTCTGCCGTCTCCCGCGCGGCCTGCTGCACTTGCTCGTTTGCGCGCCGGAAGATGGCCATCTCCGCCACGTCCTGCTCAGATGGCGGACAGAGGAAGGGCGGCGAGTTGGTGGCAGGAGCATGCCTGCACAGAACATAGATGTTCCCAGGCAGCCCAGAGCTGTGTGGATGCAAGGGCACTGACCCGTCCCAGTGTGCCGCATAAGGTTCGGGGAGGGGCGGTGGTGTGCCAGATTCAGAAGGGTGCAGCGATTGATGGGGTGAGGCCGGGAGGCGGGGCGCAGGGTGTGCTGGGGCAAGATTGGGAGGTGGAGTACGGGGCAGGTTGGGCAGTGACAGCCAAGTACAGCGGGGTGGAAGAGGGTGTGGGTGAGCGGTGGCCTGGTCATGCAGGAGCCAGAGCGTGTGCGCATGCAGTGTGTGTGTACGCAACACAGATGGCCAGGAAGCTGGGGACGCAGCTGCTGGGCGCATGCAGGAGCAGGAGGCGATGGGCAGGCATTGCGGCCTCCAGGCTGCAGGCGGGCCGTGGCAGGCAGAGGGCAGGCATGCCAACATGTTGCGCAGGCATGCCAACATGTTGCACAGAAGTAACAAAAATGGGCAAATGTCTCATACAAAGGGGCCAGGCGTGCCGGACTCACTCCCACAAGGCGGCCTGGGCGCAGGCGTCCGGGCACGCCGGTGCGCGCTGCAGCGGCGGCAGGGAAAGCAGCAATGCAGGAGGTCAGTGGTTGACCGGTCGAGGCAGAGCTGTCTTGGAATGGCAGGCGGCCAGGTCAGGCCAGGCATTGCAGGTACTGGACACCTCAAACGACAAAACCAATACACTTGTCATGCCATAAACCAACCAATGATGGGACGACTCGTGTGCACCCACCTGCAAACCCCACGCCTCGCGCCGCCCCCACCATGTTGACAACTTGCGTTTTATGCAGCGACTGCAGAGGGGCAGAGCCGGCGTGTGTTGGTGAGGGCTGGGGTGCGGGGCAAGGCAGCGACGTGCGGGTGCATCGAGGCAAACATGCCTGCCAGCCATCTCCCCTGGCACCGCCACAATGCAACAAGGGGTCGCAAGTTGTGGTAGCACCGGTTGGTGGATGGAGCACATGGCCGGAGCTGGCTGTGCTACAACTAAAACCGCGTTAGCTGGCGCAGGCGCTCCGGTCATGGAATCGCCCATACATTGATTCTGTTGCACAAATTTGCACGACCCCTTCGTTGACAAATGCACCCAGCCTATGTCTGGCCAGGGAGCCCCCACCCCCAAACCCACACCTCACGCCTCACACCCCACAGCACACCTCACACCTGGACAGCAGACTCCAGCCGGGCGGCCGCGCTGTTCAGCAGCTGTCCGCCCCGCCCGTAGGTGGCCACGCCGCGCTGCGCCTGCACAGGCAGTGCAAGGCAGCGGGCAAAGCACGAGCGAGCAGGTCGCACAGGCACGCAGCTGGGCGGTGGGGGGACAGCTGGCAGAGAGGTGGGCCGGGCCAGCAGAGCGGGCCAATGGCGGTGCAGGCAAAGAATGTGGCACACCAGCGACTGGGCAGAGCTTGGGCTGCCGCTGTTGCTGGGAGGGTCGCGCAGGTGATGTGGGCAGGCCCCCTGCCACGCCCTGCCGCGTGCTCCACCTGGGGCCCTCTCCCTGCCTGCCCCACCCACCTCTGCCGCCTGCCCGTCCAGCACCCGCGCCTCGTCCATCAAAGCGTTCTGCCTGGGATTGGAGCGCCAGGCTGGGCCGGCAAACATGCGCTGCACCACCTCCTCAGACAGCCTCTGTGCGCTGGTCAGCTCAGGCCCCTGCTGGTGGGGCAGGGTGTGGGGCAGGGTGTGGGGCAAGAACGTGGTGACGGCCATGCAATGCCATGGGCGGCCACCCTGAGTGGCAACTTCTTGCCTGCCTGGGCACTGTCTTCTCCCAAATTCAACTGTAGGAAGAACCAACTCCTGAGAGGTTGACGAGGCATGCACCCCAGCCTGACCCCTCCCACCTGCACCCCGTGCAGGCCGGCAATCTGGACTTGCAGCTGACGGTAGCGTGCCAGGTCAGCAGGGTCGAATGCTGTGGCCGGGTGGGGCTGCGCTGCAGGCGGCGGCGGCGCCGCCGCGGCAGGGATGGGGGCGGGGGCTGCGGCCTTGGCCGCCGCTGCGGGTGTGGTGGGTGCAGGCGCAGGAGCGCTGCCGCTGGGGGGGCCAGAAGCGCCCAACTGCGTGACAGCCTTGCGGATCTTGCGCACCTGCACAGGCAAAGCATATACTTTTGTTGCTGCCAGGCTATCCAATAAAAATAAAAATAAAATAAAAACTAAAAGCTGTCAGCCCACCCGGTACAGCCCACGTGGGACCACGCGGTGCCATCCCTCCCAAACCCTCCCACCCCCGCCCGGTTGAAATTGAGATTGATCGGGACGCTGACCTGCAGGTTGGTGCATTCCAGCTCCTGGATCAGGTCGTCGTCTGTCAGAGCGGCCAGATCTGAAGAGGAGGCAACGGGAAGGCAATGGGCTTGGGTGGCGGCGGCGGCAAGGGGTTCCAACCAAGCGCAAAGGCAGCAGGACCGCCGGCGGCAAGGCGGCCCCTTCTCCGCCCCGCGTCTCTCGTGCTCCTCTTCGCACCTGCTCCGGAGACAGCATTTTCTATAAACCTGTCGGCAAGCTTTTGGGGCAGCGCTAGGTCCTCGGTGAGGAACGCGGCCACCTGCGCAGGGCTCCAGGTCTCTGGGCTTGACGCCATGGTCGATGAGTTCTGGGCGACGCCTGTGGTGTTTGTCTGCTGGATGGAGGTTGCCTGGCGCAGGCGACTGTCCTCTCGGATGGATACGGCACTGTTAGGGCTGCAGTTTGCAAATATTTGCACCTGATTGTGCTGCTGCACGCTGAGCATTATCGATATAATCAAGCGCTTGTATTTGGGCGCCGCCGCCGCTGCTGCAGGCCGTACATCAGTGCATTTTGGTGCAGGCGGCGCCGCCAATGCCCTGCAAGTCGCCGCCGACTTGGAGCAAAAGTTGGAAGAGGATTCGAGATCAGTGGATGTCTGTGCTGAGGGTGCAGATCGAATGGTGCTTGCACGACCCTGCGCTGCCCTGCCTGCGGAGCAGGGGTGTCGTGCGTCCGTCACCGCTGCTGACGCGCAAGCAGCAGCAGAGGCAGGTTCCGGCCACGCCGTCTTCATGTGCTGTGGAGGTCTCTGGGCTGCCAGGCTGGCGGCATCCCCAGCCGGGCTCAGCGCAGCTGCCAGCATCTCGCCCCGAACCGCTGCAGCTTGCCCATCGGTCTGCACCCGGGGTGGTGATGTATTGGGTCTCGAAAGGGTTGAGTTTGGGCTGAGCTGAGCTGGACCAACACATGCTGTGCAGGACGACCTCCTTGGTACTGAGGAAGCAGCCTCTCCACCTTACTGATGCACTTGCGTGTGGCAGCCGCCTGCAGTTGGGGCGCGGCGACAGCCCCGCTCACTCGCCCCATATGCATGCTGTGCCACCCGCCCGCCATTGCACCGTTGTGGCACCGTGTTGCTGCGCTGTCATGTGTTCTGGTTGATTACTTGATTGCACTGCGTTTAATGCACCGCCAGGGGCACATGCCATGCTCTCAATACACAGAATCAGCTGGGAGGGCATAAGGGGGAGGGGGGCGGGGAGGGGAGCCCGGGCTCCTGTCCATGCATGCCGCTGACGTGTCTGCCAAGATCCCCCGCTCTGAGCTCCGCCGCCTGTGCGAGGGCCGCCCCGACCTCTTTGAAGCCGCAGCCAGCAAATCGCAATGGAACAATTACTTCTCTATCAGCAGCTAGACCACTCATACATCCCCTGGTGCTGCATCCACACTTTCGTTGATTCACACAGCCAGTTTGTTTTTAGACCCTGTTTTCATGTTTTCATGTTTTCAGGGCCTTGTGGTGCATGCCTCGTCAACCTCTCAGGATTTGGTTCGTCCTGAAGTTGAATCCCCTTTCAGGGGATGTGAAATGCTGTAACGACTAGACTAGACTAGGAGCCCGGGCGGCAGCAGGAGGACAGTGTGAGCCAGCCAGGCCTGGCCAAGAGTTGACCTGGCCAGGTCTGGCTGGGGCAAACACCTCCCCAGAACTGGCCAGACTTGGACCTGGCCACACCCATGCTGGGCCCATGCTGGGTCCATGACCTCAGAGCCGGGGTGACTCCATCTACATTCCACGCGGAGGGAGGGTGGGTGGCGCCCGAGGGTCCCATGAGGAACTGCAGAATTGGCTTGCCCTTCCTCTGTGAGTGCAGGATTTGCAGCTTTCCTTGGGCATTGCGTCGGGATGGGATGGGTTGGTGGTCACAAGGCCCCACCCGTACCAAAACCCTGCCAGGATCAGGCAGAAGCGGTAGCGCCCGCCCCTACGCCAGCTTGGACTGAGTTGCATCTGCGAATCGGTCTGCACCCGGAGCACGGCGCCCGTTGCCTACTCATCCTGCTTACAACCTGTAAGACTCTATGGGTGCGCAAGTCGCAGCCCCGCGTGTCCTGGTCCTGGCGCTTCTGGGGCTGGCCGCGTCTTGGGCCGCCGCCCAGGCGTCATCAGAAGGTGACCATTTTGCTTGTGCTTATCGCGACCATGCGAGCGGCTTGGGTGCGGCTCCGCGAGCGCTGCGTTGGGGGACAGGCAGGCGGTGCTGCCGCTGCCACCCTCCGTCAGCGGCCAGCCCACCTCCGCTCCTTACCTTTGCCTCTCGCCCACTGGGCCAGGATGGAGAA
Organism: Chlorella sp. ArM0029B; assembly: GCA_002896455.3. NCBI lineage: Eukaryota > Viridiplantae > Chlorophyta > Trebouxiophyceae > Chlorellales > Chlorellaceae > Chlorella > Chlorella sp. ArM0029B. The sequence goes on along the minus strand of JTEE01000038.1, from coordinate 461,924 downwards.
AGGTCAGTGGCACTGGACTTACTTTTTGCCCTCTCGCCCACTGGCCTTACCTATGTCTCTCGCCCATTGGACGCACCTGCAGAATGCCAGGCATCGTTTGAAGGCGCGGCCACTGCCGGCAACTGCTCCACCTCATCATGTCCCCAGTCCTGCAAAGACGGCTTTCTGAAGGTGAGGGCAGGTGGGCAGGCGGGGCGAGGTGGGGTGGGATACCCAGCGTTGCTCCCCGATACTGAGCCTCTGTTCCCTTCAGCCAACTCCCGTGTGCTTGCTACCTCTTCCTGCCCCATCCCATGCACACATTCGCTGTGGTGCAGGTGCCTCTGGAATGCTACAAGGGCTTGGTTGGCACCCTCGCGGACCCAAGCAAGGCGTGAGTGACCGGCAGCAGCGGTGTCGGCGACCGGCAGGGCTTGCAGCCCTGTGGGGGCGCATGCCCGCAGCCCAACGGCTCCTTGTCGTCAAACCACTATGTGTTACAATCCGGTGCATTCCCCCTGGGTCCGTGCACCTCCAGGCGTCACGAGGGGGGGGCAGCGTTGGGTTGCACCCTCTGTTGCCTCGCGCCCGCCTTGCCCCACCCCCCACCGGGAACAGATAGATGGGGTGTCAAACCCTACCCCCCCACCGGCATTGCTCCTGCGCGCACGCACTCACAAACACACGTGCCGCCCACGTGCCCCCTCTCACGAGTGCAGGGCGGAACTGGTGGCAGTGTGCGGGCTCAAGCGGTTGCTCAGCATCGACGACACAGGGTAAGCACGCGCACGCAAGCTTAAGCCTGCACGCANCAGAGCGTGAAACGATACAGATGCATGTGATAATGCCTATTGAATCAAGGGGGGAAGGAAGAAGCCTGGCCGGGGCTGGGCTGGGGCGCCGCCTTCCCGCACGCCGCCTGCTCCCGCCACAGCATGGCTCAGCATGTTCTGCGCCGCTGAGCGCCGCAGCACTTCCTGACTGATCGCAAACGCTTGCATGCACTATTTGACACCCTCCCCCGGCGGGAAGTGCGGAAGTCGCACCATGCCCGCCCCCAACCGTTCGCCGTGAGAAGCACTGTCGGCGCGCTACGGGCGCTCCTTTGCAACCCAAATACTCAAAGGCGTGATTTGCACGCGCACAGCTCTCCACTCGGCGACTGTAGCACCGCCGCGTGAGTGCCGGCCCGCTGCTCGGAGCGCACTCAGCCTTGCGGCTGCCTTGCGGTTTCATGCGCTAACTTGCGAGCAGTGTGCTCTGAACACGCCGCGCGAGACTCCTGCCTCCCCAGAGGAAGCGGCCATGACACATGCCGCCACCGTCTTGCCGCCACCGCCTTCATGCTGCAGGCCTCCCTGGCATTAGCTAGCTGTCGGCCCTCTGACCTTTCTTCTAGAACCCACACACTGCACACCACGTCAGCCTGGGTGCAGCTTCAGCCAGGCTGAGAGGTGTGTCATGGTGGCAGCCCAAGTGAGCCATGGCCGCCCGCTGCCGCCATGGCGTCGTGCCGCCGGTAGTGGCTTGGCACAGTGCAGCGACCTCACTGGCCCTGAATGAGCCTGCACACGGCTATGACAACACGTAGTTTCTCAGCCGAGCAAAAACTGCCATGTCTCTTGCTGCAGGCCGGCTTGAGATTCCGACACCGCCGGCAGCTGGGTGCAGCAAAGTGAACCGCTCTGATGGCGTGCACAGCGGCGGCGCTTGGCCCCTCTCAAGAGATTACACTTTCCCCTCCAGTCTTTCAAAACTCTATCTTCGACAACTGTATACGGACCAGTTCATTACCGACTGGCATCTGTTCTGGCCCCCAGATGTCACTTACCTGGCCTGGCCGCCACCGCGCCGCTGGCGCCCGCCTGCCCCGCCCCGCCCCGCTGGTCCCGCCTCTTCGCGCCCTCACCCTCTCACTACCGCATCATGTGCATTGCTCTGTTCCCTTTTTGCTGTTATGCATGACCTCCCTGTCCCTGCATGCATGACCTCCCTGGCCCTGTACTTCTTCCTGCCGCCCCTTCATCCATCACTTGGCGGCATCCTGCCGCCAGTCTTGCTGCAGTACCAACGCGCCACATGGCAGCCTGGTACTGTCCCGCACGTTTTCCAGCTACCATATACAGCGATGTGCATTCAGCAAGTGGCGCCAACTTCGCCCGGTCCGCTGTGCTCCTGAGGGTTGTCTGAACCCGTAAAACGCTAGAAAAAAAGCGGAACAATTTCCGGAGGCTCCTGTTTGCAGTCCGCTTGTCCGCTGGGCGGCGGGCCGCCCCCACAAGATAGCTCTATATGGGAACAAAATTCGCTGTTGGGACTGGGGTCGATCCGGCGTGTGTGCAGAGCGTGCGCCCTTCGTCGCACCTTGTCGCGCGTGCTGCGTCCTACGTGGCGTGGTAAGCGCGGCTGCTTTGCTCTTGGCGCTGCGAATCGCTCAGCAGGTGTATCGCTTTTGGATGCAATTTGCAACATAAAATCCTGGGCGCACAAGCTGGCACCAGGTGGTCTTTTAGGTTTTTTTATGCTTTTATTGGTTTATCGCTTTCTAATATCGAATACCTTGTAAATCTTGCCAAAAGCGCGAGAGGCTCTGGGAAGCGAGGTCGCTTCCCGGCCCGCTTCCCGGAAGCGCCTCCGCTTACTTCTATGTCTTCCCGGGAAGCGAGGGGGAACCGGCTCAGGAACCGAGGGCCAATGTCCGACGGCCACGTGTAAGCAGTTCCACTGTCAGGAAGGTGCCCGGGAGGTGGGAGGGTATACCGCGTCAAGTCAGGGGATGTGCAGCTCGAATCAACCACTGCAGTCCTCGAGAGGATTCCCTGCACGCTTGCCCCTGCGGCCATGGAAGTGCACTTTGGTACAGCCTGCCAGAGGGAGAAAGTGGAAGGTACAGTAGGGCCAGGCGGAGTGTATGCTGCAAGACGTGCATGCGCCTGTTTGGGGTCTCTCTCATTCGACCTGCTGCCCTCGATGCTGGCGTGATCCCCAACCAGAGGGTCGCCCCGGTCAGAACCGTTGCTTCTGTTCTTACAAGGGAGCAGGGGCGTGTGCAAACCTCCGCGGCCCCTGCATAGCCCCCGTCAGCTAGCCAGCGCTGGCGAGCTTGATGGTGGCCATGCACACTGCCTCCTTGTCGTCCACCGCCGCCTCGCCGCTGCCCACCTCCTTGCCCTGCGACCACCCGCTCGAGGCCACACCTGGCAATGTGCCGGAGGCCCCCGCCACCACCAGTGTCGCCTCCAGCTTCTCGGTGAGTGCCGGCACCTTAGCGGGGTCCCGCAGGCTGCCCAAATCCACATTGCTCATCACCAAGGCAGTGCCAATGTCTAGCGACTGCAGCAGCGCCTCCACACCCCTGGCGCCTCCACGCATCGACTTGCTGGCGGAGAACTGTGGGTGGGAGGAGACAGCAAGGCAGGGTGTGTGGATTGGCTTTGCTGGCAGAGCACTGCAGAGAACTGCAGGGGGAGGTGGGTGGAAGAGTTGGGTCGGCTGGATGCTCGTGAATGGTTTTTACTCTTGAGGACCTTAAACGTGCTGGTGAAGGACTGCAGGTAGGCGGGAGACAAGCGGGCGGCATCAGGGGAGGGAGCAGGCGGATGAGGGGTGCGATGCACGCAGGTGCTCCAAATTTGCGCGGCAGCAAAGCGACCAGCAGCGCAAAAAGCCTGTCTGCCTGCTGGTGCGCAGCGTGCCTCCCCCATACGCCCCGCCCCGCTTCACCTCACCCCCACAGCCCTGCTCAGCCCCCCAGCACTCCGTACCTGCGCCTTCATGATTGAGGACAGGGCCAAACCGTACTGCAGTGGGGGGTACACGCGGAAAGAAGCACCGCGTGAGCCAGTGCAGCGTAGAGCGCCTGCCAGCATGCGGGGAGGTGAGCGGGCATTTGGCACGCAGGTCCCCTGCTGCTTGCAGGCTCGCATGCCCAATCTGCATGGTGGCCCTCCGGCTTGCCTGCCCCGTCAACCATCTTGTTTCAAGTGTGGGCTCTCTGCCCCATCATATCACCACTGTGCCGCGGTGCACCACACGACACGTCTTTCAGTCGTGCTTTTCCCCTGCTGACGGTGCAGCGGGAGGAGCCTGGCGCCTCTAGGCTAGCGGGCGCAGGCGGGTTGCTGGCCGCCTGCAATGGCCCATTTTCTTGCCACGCAATTCACATGCTGTGAATTTCACCACACGACTCGTCTGTAAGTCGTGTCCCCCCCCCGCTGTCAGTTCCGTTAAACTGCACTTCAGTTAATATATATTGCATTGCCTCACCTGTCCCATCATGTGGTTGTTGATGACCATGCCGCGGTGCACCACGCTCAGCTCAAAGTACGTCCCCCGCACAATGATGTTCCCCTCCACGTCCACATTCACACGCTGACCGGCACGCTTGAACCCCCACTGCATGGGGTGGGTG
>JTEE01000038.1:442210-457499 GCA_002896455.3 Chlorella sp. ArM0029B | reverse complement strand
GGGTGGTGGGCGGTGGGAAATTGGAGGCCGGGGAGGTGGCGGGAGCAGCATTTGTCCCATGAGTCCTGCTGGCTCTGTGGACCCGAACTGTAACTGATTGAACGATTGATTGACTGGTGCTGTGTGCGCCGTGGGAAGGGGGCACTACCCCGTGCCAGCGCTGCTCCCCACCGGTTGCAACACTGGGAGAGAGTTTTGATGAGGAGAGGGGGCACCTTTGGGATGATGGTCACAGGGTCTCCCCGGTTGACGATGGCCCATACGTCGGGGACTGCATGGTTGAGCATGCGGGCAAAGTTGCGGTTGCCCACCTGCACAGCACAGCACATCACAGCACAGCACAGCATGGGGTGACACAGCATGGCAGGCGGGGGTTGGCCCGGGGCGAGTGCCGTCGTGGATGACGCACGTCAAGGGGCCATGCCTTCCCGCGTCCCAACAACGGGGCTGGCAAGGGCAGCAGCCATGCACTCGTGCAATCAAACCGGGCATTGGCTTCCTCCTGCAATGCCCAGCGCCCGACATGAAGCCCTCTTGGGATGCTGGGAAGGCTGTGCAGACAGCCGGCAGGCGCTGCTGCTGTCACTGCGAGCATGGCGGAATAATGCAGCCAAGGCGGTGAGATGAGGTGCGGCACCCACCCGGGGGCAGCCCCATGTGTAGACCGTCATTTTGCTGTCGGGGTGCTGCCTTTGGATCTGTTGGCTGGCCAGCACAGCCAGAGCGCCCCCCAGCGAGTGCCCTGGAAGCACGTGGGGCAGGCAGGCAGGCAGACAGGCAGGCAGTGGGTGAGGAGCCGCGACATCGGGGAGCGAGGGCTGGGTGAGGAGCAGGCGGGCAGCATGCGCAGCACCCCCGGGAAGGCGGGGAGGCACCCCGCATCCTCACGACTGCCTTGCAATAACATGTGCCCAAATCACTACATGCTCCCTCCCCTCTGCACCCTGTTCCACCCACACATGCTCCCTCCCCCACGGCACCCTTCCCGTCACCACCCTCTGCCCTGCGCCCCACGCCAGCAGCCCACCCACCCACCCGTGATCCAGATGCGCAGCGGCGGGCCGTCGTCCGGCCGCGCCGCGTCCACCTCACGCAGCTGAGTCAGCACGCGCTGGTTGAACCCGCCTGCCAGCCAAGCCTTGAGGAAGCCGGCGTGCGTGCCCACGTGCCGCCCCTCCCACTTCGGCTCAGGCGTGTATGTCACGCCCCATGCCTTCAGGTCAGTGATTGTGTTATCCTTTGATGCGGTGCCCCTGAGGGGAGGGAAGGAGGGAGGAGGCAGCAGCATAGGGATGTGTGGGCTGGGGAATGCAAACAGGCAGTGCTACTGGCGGGCCCGTGCTGAGAACAGAAGGAAAACATGCAGGAGGGAGCCGGTAGTGGGTAGAGGGGAAAGAGGGAGAGAATGGAGAGGTTTGCGTGAGGGCAGGGGGGTGTGTAGTGGGAGGGAGGGAGGCAGGAGTAGAGCGAGGTGAGGACTAGCACGGGGAAGGGAGGGGGGGGTCATGGTTGCCTCTTTGATTGAAGGAAAGAAGCCGCATGGGAGGTCAGGGGGGGCGGGGTGGTGAGGTGAGGTGACGCGTGTGGGCAGGCATGTGGGCAGGCAGTTGCCGTGGCAGACTGGCAGCGCCCACTTTCTTTTCTTTGCTACAAACTTCACTCTGATCAACTCTCCACCCACCCTGCCCTATGGGACCTTTGCCGGCTCCCCGCGGGCTGGAAATGTGATTGGTTGAATTGGATTGATTGAGTTGATCGCCTCACCGGAAGGCCAGCACCACCCGCGTGTTGCTCCACCCGATGAAGACGTGCGTGTCTGACTCATCCTCATCCAACCTCACCCTGCACTCATGTGCTTGTAAAGGTCCTATGAAGGCCCCAGGGCAGCGCAGCATGTGTTGGCGGCAAGCGGTAGCTGGCTGGCTGGCTGGCTGGCTGGCTGGCCATGCTTTGGCACAGTGCCGTCTGCCTCCCCGCTGCAAGCGGGCATGGTCAGAAGAGGTTATGCTGTCATGGTTACAGCAGCTCGAGTGGCTGCCGGTCTCCCCCGCCCACGCACCAGTGCTCCAAGTCGAACAGGGAGAGTGCAGTGGCTGGGTTGAGGTACTTGTAGGATTCGTCATCACGGTAAGCCTGCACTGTGGCCGCAGCTGGCAGGACACAGGCAACCCATGAGGAGGGTCTGTGCCGACATGCGCTGTGCGGTGTGGTGGGGACGGTCAACCGCTGTGAGCGTTGGCAGCACAGGGCAAGCACGGCAACTGCCTTGCAAGGCCGCCTGCTCCACCCCAGGCACAGCCGCCAGGGCTGCCCCCTTCCCCAATGGCACCCGCACACGCCCACGCACCAGGCGAGCCCAATAGAAGAGCCGGCACGCGGTTTCGAAGCAGAAGATGGGTTCTTGCTCCAGCTGCGCCAGCGCGCTGCCCATGTCCTGCACATGCGCCAGCTTGCCCAGCCCCAGACGCAGCACCCCAGGCAGGTAGTCTGCTGCCTCCTCCACTTGGGCACCCAGGTCGGACTGCGGCGGCAGATGTAGCAGGGGGAGGGGTGCATGCGTGGCGTGGCGACCGGCCGGGCACAGCACAGCACAGGCACGGCACGGCATGAGTCGGGGGCAGCGCAAGCGTTGCCGGGACTGCCGCGCAGCCGCCGCTGCGCAGCCTGCCTTGGGCGGCCCCTCCCTCGCCCCGCCTCCTCTCCCCTCCAATCCCACCTATGCCCCCTTCACTCCCCTTGTGCCCCCGCTTCCTGCCCTGCCAACCCTTGCGCTTGAAACCCTTTTTCCCCTCCCCAGCTCGCCTGGCCCACGGCCTTCTTGGGCACAACCTCGGAGGCCAGCAGCTGCTGGTTGCGTCGCTCCAGGTCAGCAGGGATCTCGGCCTGAGTCCAGGAAAAGGCCTGCACGAGAGTGGGAGGTGCAAGAAACTCACACCCAAAAGGTGGCCATCACAAACGGTGCCAGCATCCAAAATGCATGACGCGTGAATCAAGCGGGTCAATTAAGCAGGTATGCTGCCCTCGGTGCGTGGAAAGCAGCGGCAGTACAGGAAAGCAAGGACACCGTGCAGGCAGGCGAGGGGCAGCGTGGGGTGGGGCGGCGACGCGTGCACTTGGTGCTGCACGGCGCGGCACTCTACTCCGCTGTGCAGCATGCCTGCCTGGTCTAGTCTAGTCTAGTCGTTGCAGCTGTTCACATCCCCCGAAAGAGGATTCAACTTCAGGACGAACCAAATCCTGAGCATGCCTGTCAGGCCAGTGCCCCTTTGATAGGGTGCACTGCCCCGTGCCCGAGATTAGAGGTGCACTGCACTAGCCTAGGCTAGACTACCCTGTGACTGCACTAGGCTAGACTACACTAGAGCCCCCCCACACCTGAAGGAACTCCTGAAGCAGGGGGCTGTCCACCTCTGATCCCTTGGGCATGTACCTGGCGCAGCGGGGCAGTGGGGCGGGCGGATCGGGTGGGTGGGTGGCGCATGCTCCCAGGGCGGGCGGGCGGGTGGGTGGCGCATGCTCCCAGGGCGGGCGGGCGGGTGGGTGGCGCATGCTCCCAACAAACACGGCCTAGCATTACGGACGGGATTTTGTTTCGTGCAAAGATCCTTGCAGCGTGCCCGCTCAGGTGTCAAGTGAACAAGCGTGGGCAGCTCTTTCCCGCAGCTGCCAGAGCAACTTGGGTTGCTGAAAGAAGAAGAGAAGAAAGAAAGAAAGCAAAGAGGAAGCCGTCGCCCATTCCGGCAGCACTGAGCAGCAACACCGAGCCCCATCAACGGCCCTGGCCCCCGCTCACAGGATGGCAAACACGACGGCCGCCACCGTCAAGGAAAGTTCCACCGGCAGATTCCCCAGCTGAGCCGAAACAGCCGACATGCAGTTGCCTCTCAGCGCCGGCACCAGCTCTACCAGCAGCACTGACACCAGCACCGCAACCTGCACCGGGCCCAGCACCCGCGTGCACGTGCGCACAAATATGTGAGTGGGCCTGCAGGGGGCGGGGCGGGGGTGTGGGGGGAGGGAGTGGCAAGCACATACACACGCACATTTGGTTCGTCCTGAAGTTGAATCCACTTTCAGGGGATGCGAAAAGCTGTAAAGACTAGCCTAGACACACACACACGCGCACGCACCGGGTGGGGCCGGCGCAGCGTGCGGAGAGCAGCGCAGCACAGCGCAGCAGTTGCTCAGCAGTTGTTGCCAGTGGCAGGCGGGGGTGCCGGACGTGCTGGCTAGGCTGCTGACGAGGCAGGGCCAGGTGGCATGCCAGGCAGCGGAGCGGGGGCGGTGTGCCAGCCTTCTCCTGCGCCCCCCAGGCGGGGCCTCACCGGTACCGGCAGAAGGGCAGCTGCTTGTGGTCCCGCAGCGCACGCCTGGCCAGCAGCCACCACCAGACCACAAACACCAGGTTGGCTCCAAACGAGACGGCTGCAGGGCGGGGGCAGGGAGGAGAAGAGGAAGAAGATGAAGCCCGTGGGTGTGGGTTTGGGAAACCAGCCTAGGTGTGGGCGCGGGGCAGGCACCCCAGCGAGCTTCAGTGTCTGGTGATGCATTCACACATTCACTTGAAGCGCTGGAGCAACACCAAAGTGTGCCGCAGATGCGTGGGATGATACGCTGGCTCACACCCTGCACGCCCCCCTCCCCCGCCTGACTTGCTGTGCCACTGCTGGGTGGCACTGGATCCAGTGCAGAAGAGGGGTGGACACCTTGTGCACAGCTTGCACGTGGGCCGGCCTGGCGGGCCTGAAAGCCCCGGGGCAGCTCAGATTGCACCACAAATGAATCAACCAACCAATCAATCAATCACATTTCAGGGAGCCAGCAACGGCAGAGTGGATGCGGAGAGCAGGCTCTCACCGGCAGAGACGGCCTGGAGAGGCAGAGCTGTGCAGGGGAGCTTTGAAATCTGTGTAGCACAGCCAGAGATGCTGTCGCGTGTGCCCATGTTGTACTGGTTCAACTGCAGCTCAGAGAGGGAGGCCAAGCATGCTGTGGCCAGTCTGGCGGGCGCGGGGTAAAGGCGGCGTGTAGGCAGGGGGCGGATGGACAGGCAGATGGTGCGGCGCGCGGCTACAGGCATCGTGGCAGGCGCGGCGGCAAGGTGTCTGGCACGGCGGCAAGGCTCCAAATGCCACGCAGCGTGGCCAGCCGACTGGCATGCAGCGCTCCTGCAATTCATTTGGCAAGCTCTAAAGCAGTATGGCTCTAATGACCTTCAAATTGTGTTTTTCTGGCATGCAGCTCACCCTATTGGCTAGGTTGAGTCCAAGGCAGGCCACCATGACAGCCCATACAGAGAAGATGACGAGGTTGGAGCGCGCCTGGTCGGCCCAGGGGCGATCCATGAGCAGCAGGTGGTCAGGCTGCACGCGCAGGGCGGGGCAGTGCAGTGCCAGGCGGCGTGGGGCAAGGCACCAGTGGTCCTGGCTTGTTGGGGGCGTGTCGAGCCCCTCCCTCAAACCAACCAAAGCCTCCCACACTGAGGCGGTCACTGGCAGCTCGCCCCGAGGCGGTGGCAGTTTGCAGGCAGGGTGTGCCTCTGTGGGCTTCGCTGGCAGCAGGCGCACGCCGGGAGGTGAGCGGGCACCCTGGCAAGCACGTTTGCACGCCTGCCCACACGACCGCATCCCAGCTTTCTGCTTGTTCCAAANGCGCAAGGGCAGGACAGCCGTGGCCAAGGGCGGGCGGGCAGCGGTGGAGAAGGGCAGGGAAGCTTACGAGGAGGGCCGATCCGCCGTTGCCAAGGGGGGGCGGGGGGCGATGGAGATGGGCAGGGACGCGTWCAAGGAGGGGAAGAAGGTGGTGGAGGAGGGCGCAGCGGTGGGCGAGAGAGGGTGGGACACGCTGGCGGGCACGCTGGGTGGCGCGTCTCGCAGGCAGCCTGCACTGGAGGCAGCAGCAGGCACAGCAGGCACAGCAGGGGCTGGCGCCACGCCGCCGCATGCAGTGGCACTGGAGGCGGCGGCAGAGGGCAGCACGCCGCAGGCAGCCGGGGCAGCGCCTGCCACCAGTCAGGGAGGTGGGCAGGCACCTGTCGCTGCTGACATCACGCTGGGTTCGGTGGCAGGCACGCCAGCAGATGCAGGGCGGCAGTCGGGGGCAGGGCAGCCAAAGCTGGGGCAGCGCTTCAGCCAGGAGGGGTCTCAGCTGTCAGGTGTGGATGCCGAGGCAGGTGCACCCAAGAAGCACGCTCTTCAACTCGTAGAGGCCAGTGCCAGCGGGCTGCTGCGCACGGCTTTCGTCACCTGGGCCATCCTGGCAGGCATGCTGTACTGTGCTGCGCTGGCGCTGCTGATTGTGGGCTCGGTGAGTGGGCGCGCATGCCACGCTGGTGCCACGCTGGCGCCAGGTGGGCGGCACAGTGGCAGGTGCCTGGGGTGGGTGAAGGCTGGTGGAAGCTGGTGCCTGTGCGCCAGGTCGGGTGCAGGGCAGGTGTGGGTGCAGGCTGCTGCGCATGTGCCCCCAGACGCCGCACCCGCATGTGCCTGCCCTCTCATAGCTCCTCGTCAGCTGTGCAGTCATTTGACAGCTGCATGCCCTCCTCCAATGCCCTGCCATGATGTGCCTGCCGTGCAGATCAAGTTTGTGAACGACACAGTGCTGAGCTATCTGGCGGTGAGACGGCTGCCAGCTGTTAGTTAGTCAGTTACTATTAATGTCCATATGGAGCCAGGAACGGTCTCACGAGACAGGAGATTTGTTGCACCCCGCTCTGCCGTGCTCAAGCTACACATCACCCACAGCAGTGCCCCAGCTGCCCTGCTGCCCATGCGCCGAGGGCCACTYGGGCTTGTGGCTGCCTCTCCACTTGATTGGTATTGCCAGGTCCCTCCAAGGCCTGCCGTCTCTTGCACCAATCAGCGGACGGCGTCCGCCAGGTGCACCTCCGTCCCCCCAGCACGGCTCCCGCCCAATCCGCCATCCAATGCTGCAATTGGCCTCCCTCCCACCTGCCTCTGCCCCATTCTCTGCCGCAGCGTGAAGGCGACTCAACCGGTGCCCTGGTGGCGGTCCAGTGGCTCATCATCGGGGCTGTCATCCTGACTGGCGTGTGTGACCTGGTGGCGGGCTACATTGTGCTGGCAGCCAACGTGGCACAATTTGGGTGGGGGCGCTGGAGGTGAGTGAGGCGGTACACGGGGAGTGAGGCGGTACACGAGGAGTGAGGCGGTAACACGGGGAGTGAGGCGGAACACGGGGAGTGACGGTCAAAGGGTAGTGAGAGGGTCGCACGAAGGGGCGGAGCACGTCCTGCTCGCACTCCCTTGCCAATGGTGCGGATGCAAGCTCCTTTGCCCCAGTTCTTTGCGGGGTGGCGCACTGCCGCTAGCACAGCTGGGTGGGTGGCCCCCCTCGCCGCAACCACTCTCCTCCCCACCCAGTCCCACAAGACCGCGGCTGACCCCCTGCAGACTCGAATTGTGTTTGGTTTTGATTGAGTGATTGAGTGATCGGATTCGCCCTGCAGGGTGCGCAACCACCTGTACGGCTGGGTGAACCGGCACGGCTACAAGGTGCATGTCTGGGTGGCGGGCTTTGTCATCCTCGTCATTTCAGTGGTGAGCACACCAGGCAGGCCGCCCTCTCCCTCGAGCAAAGGCRATGCCGTGCCTTCCGCCTTGCTGCCTCGGCTGACACAGCGCCCGGGCGTGGCCTCGCTGTGTCCCCAAGGGCATGCAGAGGGACGAAACGAGGGACAGCCGAGGCGAATCCCCCCCGCCTTCACCTTTACCTTTACTTTTTGCCTTGCAGAGGGTGCTGGTGTGGGGGTGTGCTGCGCCCTGCCAATCCCCTCGCGCACTCTTGTGTGTGTGCTTGCTCACCCGCCGCCCCCTGCACTGCCCCCTCCATTGCAGTCTTGCATCCTCTTTGGGCTCGGCATACTGGTGGTCACGTAAGGCCGGCTGCTGTGCCTGCTGTGCCTGCTGTGCCTGCTGTGGTGCTGCCGCTCCTTGTAATCCATGTGTCGCTGCCGACTGGAACAGCGGAGCGCATGTCCCACACCTGCCCGTGTCTCAGCACCAGCACATCATCTATCTGTGCGGCCCCTCGTCTGCACGCCCACCTACTTTAATGCCGGCAGGCATTCGTGCTGTGCCACTGGTCCATGCCCCGTCAACTGCCCCCCTCCTTGCGCCTCGCTCCGCCCCATCCCTCTGCCCCTGCAGCGTCCAGCTGACCGTGCAGGTGGCCTGCTCACAAGTGAGTGACATCCAGGTCGACGGCACTTCGATCTCCGACCTCTGCATCAATGTGCCCACCGCCGGTGAGCCTGCCTGCCAGCCAGCCAGCCAGCCTGCCTGCCTGCCTGCATGGTTGCCTGCATGCCTGCAAGCCAGCTCGCCTGGTTGCCTGCCTGCCTGCAAGCCAGCCTGCCTGCCTGCCTGCCTGCCTGCCTGCCTGCCAGCCAGCCTGCCTGCCTGCCTGCCTGCCAGCCAAGCCCCAGCAATGGCCAGCGCCCTGGACCCAGCGGCCGCCCGCCCAGCCAGGGCCAGAGCTGGCTGCCTGCATGGCAGGGCACCTGGCCCGATGGTTGCATCAGCATTGCCGTGGCACTCACTCCTACCCGTGCACCTGCCCCGCCCCGCAGACACCCCTCTATGCGGCTACGGCGTGCTCGAGGCCTGCAGCGAGGTGTGCCCTTCTCACTCTGAGTGAAGCTGTTGCCGAGCATGGGAGCCTGCCTGGCAGCAGCGGGTTGGCAGGGCAGTGTTGCCTGCGGGCCAGCAGGGGTGCCTGCCTGCCTGCCTGGCAGCAGCGGGTTGGCAGGGCAGTGTTGCCTGCGGGCCAGCAGGGGTGCCTGCCTGCCTGCCTGCCTGCCTGCCTGCCTGCCTGCCTGCCTGCCTGCCTGCCTGCCTGGCAAAGGAGCCTGCCTGCTAGCCTTGTGAGTGCGTCTCCAGAAAACGTGAGCTGCCTGCCAGTGCAGTGGCAGGTCAATGACAGCGGGGCACCCATGGGGCAGCAGACCGCTGCTACCTGCCCTCCTGCTGGCACCACGACCATACCCCTCTCATCCATCCTCAATTTCCTGCACACACCCGACCTGCATGGGAGCACCACCCAGTGCCGGGTGCTGCCTTCCGGCCTCTTGCTGCTGCTGCTGTGGAGCACTCTCCCTCTGACGCCTCCCCCTCCACCCGTCCCCACCTCTTCACCCCCCTGCAGCTGGCTTCTGTGGCAGCCAACACCCTGGGTGCCGCCCTGCTGCTCTAAAGCCCTCTCCCTCTGACGCCTCCCCCTCCACCCCACCCCACCCCACTCCACCTCTTCGTCCCCCTGCAGCTGACCTCAATGGAAGTGATCACTTTGGTGCTGGGTGCGGCCCTGCTGCTGTGGAGCCACATCATCTGGCTCGTCCTGCTCCTCCTCTCCATGTGGCGCTTCCAACAGTTCCAAGTGGTCGCCGGCAGTGTGGAGGGAGAGGGAGGCACGGCAGAGGCGCCCGCGGGTTCAGAGCTTGCAGGCGCAGACCGGGAGGCCGGCGTGATTGAGGGGGGCAGAGAGGGGGCGTCGGAGGCGGCGGCGGCGGCGGGGGCTGGGCACGTGCGCGGGGGCTGGCTGCGCCTCAGGGGTTGGGGGCGCGCCGCGCGCAGGGCAGCGTCCTGATGCCTAGTCTAGTCGTCACACCTTCTCACTTCCAGCGTCCTGATGTGCCGGCTGGCATCTTCCCTCCCACCTGCCTAAAACCCACTGTGTTGAACACGGCTTGTCTGTGTGTTTCGCATGCATGATCTCTGTCACAGACACAAATTTCTTACATAAACGGATGTGGACATACATGCAGAGATGTAAACTGTCAGCATGGTGTAGGCATAAGCATGGAATGAGGGGAAAGGCAGTGGTCAAGCAGCACAGGACGCATGCAGGGTGTCGTCAAGGGACTGCTGGGCGGCTTGTTGGTTCAGGACATGTATGCAAGGGAGGGTGGCGCAACACTAACGTGCATGTATGCAGTGGGGTGGGGAAAAGGGTGAGTGCTCAGGCCGGGGCCGGGTTGTGCACAAGCTGGCATTGCAAACATTGAGAGAGTGGCACCTGCCTGGTGTCCCACGCTTGATTCCCTGCTTTCAATTGTGGAAGACAAACTGGGGAAGGCTGCGCGCATGTTGTGGCATGCTGCCGGTTGCTGTCTGCCTGCGCTACAGGCTCCGCTATGCTGCCTCCTAGGATGGCAGGGCGCGACTCATTCTGGCGCCGTGTGCGTTGCTTTGAACGGATGGCTGGATGCCACGATGGGCGGATGGGCGGACACGGGGGGTGAAAGCAAGTTGGTTGCAACAAGAGGGGTGGATGCTGACTGCAGACGGAGCTAGTAGACTTGAGCTGCCGGGGGCTCTACTTGGTGGCGGCATGTGTGCCAGAAATTGTGCGCACAGGGGGGCAGAAGCCTGGCTGCTTGGGACGGGCGGTGTCCGGTGAGTGCGGCTGCAAGCCATGCCTCCACCGGCCTGACAGCTAGCACGCGGTTGACAGCCGTGCTTGTGGCTGCCTGGCCTCACACAGCGGCAGCGGGGTAGCCGGCGGCAGCGGGGTAGCCGGCGGGCTGAGACTCGTAAGCCATGGGCACGGCACCCTTCTCGGGAGTTGCGTCGTACGCCCCTGGCAGCGGCTTCCCCGCAGCTGCCCCACCCTCGCTCCTGCAGGCGGCAGTGGCAGCGGGGATCACGCTCAGCAAATCACGAGGAGCTGAAGGAGGTCCCTCCGCGGGGCAACCCTCCGCCCTTCCACTGCCTCTCATGGGACGCCAGCGCTCCTCCGCGGCGCTGCCCACACTGCAACCGCAACTGCCCTGTCGACTCCCAACAGGTGCCCGCCGCCCACTCCACCCTCGCTCCACCCTAGTTGCATCCCCTCTGTCCAAGGATGACCTCACAAACCCTCCCAACCTCTGCTAGCTTCTGTCCCTCCCCGCCAAAAGCATCCCCTGCCTTCCTCCTCACCCAAGGAGCAGCTATATTTCTTTCCTTTGCTACTGCAAACATCATTCTGATACAGCCTCCCCCCCACCCTGTCCCATGGCACCGTGGCTGGCTCCCTATGGACTGAAATGTGTTGGGTTGATTGATTGGTTGGATGATTGCCACTCACTTCTTGATTGCCATGGCCAGGGGGATAGAGATGAGGCTGACGGCAAAGCAGGTCCAGCCCATGGCGATGACGTCACGGCGGTAGCCGCTGTGGTAGTCCTGCGCAGGAGAAGAGGAAGAAGAGAACAGCCCGAGGGCGTGGGGTTCAGGAAGCCGACAGGAAAACAAAGCCAAAAGAACCAGTCGGCTACCATGGTAGTCCTGCGCGCCTGCATCAAGGCAGCAGTGTGGACAAGTCACGGAGCCACATCTTTGGCGGGCCAGGCTGGCATGCACGGAACAGCTGGCGATGGGCAGATGCGCCAGGCATGCGCTGCGAAGCTCACCCCGCTCACCCACCTGTCTGTCGCCTGCTACCTGCCCGGTCACGCCTTCAAGCGATTGATTGGCACCAGACAGCTCCTCAACTCCCTGAATGCTCCCGCACCATCCTCCCACCCCTCCCACTCCTCTCAAATCCCAAACGTGCCCCAGCAGCAGCACCTGGGGCCTTGCAGCATCTCCCTTGTTGCGCACAAAACACACATGTCATGCACACACTCCTCCCATATCTGCCCCCCTCCCAGCCCTGGTGCCTCACCCGCAGCGCTGGAGGCAGCTCAGCGTCACCCTCCAATGCACACAGGCACAGGCACAGGCACAGACACAGACACAGACACAGACACACACACACACACACGCGTGCCGTTTGCTGCCCTCCCTCCCTGCCAAAGAACCTTACCCGCAAAGCGTGGAACAGCTTGCTGCCTCCTCCAAAGAAAGCTGCGCATACACACTCACGCCCGGGCCAGCTTCCCATGCCCCTCGACACCCCCACGCCGCCGGGTGCCTCACCCGGTAGAACTGGCTCAGTGAGTCGTCCCCCTCCAGGTTATCGGAATACACGGTGGCTGTGATGGACCAGCCCAGGAACCAGACCGTCTGGAATGCAGACATGAGCAGGGTGACGACGCCAGGGGCGCACTGCAGAGGGGGGCCAGGGAGG
Source organism: Chlorella sp. ArM0029B (assembly GCA_002896455.3). Classification (NCBI taxonomy): domain Eukaryota; kingdom Viridiplantae; phylum Chlorophyta; class Trebouxiophyceae; order Chlorellales; family Chlorellaceae; genus Chlorella; species Chlorella sp. ArM0029B. The sequence continues at coordinate 445,427 of JTEE01000038.1, read as the reverse complement.
GAGGGGACACGGGACGGGGCACATGGCAGGGTGGCAGTGGGAGGAGGCGAGAGAGTGTGGACCCCATGGGGAGGGCGAGCACAGCAGGGGCGCAGCGCAGCAGGGTGGGAGGTAGGAGGGTGCAGTGGGGTGGGGCGCTGAAATGGGGTGGGAACGCCTGCAGGGCAGGCATGAGCAGGGTGACGACGGTGGGGTTTTCAGTCACAGTCGAAGGGTGCACATTATCAGGCAGGGGGTGGACGGGCAGGAGGGAAGGCGGCCACGAGGAGGGGCAACCGCGACCAAGGCGCTGTGCAGGCAGAAGTAGGCCCAGGGGCAGGGGCAGGAGGGGCTCGGTGGTGGGAGGGGTGCAGGGGGAGGGTTTTTGGCGCGGCCGCTGTGCACGTGTGTGTGTGCGTGTGCAGGAGACATGTGTGGGCGGGGAGGCTGCGCAGGGTTAGGCCTGCTCGACTTATAGCCGCCAGGTGAGGGGGCGCTCAAGACATCCTTCCCCGAGGCACGGCCCTTCAATGCAACAACGCCTGCGAGTCCTGCCAACAACACCCCGTGTGCCATCACACAAAGTCCAGCAGCGCCCCCTTTTTGAAGGAAACGATCTTCATCCCACTCCTCTGCTGACCTCCACCTCCAAGAATCCAGGTCTGGGCTGGCATCATGCAGGCTGTTGTATCCGTTCATCCCCCCCATTGCTTACCATTGCTGCCATCGTGGCAATCGCAGCCAGGGTGCCGATGGAGCCCACGCTGTAGCCGTAGCGGCAGACGTTGATCGAGTTGGTGGTCATCAGGCAGGCGCCCTCTGCGGTGGATGGGCGGGGAAGAGGGTGGGTTCAGCGGGGTTTGGGACGACCACCCCTAGCCCCCATAGTGTGGGTAGTGAGCAGTCACCGCCGCTTCAATAGCCCCTTGGACCCCCGCTCACGTGGCGGGGAGCTAACGGGTGATGCACACACTTTCTCCGAAGGCGAGGTTAACGAAAGCTGGTGCAGAAGGGTGCAGAAGGATGCAGAAGGGTGMAGCAGAAGGGTGCAGGCGACTGCCAGCTGCGATTGATTGCCTCGTCGCTGGGAGAGCTCGAGGCATGTGAGCGAGTGCGGCGGCTGTGCATGCATGCACTGAGATCTCGGCCGCAGCAGGCCCACCGCGCCCTCCCCGGGGGTTGCAGCGCCAGGGGGAGAGTGGGGCCCCAGCGCCAGGGGGAGAGTGGGGCCCCAGTGCCAGGAAGGGACGATACGGGGGAAGTAGAGGATGGGAAGAGTGCTGTGTTGTGCAAAGACGAGCGCAAAGACGAGTGCTGTGCTGTGCAAAGAACAAGCTCACCCAGTGCAAAGGTGGTGTAGGAGTTAGTGGCTGGGAAGTACACGTCGTAGTAGCCCCGCCCGGGGTAGAGCTGTGTTGCGATCAAAACGATTGTGGTGCTGCAGGCACGTCAGGAGGGTGGGGGGGAAGGGCAGGCAAAGGGGCGTTGGGTGGGTTGAGAGCCGGCGGCGAGCGAGTGCAGCGCGTTGCGCTGCAGACTGCTGTGGGATGCAACCATTGCCTGTAGCCGCTGCTGACCCATGCACTTGTTCAGCTGCAGGCAGGCAGGAGTGGCGTCTGTGCTACTCCCCCAAAACACTGCAGGGCTGCCGGAACCGGCGGCTGGGTTGGCAGCGACTCACATGCTCAAGGCGCACTGATCCAAACCGCGCAGGGTGCAGGGGAGGGAAGAATTAAAGGTGAGGCTGGCAGGGCTTGGCAGGCGGCAACGGCGGCGGGGCGGGCTGGCAGGGCCTGGCAGGCGGCGACGAGGGATGGTACTGTTCCGCGGTAACCGCCCCCAGGGAGGCGCAGGTGGCCCAGCTGTAGCTGCATGCGTATGTAGCGACCCTTCCGTGTATGGGCGCAGTGAGAGCGGCAGGCGACGGGGCCGCGTGCCAGGGTTCCATGTGCCATTCCGAGAATCTCACGCCGGTGAGGCCAACTACACGCCACCCTACGATGCCAACATGCCCCATTCACCACCACAAGCCCGAAGAACGCGACGACAGCGCCAAACTTCGTTTGTGAGGAGCCCGACATGGCGGAAAGGAACAGTGCTGCTGCTGAAGGAACGGAGGCGGGCAAGATGAAACGGACGCAGGAAGACAAGGTTGGCGAGTCTCACTTCCGGTAGGAATAAGACGATCGCAAGGATTCTNCCGCATCCCAGCTTTCTGCTTGTTCCAAAGCCCACAAACAAGGTTTCTTTACTCCGTCCCATGAGTGCTGCTGGCTCCGTGGACCCTAGATGCCAGTTGGTTGATTGATTGATAGCCACCCACCCACTCACGTCCATGTCCAGCGCCCCGTCTCCATGGTACAACCTCATGTTGGAGAGGCGGACCAGCAGGTAGAAGAGGGCGATGGAGAAGGCCAGGCGCTGCAGGGGAGCACACGGATGAGGGGCACACGGATTAGGGTCTGGGGTTAGGGTGTCAAACCATCAACCCCAAACCCAGGCGCTGCAGGAGAGCTTGAGGAAGGAGGAGGAGCAGGAGCGGGGAGACGTGGCAGCAGCAGCCAGGGCACGAGGGGAGGGGAGGGACGGGCGGTGCAGGGAAGCATGAGGAAGGAGGAGGAGCAGGAGGGGGGAGACGTGGCAGCAGCAGCCAGGGCACGAGGGGAGGGAAGGGACGGGCGGTGCAGGGGAGCATCACATGGGGAGGCATGGGAGGCAGCGAGTGGAGAAGGATGCTGTGGCTCGCTGCCCTCCCCCGGACAGCGCATGCATCAGCAAATGCTGCCTGTAGGCTAACACCTGCCCAGCCCAGCCCAGCCCCTGCCAGCCCTGCCCCACCCCTCGCCCCTACCAGCCCTGCCCAGCGCTACCAAACCCCGCGCAGGCCAGACCTGCCCAGCCCAGCCCATGCGCGCCCAGCATCCCACCGCAGGCACTCCAGGCACCCGCAGGCACTCCAGACCCAGCGCAGCTTAAGGCTCAGGGCTTAGGGGTCTACAAGGTTGAACCCCAGTGACGCTTGGGTGTTGAGGTACAACCCCAGTGACGCTTGGATGTGCAGGTGCCACCCCGGCTCACCCGTAGGAACTCGAGCACCGCCAGCGGCACCCAGGGGTACGAACAGTCTGGCTGGTGCAGCGTGTCCGCCAGCCCTGCCACAAACACCGCGCTGAAGGCAAACACGGTGAAGAGCAAGACGACGGCGGTGGCGGCAAAGTAGCGTTGGCGCCCCGACCTG
>JTEE01000038.1:391944-416241 GCA_002896455.3 Chlorella sp. ArM0029B | reverse complement strand
GGCGGCGGCGGCGGGGGCTGGGCACGTGCGCGGGGGGTGGCTGCGCCTCAGGGGTTGGGGGCGCGCCGCGCGCAGGGCAGCGTCCTGATGCCTAGTCTGGTCGTCACACCTTGTACTTCCAGCGTCCTGATGTGCCGGCTGGCATCTTCCCTTCCACCTGCCCCACCCACTGTGTTGAACTTGGCTTGCCTGTGTGTTTCACATGCATGCGCTCTGTCAGCAGACACAACCGTATTACATGGACGGATGTAGACATACATGCACAGATGTAAACTGTCACCATGGTGTAGGCATGAGCATGGAAGGAGGGGTCAAGCAGCGCAGGACGCATGCAGGGTGGCGTCAAGGGACTGGTGGGCGGCTTCATGATTGAGGACATGTATTGAAGGGAGGGTGGCGCAACACTAACGTGCATGTATGCAGTGGGGTGGGAAAAGGGTGAGTGCTCAGGCCGGGGCCGGGTTGTGCAAAAGCTGGCATTGCAAACATTGAGAGAGTTGCTCGTGGCACCTGCCTGGTGTCCCACGTTTGATTCCCTGCTTTCAATTGTGGAAGACAAACTGGGGAAGGCTGCGCGCATGTTGTGGCATGCTGCCGGTTGCTGTCTGCCTGCGCTACAGGCTCCGCTATGCTGCCATCTAGGATGGCAGGGCACGAGTCGTTCTGGCGCCCTGTGCGTTGTTTTGAACGGATGGCAGGATGCCACGATGGGCGGATGGGCAGACATGGGGGGCGAAAGCAAGTTGGTTGCAACAAAAGGGGTGGATGCTGACTGCAGACGGAGCTAGTAGACTTGAGCTGCCGGGGGCTCTACTTGGTGGCGGCATGCGTGCCAGAATTTATGCGCACAGGGGGACAGAAGCCCGGCTGCTTGGGACGGGCGGTGTCCGGTGAGTGCGGCTGCGAGCCTGGCCTCACAGCCTAACAGCTAGCACGCGGCTGACAGCCGTGCTTGAGGCTGCCTGGCCTCACACAGCGGCAGCGGGGTAGCCGGCGGCAGCGGGGTAGCCGGCGGGCTGAGACTCGTCAGCCATGGGCACTGCACCCTTCTCGAGAGTGGCGTCGTACGCCCCCGGCAGTGGCTTCCCCGCAGCTGCCCCACCCTCGCTCCTGCAGGCGGCAGTGGCAGCGGGGCTGACGCTCAGCACATCAAGAGGAGCTGACTGAGGCCCCTCCGCGGGGCAACCCTGCGCCCTTCCACTGCCTCTCACGGGACACCAGCGCTCCTCTGCGGCGCTGCCCACACTGCAACCGCAACTGCCCTGTCGACTCCCAACAGGTGCCCCCCGCCCACTCCACCCTCGCTCCACCCTAGTTGCATCCCCTCTGTCCAAGGATGACCTCACAACCCCTCCCAACCTCTGCTAGCTTCTCTCCCTCCCCGCGAAAAGGCATCCCCTGCCCGCTCTCTCTGCACCCAAGAAAATGCTGTCTTTCTCTTGTGTTGCTACAAAATTCATTCTGATACTCTCCCTTCCCACCCTGTCCCATGACACCGTGGCTGGCTCCCTGTGGACTTGAAATGTGTTTGATTGAGCGGTTGATTGATTGATTGTCACTCACTTCTTGATCGCCATGGCCAGGGGGATGGAGACGAGGCTGACGGCGAAGCAGGTCCAGCCCATGGCGATGACGTCACGGCGGTAGCCGCTGTGGTAGTCCTGCGCAGAAAAAGAAGAAGAAGATAACAGCCCGAGGGCGTGGGGTTCAGGAGACCGACAGGAAAATAGATTAAAGGCACCAGTCACGGAGCCACATGTTTGGCGGGCCAGTCTGGCATGCACGGGACAGCTGGCGATGGGCAGATGTGCCCAGGCATGCGCTACGAAGCTCACCCCGCTCACCCACCCGCTCGCATGCTACCTGCCCTGCCGTACCTTCAAGCGATTGATTGGCACCAGACAGCTGCTCGTCTCACTGAATGCTCCCGCACCCTTCTCTCTGCCGCATGCACACACGCACCTGCTTTCGCAGCCCTGCGCCCGCCCCCTCAACACCTTCAACACCCGGGCCAGCTTCCCAGCCCCTCGGCCCTCCCACGACGCCGGGTGCCTCACCCGGTAGAACTGGCTCAGTGATTCGTCCCCCTCCAGGTTGTCGGAATACACGGTGGCTGTGATGGACCAGCCCAGGAACCAGACCGTCTGGAATGCAGACATGAGCAGGGTGACGATGGCAGGGGCGCACTGCAGAGCAGGGCAGGGTGGGGAGACGGGGTGGCAGTGGGTGGAGGTGGGAAGATGTGCAGCCCATGGGCAGGATGGGCACAGCAGGGGCGCAGCGCAGCAGGGTGGGAGGGAGGCGGGGGGCAGCGGGGTGGGGCGCTGAGGTCGGGTGGGAACGCCTGCGGGGCAGGCATGAGCAGGGTGACGACGGTGGGGTTTTCAGTCACAGTCGAAGGGTGCAGATGATCGGGCAGGGGGTGGACGGGCAGGAGGGAAGGCGGCCACGAGGAGGGCCGACCACGGCTGGGGCGCTGTGCGGGCAGGGGTAGTCCCAGGGGCAGGGGCAGGAGGGGCTAGGTGGTGGGAGGGGTGCAGGGGGGAGAGGGAGGGGCGCTGCTGCTGTGCACGTGTGTGTGTGCGGGAGACATGTGTGTGCGGTGAGGCTGCACAGGGTGACCCGAGAGGCCCGCTCAACTTGAAGCCAACAGCTGAGGGCGGCCTCAAGACATCCCCCGAGGCAAGGCCCTTCGATGCAACAACCCCTACGAGTCCCGGCAAGATCATCCCTTCACACAATGGCGCCCGGGTGGAATCCTTGAGCGGCAGCGCCCCCTTTTTGAAGGAAATGACATCCATCAGGCTCCTCTGCTGGCCTCCACCAAGAATCAAAGGTTTGGGCTGGCATCATGCAGGCACTTGTGTCCGTGCACACCCCCCACCTTGCTTACCATTGCGCACATCGTGACAATCGCAGCCAGGGCGCCCCAGGCGCCCACGCTGTAGCCGTAGCGGCAGACGTTGATCGAGTTGGTGGTCATCAGGCAGGCGCCCTCTGCGGTGGGTGGGCGGGGAAGAGGGTGGGTTCAGCGGGGTTTGGGACGACCACCCCTAGCCCCCCACAGCGTGGGCAGTGAGCAGTCACCACCGCTTCAATAGCCCCCTGGCCCCCCGCTCACGCGGCGGGGAGCTAGCGGGTGATTCACACACTTTCTCCAAAAGCGAGCTTCCCAACAGTCGGTGCAACAGAAGGGTGCAGGCTGTACATGGCTGGGCGGCTGCCTTCGATTGCCTCGTCGCTGGGGGAGCTAGAGGCATGCGACCAAGTGCGGCGGCTGTGCATGCAAGCACTGAAACCGCAGCCGCAGCAGGCCCACCACACCCACCCCGGGGTTTGCAGCGCCAGGGGGAGCGTGGGGCCCCAGTGCCAGGATGGGAACGATACGGGGGGAGCAGAGGAGGGGACGAGTGCAGTGCTGTGCAAAGACGCGCGCAAAGCAAGTGCTGTGCTGTGCAAAGAACAAGCTCACCCAGTGCAAAGGTGGTGTAGGAGTTAGTGGCTGGGAAGTACACGTCGTAGTAGCCCCGCCCGGGGTACAGCTGTGTTGCGATCAAGACGATTGTGGTGCTGCAGGCACGTCAGGAGGGTGGGGGGGAAGGGCAGGCAAAGGGCCGTTGGGTGGGTTGAGGGTCAGGAGGGCAGTGCGGGTGGGTGGGTTGAGAGCGGGCGGCGAGCGAGTGCAGCGCAAGACTGCTGTGGGATGCAACCATTGCCTGTAGCCGGCGCTCTTCCAAGCACTTGGTTCAGCTGCAGGCAGGCAGGAGCGGCGGCTGTGCTACTGCACAAACCACAGCAAGACTGCCGGCACCGGCGGCTGGGTTGGCAGCGACTCACATGCTCAAGGCGCACTGATCCAAACCGCGCAGGGTGCAGGGAGGGGGAAGGGAAGAATGAAAGGTCAGGCTGGCAGGGTTTGGCAGGCGGCGACGGCGGCGGCGGGGGCTGGCAGGACTGGCAGGCGGCGACAACGGTACTGTCCCGCGGTAACCGCCCCAGGGAGGTGGCCCAGCTGCCTGTAGCGGCATGCGTCCGTAGCGAACCTTCCGCGTATGGGCGCAGTGAGAGCGGCACGTCGTCGCGGCGGCACGGGGCCGCGTGCAAGGTTCCTTGTGCCATTCCGATAATCGCACTCCTGCGAGGCCAACCAAACGCCCGGGCGCGCCCCCGATGAGGACAACATGCCCCACTCACCACCACAAGCCCGAAGAATGCGACGACAGCGCCAAACATCTTTTGTGAGGAGCCCGACATGGCGGAAGGCATGGCGGAAGGACAGGTGCTGCTGCTGAAGGGTTGGAGGCGGGCAAGGAGTCGGACGCAGGAAGACAAGGTTGCGAGTCTCACTTCGGTAGAAATAAGACGATCGCAAGGATTTCTGCAGCTGAGCTGGCGGTCCCTTCTTCTCCTCTCAGAGCCGCCACTTTCTGCCGCAGCCTCTGCCGCCCGTTCTTCCTTCGGTTCCTTCGCATCCGTAGACAGGGGGCCACTCTGCGCCCGCGTCGCCGTCACCCCCCGCGACGCCCTCGGGAGATACTGGGGCCTCCCGCCGCTGACCTGGCATATCTCTCAGTACAAGGTGTCAACCCTAGTGTACTGTACACAATAGTCAAACTCAGTACACAGTATCAACCTCCTCAACCCACTTCACCCACCTGCCAACCTCATTCCACATCTTGGTGCCACCCGCCCCTCCACACCTGCCGCTGGCCCCACTGTCCTGCCGGCGGCACATGCAACCGCCCCCCTTTCCGTGGCGACGCCGCTGACCCGACGTGCCGCCGCACCGCTGCCGCTGCCGCCTCTGATGCCCTCCAAACAAAGCCCTTCAAGCTGCAGGTTCCACACCCAACGGCCCAGGCTAGAAGGGTGTGTGACAAGATGGGGATGGTCTGGCGGCCGGCTTTCTGCCGCCATGGCGCATCTCCTCCAAAGTCAACCGCGCTGTGTCAAGTCTTCGTCTTCTTCTTTCCCCCAATCCAAGGACCCGAGGCTGACATCAGGCGGGAGGCGCCTCCGCTGCCACTGGCACCCCCTGCGGAGGCACCCCCTGCGAGCTGCTCATACCTCACCTGCATGGGCTGCCGCAGCCGTGCCCCACCCTGTTGCAGCTGCTGCTTCAGCTAAAGAGGCGGCCACTGCTACTGCTGCTGCTGCTGCTGCTGCTGCTGCTTCAGCTAAAGAGACGGCCACTGCTGCTGCTGCTGCTGCTGCTGCTGCTGCTGCTGCTGCTGCTGCTGCTGCTGCTGCTGCTTCTGTTGCTNCTGGGGCCCCACTCTCCCCCTGGCGCTGCAACCCCCGGGGAGGGCGCGGTGGGCCTGCTGCGGCCGAGATCTCAGTGCATGCATGCACAGCCGCCGCACTCGCTCACATGCCTCGAGCTCTCCCAGCGACGAGGCAATCAATCGCAGCTGGCAGTCGCCTGCACCCTTCTGCTGCACCCTTCTGCATCCTTCTGCACCCTTCTGCACCAGCTTTCGTTAACCTCGCCTTCGGAGAAAGTGTGTGCATCACCCGTTAGCTCCCCGCCACGTGAGCGGGGGTCCAAGGGGCTATTGAAGCGGCGGTGACTGCTCACTACCCACACTATGGGGGCTAGGGGTGGTCGTCCCAAACCCCGCTGAACCCACCCTCTTCCCCGCCCATCCACCGCAGAGGGCGCCTGCCTGATGACCACCAACTCGATCAACGTCTGCCGCTACGGCTACAGCGTGGGCTCCATCGGCACCCTGGCTGCGATTGCCACGATGGCAGCAATGGTAAGCAATGGGGGGGATGAACGGATACAACAGCCTGCATGATGCCAGCCCAGACCTGGATTCTTGGAGGTGGAGGTCAGCAGAGGAGTGGGATGAAGATCGTTTCCTTCAAAAAGGGGGCGCTGCTGGACTTTGTGTGATGGCACACGGGGTGTTGTTGGCAGGACTCGCAGGCGTTGTTGCATTGAAGGGCCGTGCCTCGGGGAAGGATGTCTTGAGCGCCCCCTCACCTGGCGGCTATAAGTCGAGCAGGCCTAACCCTGCGCAGCCTCCCCGCCCACACATGTCTCCTGCACACGCACACACACACGTGCACAGCGGCCGCGCCAAAAACCCTCCCCCTGCACCCCTCCCACCACCGAGCCCCTCCTGCCCCTGCCCCTGGGCCTACTTCTGCCTGCACAGCGCCTTGGTCGCGGTTGCCCCTCCTCGTGGCCGCCTTCCCTCCTGCCCGTCCACCCCCTGCCTGATAATGTGCACCCTTCGACTGTGACTGAAAACCCCACCGTCGTCACCCTGCTCATGCCTGCCCTGCAGGCGTTCCCACCCCATTTCAGCGCCCCACCCCACTGCACCCTCCTACCTCCCACCCTGCTGCGCTGCGCCCCTGCTGTGCTCGCCCTCCCCATGGGGTCCACACTCTCTCGCCTCCTCCCACTGCCACCCTGCCATGTGCCCCGTCCCGTGTCCCCTCCCTCCCTGGCCCCCCTCTGCAGTGCGCCCCTGGCGTCGTCACCCTGCTCATGTCTGCATTCCAGACGGTCTGGTTCCTGGGCTGGTCCATCACAGCCACCGTGTATTCCGATAACCTGGAGGGGGACGACTCACTGAGCCAGTTCTACCGGGTGAGGCACCCGGCGGCGTGGGGGTGTCGAGGGGCATGGGAAGCTGGCCCGGGCGTGAGTGTGTATGCGCAGCTTTCTTTGGAGGAGGCAGCAAGCTGTTCCACGCTTTGCGGGTAAGGTTCTTTGGCAGGGAAGGAGGGCAGCAAACGGCACGCGCGTGTGTGTGTGTGTGTGTGTGTCTGTGTCTGTGTCTGTATCTGTGTCTGTGCCTGTGTCTGTGCCTGTGTGCATTGGAGGGTGACGCTGAGCTGCCTCCAGCGCTGCGGGTGAGGCACCAGGGCTGGGAGGGGGGCAGAGATGGGAGGAGTGTGTGCATGGCATGTGTGTTTTGTGCGCAACAAGGGAGATGCTGCAAGGCCCCAGGTGCTGCTGCTGGGGCACGTTTGGACTTTGAGAGGAGTGGGAGGGGTGGGAGGATGGTGCGGGAGCATTCAGGGAGTCGAGCAGCTGTCGGGTGCCAATCAATCGCTTGAAGGCGTGACCGGGCAGGTAGCAGGCGACAGACAGGTGGGTGATCGGAGTGAGCTTCCTAGCGCATGCCTGGGCACATCTGCCCATCGCCAGCTGTTCCGTGCATGCCGGCCTGGCCCGCCAAAGATGTGGCTCCATGACTTGTCCACACTGCTGCCTTGATGGAGGCGCGCAGGACTACCACGGTAGCTGACTGGTTCTTTTGGCTTTGTTTTCCTGTCGGCTTCCTGAACCCCACGCCCTCGGGCTGTAATCTTCTTCTTCCTCTTCTTCTGCGCAGGATTACCACAGCGGCTACCGCCGTGACGTCATCGCCATGGGCTGGACCTGCTTTGCCGTCAGCCTCATCTCTATCCCCCTGGCCATGGCAATCAAGAGGTGAGTGGCAATCGTCCAACCAATCAATCAACCCAACACATTTCAAGTCCATGGGGAGCCAGCCACGGTGCCATGGGACAGGGTGGGGGGAGGCTGTATCAGAATGATGTTTGCAGTAGCAAAGGAAAGAAATACAGCTGCTCCTTGGGTGAGGAGGAAGGCAGGGGATGCTTTTGGCGGGGAGGGACAGAAGCTAGCAGAGGTTGGGAGGGTTTGTGAGGTCATCCTTGGACAGAGGGGATGCAACTAGGGTGGAGCGAGGGTGGAGTGGGCGGCGGGCACCTGTTGGGAGTCGACAGGGCAGTTGCGGTTGCAGTGTGGGCAGCGCCGCAGAGGAGCGCTGGCGTCCCATGGGAGGCAGTGGAAGGGCGGAGGGTTGCCCCGCGGAGGGACCTCCTTCAGCTCCTCATGATTTGCTGAGCGTGATCCCCGCTGCCACTGCCGCCTGCAGGAGCGAGGGTGGGGCAGCTGCGGGGAAGCCGCTGCCAGGGGCGTACGACGCAACTCCCGAGAAGGGTGCCGTGCCCATGGCTTACGAGTCTCAGCCCGCCGGCTACCCCGCTGCCGCCGGCTACCCCGCTGCCGCTGTGTGAGGCCAGGCAGCCTCAAGCACGGCTGTCAACCGTGTGCTAGCTGTCAGGCCTGTGGAGGCATGGCTCGCAGCCGCACTCACCGGACACCGCCCGTCCCAAGCAGCCGGGCTTCTGCCCCCCTGTGAGCACAAATTCTGACACACATGCCGCCACCAATTAGAGCCCCCGGCAGCTCAAGTCTACTAGCTCCGTCTGCAGTCAGCATCCACTCCCCTTGCCGCAACCAACTTGCTCTCACCCCCCGTGTCCGCCCATCCGCCCATCGTGGCTTGCCCCGCCTGGCATCGAGCCATCCGTTGAAAACAACGCACACGGGGCCATAATGACTCGTGCCCTGCCATCCTAGATGGCAGCATAACGGAGCCTGTAGCGCAGGCAGACAGCAACCGGCAGCATGCCACAACATGCGCGCAGCCTTCCCCAGTTGTCTTCCACAATTGAAAGCAGGGAATCAAACGTGGGACACCAGGCAGGTGCCACGAGCAACTCTCTCAATGTTTGCAATGCCAGCTTTTGCACAAACCGGCCCCGGACTCATCACTTCACCCTTTTCCCACCCTACTGCATAGATGCACAACCCGGCCCCGGCCTCAGCACTTCACCCTTGTCCCCACCCCACGGCCATTTCCCCACCCCACTGCATGGATGCACGTTAGTGTCCTGATTCATCAAGCCGCCCATCAGTCCCTTGACGACACCCTGCATGCGTCCTGCGCTGCTTGACCACTGCTTTTCCCCTCCTTTCCATGCTTATGCTTAGAGCATGCTGACAGTTTACATCTGTGCATGTATGTCTACATCCGGTCCATGTAAGAGGTTTGTGTCTGGTGACAGAGGGCATGCATTTGAAACACACAGACAAGCCATGTTCAACACAGTGGGTTTTAGGCAGGTGGAAGGGAAGATGCCAGCCGGCACATCAGGACGCTGGAAGTGAGAAGCTGTAACGACTAGACTATGCATCAGGACGCTGTTCTGCGTACGGCGCGCCCCCAACCCCTGAGGCGCAGCCACCCCCCGCGCACGTGCCCAGCGCCCGCTGCCGCCTCCGACGCCCCCCCTCTGCCCCCCTCCATCACGCCGGCCTCCCGATCTACGCCTGCAAGCTCTGAACCCGCGGGCGCCTCTGCCGTGCCTCCCTCTCCCTCCACACTGCCGGCGACCACCTGGAACTGTTGGAAGCGCCACATGGAGAGGAGGAGCAGGACGAGCCAGATGATGTGGCTCCACAGCAGCAGGGCCGCACCCAGCACCAAAGTAATCGCTTCCATCGAGGTCAGCTGCAGAGGGACGAAGAGGTGGGGTGGGGTGGAGGGGGGAGGCATTCGAGGGAGAGTGCTCCACAGCAGCAGCAGCAAGAGGCCCGGCAGCACCCAGCGGTGGGTGGTGCTCCCATGCAAGTCGCGTGCGTTCAGGCATTGGGGGTGGATGAGAGGGGTATGGTCGTGGTGCCAGCAGGAAGGCAGGTGGCAGCGGTCTGCTGCCCCANGGGGCCTACCCGCCGGCGCCGGCGCCCTACGGTGCCCCACCGCCCTACGGCGCGCCGCCGCCCGGGTACTACCCAGGTGAGCAGGAGTGCGGGAGAGCACGATGTGGAGCTGGCCCCCCCATTCCTGGCACGGCCGCCAAAGCTCGCAACCTTCATTTGGCAGGGCCGGTGCAGCATCTGGTGGCAGGGCTGGGGACCGTGAAAGGCCGGGACCCCAAGGCAGCGCCCCCTAAACAGGTGCACCCACCTTCCCACTTCCGGTCACGTTCCTTGCAGCGCCCGCGCCCGCGCCCGCGCCGGCCCCCGCGCCACAGCAAGACCCCCACACCGGCAGAAAGGTACTTTTCCCTTTCACAGCATGAAACCAAGAGCGGCGGGGCTGGTGGCCTGCACTTGTGCCCCGCAAGCCCCCGGGTTGCCACTACAGGGTGGGGTGGGAGAGAAGTGTGGGGCAGAGGCAGGCGCGCATGGGCGTGAGTGGGCGGACCGAGGGCACGGGCGTTGCTGACCCCTACTTTGCTCTGCTTCCTGAATCCTGCACAGGTGGCTGCTGCGGTGCTGCTGACCAAGCCCAACCGTATGATGCGCCGGTGAGGATGGGGGGCCCGGGGGGTGGGGCTTGGGGCTGCCTGGCTTGGCAGGTGAAAATRTTACAGTCTTAAGATCACCACATATAGATTTACAGAATAATAGAACGAGAGCATGCACAGTGGCCGGCACAGTGACAGGCTGCCGGCTCCTGTTGTGGGTGCTGTTGTGAGCGGTGCAAGCTGCCTGCAGGCTGTATGCTGCCTGCATTCACAAGCGCAAGCCGGCCGTCCTCACCCTATCCCACCTGCGCCACCTACCCGCCCCATTCACCTGGCCACCTGGCCACCTGCTTGCAGGGCCTACATGGCGAACAACTGAGGCGCCAGGGATGCACAAGCCCCCACGTTGCCGGCAGGCAGCGGCACCTCTGCCGACGGCAACAGCCGCAGCAGCCGCAGCAGCAGCCGCGCCGAGCACGCACGCAACGGCGGTCCAGCCCAGCGCTTGCCCAAGCTCATGCATGCATGGCTGCATGCTGCATGCTGCAGGGCTCGCAGCATAGCGGGGCCGGTAGCCCAGGCAGGCAAGGCAGCAACCGGCAGCATGCAGCATCACGCGTGCAGCCTTCCCCAGCTGGTCTTCCACAACATCAAAGCAAGAAACCAAGGAAATGACCACAGCCAGGTGCCACATGAGCAACTCGCTCAGCATATCCAACTCAGCAACTCAGCTTTTCAAACCATCCCTTCCCCAGCCTCAGTACCGTACCCTTTGCCCTCCCTATGCATAAAGCATGTTTGATTTGCGCCACCGTCATTATCCCCATGTCCCTGAGGGGCCCTGAGGGGCTTCCTTCACTGCTTGCCGACTGCAGTCCCCCGCCTGCCATGCTTAATATGTACGCGCATGCTTACGAGGTGTGCTATCTCTGTTAGAATACAGTAATACATGTTTTGTGTAAAACAAAACCATCCATGTGCAGCACAGTTGTCGTCAAACACGGATTGATGTACAGGGGTGTAGCGGGGGCAGGCTGAGAGTCAGGGCCAACTCAAGGGTTATTGTACCAAGGGCACAGAGACGAGGGGAGGGCCGATGGGATGCAGAGCGTGGCAGGAGGATCCCGGTGAGAGGGGAGGCACCGTGGCCCCAAACCTGCCTGCCTCACAGAAGGAAGCAGTGCATCAGCCGGCAGCAAGCACACCTTGCCCACTGAGTGGCCAAGTTCCCAGCGACAGGTTGCAGCACAGGCTCCTGCCACAGCAGCACTACACACACACGCGAGCGCTGGGCTGCCATGCCGCGTGCTCGCCAAGCCGCTGCAAGCACACTGCTGTGTGCACACACTGGAGGCGCCAGGTAGGCGCCACATGGGCGGGCTGCATGCCTTGCACAGCAGCACTCCCCGTGGCAGCAGCAGCAGCAGCAAGGTGGGACTCGGCTGCGGCAGCCCATGCAGCTGAGCTATGAGCAGCCCGCAGGGACTGCCTCCGCTGGGGGTGCCAGCGGCAGCGGGAGGCGCCTCCCGCCTGGTGGCAGCCTTGGGTCCTTGGATTGTGGGAAGGAGGACGAAGAAGACTTGACACAACGCGAATGACTGTGGGGGAGATGCGCAACGGCGGCAGAAAGCCGGCCGCCAGACCATCCCCATCTTGTCACACCCCCTCTAGCCTGGGTCCGTTGGGTGTGGAACCTGCAGCTTGAAGGGCTTTGTTTGGGGGGCAGCGGAGGCGCCAGCGGCAGCGGGGCGGCGGCACGCCGGGTCAGCGGCGTCACCACGGAGGGGGGGCGGTTACATGCGCCGCCGGCAGGACAGCGGGGCCAGCGGCAGGTGTGGAGGAGGGGCCGGTGGCACGAAGATGTGGGATGAGGTTGGCAGGTGGGTTGAGGTGAGATGAGGAGGTTGACACTGTGTACTGTACACTAAGTTCACACTTGTACTGAGTGATGTGCCAGGTCAGCCGCGAGAGGGGGAGGGCGGMAACCGGCGCAGGTTGACGGCGATGCGGGCGCAGAGTGGGCCCCTGTCTGCGGGTGCGCAGGAACCGAAGGAGGAACGGGCGGCAGAGGCTGCGGCAGGAAGTGGCGGCTCCGAGAGGAGAAGAAGGCCGCGCGGACGGGGCGGTTCTCGCCTGCAGCGTGAGCTCCATGACTGTTTTCCCCATGGGCAGAAGCAGCGCTTGTGGGACAGCTCCCGGGATACCGCTCTCGTGACCGCCAGCTCAGCTGCAGAATCCTTGCGATCGTCTTATTCCTACCGGAAGTGAGACTCGCCAACCTTGTCTTCCTGCGTCCGTTTCATCTTGCCCGCCTCCGTTCCTTCAGCAGCAGCACTGTTCCTTTCCGCCATGTCGGGCTCCTCACAAACGAAGTTTGGCGCTGTCGTCGCGTTCTTCGGGCTTGTGGTGGTGAATGGGGCATGTTGGCATCGTAGGGTGGCGTGTAGTTGGCCTCACCGGCGTGAGATTCTCGGAATGGCACATGGAACCCTGGCACGCGGCCCCGTCGCCTGCCGCTCTCACTGCGCCCATACACGGAAGGGTCGCTACATACGCATGCAGCTACAGCTGGGCCACCTGCGCCTCCCTGGGGGCGGTTACCGCGGAACAGTACCATCCCTCGTCGCCGCCTGCCAGGCCCTGCCAGCCCGCCCCGCCGCCGTTGCCGCCTGCCAAGCCCTGCCAGCCTCACCTTTAATTCTTCCCTCCCCTGCACCCTGCGCGGTTTGGATCAGTGCGCCTTGAGCATGTGAGTCGCTGCCAACCCAGCCGCCGGTTCCGGCAGCCCTGCAGTGTTTTGGGGGAGTAGCACAGACGCCACTCCTGCCTGCCTGCAGCTGAACAAGTGCATGGGTCAGCAGCGGCTACAGGCAATGGTTGCATCCCACAGCAGTCTGCAGCGCAACGCGCTGCACTCGCTCGCCGCCGGCTCTCAACCCACCCAACGCCCCTTTGCCTGCCCTTCCCCCCCACCCTCCTGACGTGCCTGCAGCACCACAATCGTTTTGATCGCAACACAGCTCTACCCCGGGCGGGGCTACTACGACGTGTACTTCCCAGCCACTAACTCCTACACCACCTTTGCACTGGGTGAGCTTGTTCTTTGCACAGCACAGCACTCGTCTTTGCGCTCGTCTTTGCACAACACAGCACTCTTCCCATCCTCTACTTCCCCCGTATCGTCNCTTCAGCTAAAGAGACGGCCACTGCTGCTGCTGCTGCTGCTGCTGCTGCTGCTGCTGCTGCTGCTGCTGCTGCTGCTGCTGCTTCTGTTGCTGCTCATTGATTGGTTGGTTGCTGCTGGCGCAGCGGGGCGGCTGCGATCGATGCTGTGGGAATGCCGCGGGCGACCACCAAAGGTGCTTGCTTTTGCTTTTGTAGAGTTACAGTCTTTTTTTCGCAACACGAGGTGCGACAAGGACCCCTGGAAAGTGTACGCCAGGATTGCAAGCAGGAAAAGGAGCAGGGGAAGCACAGCAGGCTGGACCGATGCAGCGGGCTGACATCGAGCAGGGTAAGAACAGGGGGGAGAGAGAATGGGCCCTGCACTGTTAGTGCAGGGGGGAAGTACACCACAACTGCTGGGTGCAATGCAACAAGTTGGTGGGATGCTTGGCTCGGGTGAGGGGGAGCGCCAGAAACCTCGGGAATTCCCACAGCGTCAATTGCGGCCGGTGCCTGCTGCATCAGCGTGCGCCCGCCTGGCAGGGGTGCCTGGTCCCGAGCCGCCAGATGTGCCCGCTGCGCTTGCTGCTGCGCTTGCTGTTGAGATGGCACCGTGCTGAGATGGCACCGTGGGTGGGATGCTTCACTGCTGGGCGTTCCACTCGATGCGGTATGGCAGGTCACAGGCCTGCATGGGAAGAGGGCGAAGCAGGGGACGGGCGGGCGGAGGCAACGTCCCCAGGCACAAGCAAGCAGCAGTGGATGCCAGGAATTGGCGGCCTTCTTTCGTGCGCGTTTCCTCGGAAAACAGCCAGGACCAAAGCACAGGCAGCACAGGCAGCACAGCCAGGACCAAAGCACAGGAAGCACTGTGCAAGCTGCCAGGCAAGCTGTGTGGCAGGCAGGCAGGCAGGCAGGCTTAGGCAGGCTAGCACATCACCTACAGCAACTTGAAGTGCCCTCCCATCCTGGCCAACCGCCCCTGCCCTTACCTGCCCCTCGAGCAGGGTCATCGCCAACGTGCCAGCGAGCGGAGGCAGGGGCATGCAAGGACGGACACATCCTAACGTTCGTGAAGCTTGCATACACCTTGTCACCATCTCTTTTTCCGTTATGCTTTCTCAGGCCTGCCCCCATTAACGGGCCTGGCGCAGCCGTCCCTTTCTCACATGCCGCTGTCCCCTCCTCCGGAGGCTCAACTTCTGAGGCTCAACTTCTGCCTGAACCTCTGCTCATGGCGCGTTCACAGTACGAGTGCTTGCATGCGGCAATCGGTGCTCGCACCTGCCATGTGTGCTTTCTAGCATGATAATATCACTTGAGAAGCACGGCGGGCACAGCAGGGAGCCTGGGGGGCACCCGTGGCGGGGACACAAAAGACACAGGCAGTTGGTATGCGCCTTATTTCGAGCTTGTTGACATGCAGCGGCGGGCTACGTGTGGTGTGTAGGGCGAAGCATCACTGCTGCATGGAAGGTGGTCTGGAGGAGGCATGGGTGCAGCCGCAGCAGGTGTGGCGCCAAGCAGGGAGCCGAAACGCCGCGAGGAGGCTGTGCTCTTGCCGCGGCATCGTGTGTTGTGGGCACGCTGCCTCCTAGCGCCTCACCGCCGGCGAGTGCATGTACTGCAGAGGGCAAGGGTGCAGGCAGGTCGGCAAGACGGCAGCGGGCAGAAGTGCACGTGCTGCAGTGGGCTGGCCAGCCAGAGGGCAGCCGCGTGCTGCACTTGGAATGAGGCTGCACAGTATAGGGCATCACTATGGGAGGGCAAGCGTGCGTTTCGTGTTCTAGACGGCGTTCCCGCCCAGCCACACGTGTGGGCGCGTGTGCCCTGCACACTGCCACCTCGTGCTGCAGCAGCTGCACCTTCCTGCCGGCCCCACCCCCCTTGAGCGGCCCGTTTTTTTTGGCTCACCAGCGTCAGGGCCTCATGCACCGCCTTCATGGGCTCCGGCACCGCCACCTTGCCCTCCAGGATGGCCTGCAGTCATGTGGTGGTGGGTTTTGTGCTTCGTGCCTGCCAGTGGGCGTCGGTGGGGTGGTGGTGGGTGGGTGGCACGGCCATGGCACGGCCATGGCCACCAAGTGTGCCTGCCTGTGCCATCGGTCGGCCTCAAGCGGCACCCTAACTGACTTGCTGGCTTCCCGAGCATCCGACACAGCAACACTTGCGCAATGGCAGCACACCTGTGGGGTGGCATCTGCTCCGTACAAAGCCAGGTGCATCTCAGGGTCCAGGCGGGACTTCATGCCTGCAGGCGGGGCACCGCCAGAAACGTGTCAGCATGGCACTGCCTGGCAGGGCAGGGTTGGCAGCCCGCAAGATGTGGGGCCCTTGCACCCATCCACCCCCCACACACACAAATCGTCGGGCCGCACCACCATGGTGAACGATTGTCCACACCATGATTGTTAGTCCGCCAGCCCACTCACTGAGCACACACAAGTGAGAGGGCTGAGCGGACCCTGACCAGGCCCCCAACTCAACCTTCTTGGGCGAGGCAGGCAGCCTCTGGCACACACGCCGGTATGCCCTCCCTACAACTCGAAATGCACGCTTCCATGCCTGCATCTCGCCCTCAACGCCAGTCAGCTGCTTGCTACCGTGGGCTGGCTGCCCAGTCTAGTCTAGTCGTTACAGCTTTACGCAAGCACCCTTTGTTACGGGGGCCTTCAACATGGCTGCCTAGTGGCATGTCGTGTCGTGCCCCATGGGTCTCACTCGCCCTTGATGGAGAGGTCGACGAGGGCCCCCGAAGACACGGAGTAGGTGCGGGCTCCCTGGTCTAAATCAAAGTCGGTATCACTCACGTGGGACGCCACTGCACATCAGGAACACGCGGGGAATCTGAGGCAACAGCACTTCTGCTAGGTTCAACAGGATGGCAGGATAACATGAGGCCCGCAAATTGAAGCACAGGGTGATCGAGGCGAGGCAGTGTCAAGGCCAGGCTGTGCCACTGCATGCCCAGTGGGGGCGGTTTAAGGCAGGCGCTGCGGGCTGGTTGCCTGCAGCGCGCAGCAGGGTGCAGCAGGGTGCAGCATGGGCGCAGCACGCCCGCAGGGCGGGGCATGCACAGCAGGCTGCGCCGGCAAGCTGCCTCCACACCAGCCTCCGTGGCGCACCTGCACCTCCCACCTCCTGAGTAAAACCCCCGCAGTCGGAGGCTGCCCGTCCCTCTCACCGCACATCACGCCCGTGCCTCACTGCCCTGCCCCCACCAGCCAGCATCCCGTGCCAGGCCCGCTGTCAGCATGACGCCCCCCCTGCCCCGCCCTGCTCTGCCCCGCCCCGCCCCGCGCTGCCAGGGAGCAGGAGGGGAAGCTCGATGCAGCCCGTGGCCGTGCGTGGGGGCAACGGGCAACCAGGCAAGCCACAGCAATTCCAACCAGGATAAGCCAGGCGCACCGTGCCAGTGGCCGCAGACAAATCAACCTGCGCTGTGCCACACCTCGGGGGTGCCCCCTCCCCTCCCCTTTCCACACCCCACCCCCACGTTGCCCTGCCCTGACCTGGCCCGCCTCAACTCACCATTGCCCAGTGAAGTCCCCGCCGTAGTCAGACTGGCCCTGCGCAAAGCGCCCCACTGCCTCTGGTGAGCTGACCACGACTAGGGTGTCGATCTGGGAGAAGCCGAGGCTGAGGCCCAGCCCGGCTGCATTGCAATAAAGCGGGAGGTGGTGGCGGTTGGAAGGTGTTTCAGTGGAAGTGGCAGTGGCAGGGTTGGCTGGGTGGGCAAGTCGCGGCTGATGGGCGGCGGGGCGAGGGCAGGCCGGAGCGGGGGGAGATGTGGTGGGGTGGGCCGCCGGTGGCTGAGCGCCAATGACAAGCAGTTGGGTTGCATGGCTGCTCTGGCACCCGCGGCTTGGTAACACACCGGAGAAGGTGCTGATGTAGAGGGGGGCGGACCATGTGAGGGCTCCGTCAGGCCCCTGCACACACACAGGCAGGGCGGGGGCACGCATGCATGGGCAGGGCGGCCATGGTTGGCTTGCCAGCCTCCAAACCTGGCCTTCTTTGGTCCACCTCCCAGGGCAGTCCTTCCCGCCATACACACAGGCGAGCCAGGACCACCGCCCCCTTTGTGGGAGGGGCAGAGATTGTGCGCTCAGCGTGCCGTGGTGCCCTGTGCGCATGCATGTCCGGGACAGGCACTGACCCGTCCCCTGCACGCCGCGTGAACTGCACACGCTGTGTAGGGTACCCAGCACACCTACCCAGCACGCTGCGGCCCCCGTGTCCGGGATAGGCACCAGCGCAGGGACGGCCACAGCACCCACCTTGTTTTTTGCCATCACAAAGCCATAGCCGCTGTCAACAGTGACCACGGCCCCCGCCTTCTTGACGAAAGTGAAGGCCAGGCCAGCGCACTGCACCAGGTCCCTGTGGGGCGGGGCCGGGCGGGGGTGGCGGGGGAGCGGCGGGCTCAGCGGGGTGTAAGCTTACTCCGCACTCTTCTTAAGAAGAGGCCCCTTAGATGATGAGAGGGCCCCGCTACGGTCGGAGGCAGGATGCGGCGATATACGATATGCTATGTGCTCACAAGGAGCACTGCACCGGCACTGGCGAGAAGAGGATACCCCGCGCGCCGCACTGCGTGGCACGGCCCAGCGGAACCCCGGCTCACCCTGGAGGCATGCGCCCCCCCGACACCATCTGGTCTTGGCTTGAAACCTTCTCGATCAGGCCTAGGGCGCGAGCAGCATCGTCCTGGACCTGGTAGGGGGATGTGTCGGCGCTCATGGTGGCGGGGCTGTGTGTTTTAGGAGGCCCAGAGGTTGTTGGCAGTGGATTTGCGGAGCACAAGGGTTGCGGTCGGATAGGCCTGATATATGGCCTTATAGTAGCTGCCCATAGTAGCGGTGTGTGCTGGCGACAGCACAGCGCCGGCGGCCGGGTACCGGCACAAGGACCGGTCCTTGTGACCATGCATGGGACCGTCCCTTCAGCGACAACCTAAGCCAAGTGCACCTACCACGCCGCCCTGAGTCAGGCATTCCTGCAAGGACAACCAGACACTGCCCTCGCTTCCGCCCTGTATCCCTGGAAGCACCCCCCCCCGTGCCTCGCCCCGTTCCACCATCCTGGCCCCACTGCCCCCTCACCCCGCGCCTGTCCCACATTGCTAACTTCGAATAAGGACAGTTGACACAGTGAGCCCCCACCAAAACACATCCCTGTCTATCTCAACGTCCCTCCCCACGCAGATAATCATGCATGCTGATCCACCCACTGTGCACTTCGCCCCTGCCCCATGCGTCTGCCCCTGCCGCCACCTCCACGGTTGCTTAAACAGATGCCTCTGGGCAAGATGCGGCACCTCATTTTTACAGATGCTCGCTGCATTAACGCCCTGTCCCCTCCTCATTGAAGCAGCTGCAGCTCCACTGTCTCAGAACAGATGCAAAACAAAACATGACCTGTCCCATGAAACCTTTGCTGGCTTCCCCTGGACTTGACATGTAGTTGGTTGATAACCGGCTGCAGGTAGTAGACACACGTTTGCGTTCGTTCGTTCACACTCATTCCATAGCTGGTGCTCAATCGGGGTCATGTCACTGTGTTCATGGCGTCGGCCGCCACCGCCCAATCCCGTATAACGGGAAGCAGAGTGGTTTGCTGGCCAGTCCAGGGCTGCCCAAGGAGATGCCGGCAAGGCCTGCCTGGGGTGCACTTCAGACCTGCCCCTCTTGCATGTACTGCAGCGGGGATGTGGGAGCGGGAAGTGTATGCATGCATGCAGGGGAGGGAGGTCGGGCGGCAGGGAAGCCTCTGACAGGTGGCAGCGTGCATCGCTGGAGGCCGGCACTCACTGCTTCTGCTGCCTGCCTGCCCGGCCCGTGAACGTTCCGTCGGGTGCCCGGGCTCTCAGAGTGCACACCTGAGTCAAGCATGCGACGCAGCCAAATGCACAGCCTTGCCCCAGGGTGCTGCCACCCACACCAACACCACCCGTGCCCGCAAAGCAGTGTCAGGCTAAGTGATGCTGACGTGCATGTTGTCCCCAGCCAGTGCCTCCTGGCCTCCCCCCCAAACGGCCGGCCCACCTTTGTCAGGGCATGGTGCAGCTCCTCCATGGGCTTGGGCACCCCCACCCTGCCCTCCAAAATGGCCTGCAGGCAGACGGGCAGGGGCAGCAAGGCGCCCGGCAGACTGCGGGTTGGAACACAGGCTTGGGAGGGCAGCAGGAAGCAGCGGCAGGTGGCAGCGGCAGGCGGCACAGGGGCGCCAGGTCGACCCGACTCCACACCAACAGGTCGGTGTGCAAGCACGCAACAGCACACACATCTGCACACACATTTGCACACACATTTGCACACACATATGCACACAGGAAACTGTATGCAAGCGAGCAGAGGTGACGTGCACCGAGCTGGCTTGCCAGGGATAGCCGGCCGTGCCCAGGTGAAGCGGCGCACCTGTGGCGTCGCGTCGGCTCCATACATGGCCAGATTCTTTTGGGAGTCCAGGCTGTACCGCATGCCTGCAAGCAGTACAATCAGTGCCAGGTCAGCAGCGAGGAAGTGACACCCTAGCACCCAGTGCACAGCAGGCAGGCACCCAGCCGCGACCACTGGCTGCCCGTGTGGGCCCCTGCGCCCTCCCGGCGGCCGAGGGGTGCGCCGAAACCTGGCACTCAAAACCTGGCACTCAATTGCGCCCCCTCGTGTGTCAACCGGCACACCCGTCCATCATTCAGTGAAGCGACATCACGTGTCAACATAACGCGACTCCCGTCAGAACAATACACGTGCGCACGTCAAAACGAACATCCTGTACCTCCCCGCTCTGTCCACTCTCGATGCGTTCAGCGAGGCACACAGCCACTGTGCAAGACAGCTCAGGTTGCATCTCCCTTCATTTGGACCCTGCACCTGCCCACCTTTGAAAGAAAAGTCGATGATGGCCCCAGAAGCCACCGAGTAGCTGAACGTCTCCTCGCCAAGCGCAAAGTCTGACACGGTGTCATGCCCTCCAACTGCAATGAGAAGAGCACTGCTGAATGGAAGGTAAGCATGCACGAGGTCTTCTTGCAGTGCGGTGGGATTAGCAGACGCAGCCCCTGCGGGGCACAGCAGGGCACTGCAGGTGGAGGCGAGTCGGGTGGGCAGGCTGGGCCGGACGGCAGGGGCACGCAGGCTGGGTGGGAGGTGGGGGCAGGTGGGCACGCCGGCAAAGTTGGGTAGGCTGTACTGGCAGGCAATGGGGCACATGCGGGCGGGCTGGGGGACGGGGGCGAGTGGCACGCCAGCAAGGGCAGGCAGGCGGCACATGCAGGCAGGCAGGCAGGCAGGCAGGCAGGCGGGGAGAGCTGGTAGCATGGCAGGGCGGGATGGGCGCGTGCAGGCCGTGCCTTTGGTTCCCCAGGCACGCCACGCCCTCTGCCATCCTGCCTGCCCAGCAATCCAACCCCGCCTTTCGCCCCCATCACCCGCCCACCGCCCCCGCCCCGCAGCGGCCGGCTCACCCTTGCCCAGCGGGCCGGCCGCGGTGATGTCTGAGCTCAGGTCCCACTGGCGTTGCGCGTGCCGCCCCACCGCCTCTGAGGTGTCCAGCACCACCACGGTGTCAATCTGGGAGAAGCCGAGGGTCATGCCCAGACCGCCTGCGGTGCACCGGCGTCGGCGCGCACGCGGGAGAGGTGGCAGTCAGCCGTCGGGCACATGCATTGCACACCCCGAGCCGCGCCAGCATCGATGAACTCTCTGATTACACGATGCGGTTGACCAGAGGGTCAGAGCATGTGTGCCGCAAAACTGCCGCAGCAGCTGGGGCTGGGCAGCTGAGGGCCTGCGCGGCGGCCATGCTGCCACGGTCCCAGCATGCAGCGAAACGGCAAGTCAGTGAGGTGCGCTGGCTCACCACACCTGCCCGCCCGCTCAATTTCCACCCACCCACCGGAGAAGAGGCTGATGAAGAGGGGAGCTGACCAAGAGAAGGCTCCATCCGGCATCTGCATGTGCATGTGGGAGGGGTGCCACAGGGCAGGGGACTCGAGGCTCTCAGTCAGCAGCGGCGTTTGCTGGGCCTTGGTGCCAGCCGGGGTTGTGCTTCTGCTTTTAACCCCCGTGCTCTATCTCTACTGGGCCGACTGCCAGCTGCCAGCTGAGCTGCCTGGCTGGGCGGCCGGTCCCAGAGCCCCCTCAGGCTGCCCCCCTGCAAGTGCGGTGCTGTGTAGCGGCAGGAATCCACTTGCGGCAGGGATCCACTTGCGGCAGGAATCCACTTGCGGCAGGAATCCACTTGCGGCAGGGGACCCCTACCCACTCTGCTTCTCAGCACCCACCTTGTTCTTGGCAAGCACAAAGCCGTGGCCGCTGTCGAGGGTGACCACTGCCCCCGCCTTCTTCACAAATGTGAAGGCCAGACCAGCGCACTGCTGCAGCTCCCTGCGGTGGTACTTGCGGCCGGAGCTAGGGGTGGTTAGGTGATTCCCCTGCTCCACCTCCCCCTGCGGTCCCCCACTGTCCAGGGGTTTGTTTGCGGAAACAACCCCCCCCAAAGCAGCGGGTGGTGGGCAGGCGGTGGCGGCACTCCGTCGCTGGCCTTGCACAAGGCACATGCCACTCGGCTCACCGGTTTGGCATGTGCAGCCCGCCCACGGCCTGCTCCTTGTTGGCGAGCTTCTGGATCACGTTCACGGCGCGCGCAGCCTCGTCCTGCACCTCCAGAACGTAGTCTTCGGCGCTCATGGTGGCTGTGTATGGGGACGTGTGTAGTGAAGCAGAGGTGGTTGTGAACTTAGATCAAAGGGATGAGGCCTAAGAAGGTGTGCCGCCCAAGAAGGTCTGGCTTGCCGCCGCGATACTTGTACTGTACTGGCACCAGCCAGCCAGGCTGGGCAGGGGGGACAGAGCTGAACGCATGGGTCAGGGGGTGACCTTCAGCACAGCAGCACGTGATCATGGCGCTCCTCCCATCTAGTGTGTGCGTTTTGAGCCGGCAAGCGCCAAACAGGCCTCCTTTGCGCTAGCACCTCCACTGCCCCGCCATGGCGCCCGACCATGCCCGCCAGGGACCGCGTTCCGTCCCCCCAGACCCTGCCTGAAGTGTCACCGTGCAACAGTGTCTGTGTCGCGAGTTTGTATGCGGATATATAAACAGACTGTAAGCCCGCAGCAGCACATCAAGCCTGTAGCATGCAGTAGCTGTTGAAAGCCCCTGCTTCCGGCTCGGATGCAGGATATTTTCTCGGGGCCGTCCTTGGAAAGTCCAATGAGTGCACTCAGGGCCAAGGCTGCCGGCAGCGTCAGGCGGGAGGAGCCTCCCGCTGCTGTGGCACCCCCAGCGGAGGAACCCTCTGCGGGCTGCTCATAGCTCAACCCGCATGGGCTGCCGCACCAGCGTCCCGCCCTGCTGCTGCTGCTGCTACGGGGACTGCTGCTGTGCAAGGCATGTGCCCATGTGTCACCCACCTGGCAACTCCACACTACGTGCCTCCAGTGTGTGCACACACAGCAGTGTGCTCGACACCGCACGCGGCATGGCAGCCCAGCGCTCGCGTGCGCGTGTGCGGCGCTGCTGTGGCGGGAGCCTGTGCTATTGCTGCAAGCTGCCGCTGGCGGTGGATGTCCGCTCCTGACGGAGGCGTACAACCACTTGTGCTGCACATGGTAGCTTTTGTTTTGCAAATCGTGAGATACAGATGCTTTCTAATAGAGGATGCAAACCTCATAAGCATGCGTGTAAACATAAGCATGGCAGGAGGGGTAACCGAGTCGTCGAGCGGTGAAGGAAGCATGCAGCCCGGCCCCTTCAGGGACATGGGGATAATGACGGTGTGGCAAATCTAACATGCTTTATGCACAGGGTGGGGTGAGGGTGCAACTGAGGCCGGGACAGGGTTGCGTATTGGATATGCTGAGCGAGTTGCTCATGTGGCACCTGGCTGTGGTCATTTTTTTGGTTTCTTGCTTTGATGTTGTGGAAGACCAGCTGGGGAAGGCTGCACGCGTGATGCTGCATGCTGCCGGTTGCTGCCTTGCCTGCCTGGGCTACATGCCCCGCTATGCTGCAAACCCTGCAGCATGCAGCATGCAGCCATGCATGTATGTGCTTGGGCAAGCGCCGGGCTGGACAGCCGTTGCGTGCGCGCTCGGCGCCGATGCTGCTGCTGCTGCTGCTGCTGCTGCTGTTTCTGCTGCTGTTATTGTCGGCACAGCCGCACATTAATCAGGTTGCCGCTGCCTGCCGGCAACGTGGGGGCTTGTGCATCCCTGGCGCCTCAGTTGTTCGCTCTGTAGGCCCTGCAAGCAGGTGGCAGGGTGGCCAGGTGCATGGGGCGGGTAGGTGGCGCGGGTGGGAAAGGGTGAGGCGGACGGGCCGGCGCATGTGAAGCCTGCATGCAGCTTGCACCGCTCTCGACAACACCCACAACAGGAGCCGGCAGCGTGTCGGCCACTGTGCGTGCCGAGCCAGGCAGCCTCAAGCCCCACCCCCCGGGCCCCTCATCCTCACCGGCGCATCATACGGTCGTCCTTGGTCATCAGCACCGCAGCTGCCGCCACCTGTGCAGGAATCAGGGAGCAGAGCAAGTAGGGCTCAGCAAGGCCCCTGCCCTCAGCCCGTCCACTCAGGCTCATGCGCGCCTGCCTCTGCCCTACACTTTTCTCCCACCCATGCTGTAGTGGCAGCCCGGATGCTTGCAGGGCACCAGTGCAGGCCACCAGCCCCGCCGCTCTTGGTTTCATGCTATGCAAGTGAAAAGTACCTTTCTGCCGGTGTGGGGATTGTGCTGTGGCGCGGCGGCCGGCGCGGGCGCGGGCGCGGGCGCTGCAAGGAAAACCGGAGGTGGGTTGGTGTGAGCAGAGCGCAGCCGTGCAAGGGTGCAGGGGGGGCGGTCGTTCACGCTCCTCAGCCCTGCTTCCCCCGGGACGTCCTCACAGTGTCCCTGCCAAATGATGGTAGCCCAGCCAAATAGCCTGCCAAACGAAGGTTGCGAGCTGTGCCCATATCGTGTTCTCCCGCACTCCTGCTTACCTGGGTAGTACCCGGGCGGCGGCGCGCCGTAGGGCGGTGGGGCGCCGTAGGGCGCCGGCGCCGGCGGGTAGGCCCCGGGGGGTGGGT
>JTEE01000038.1:370724-381279 GCA_002896455.3 Chlorella sp. ArM0029B | reverse complement strand
GCCCTGCCCTGCCCTGCCCTGCCCAGCCCTGCCCTGCCCTGCCCTGCCCCAAACCCACGCACACACCTTGCCGCCTGCCCCTCCAGCCTGCCCTGGCCTGCCCTGCCCTCGAACCCATCACTTGCCAAGCACAGCAGCACAGACAGCCCGGCTCGCTCACCTCTGCCGCCTGCCCCTCCAGCACCCGCGCCTCGTCCACAAGCGCGTTCTGGCGGGAGGAGGAGCGCCAGGCGGGGGATGCAAACATGCGCTGCACCACCTCCTCAGACAGACGCTGGGCGCTGGCCAGCTCAGCTTCCTGAGGAGGGAGGGGCAGAGGGAGGTTGGTGTGGGGGTGTGGAGACATGCAGTGCAGGGGTGGCTGGGTGGCCAAGCAAGGCAAAGCAGAGCAGCGGGTGGAGAGAGAGCAGTGTGGAGAGAATTCCAGCATTCCTGCCCAAGGTTGGCGCTTGCTGCACACCCCTCATGCAGCGTTCACCTCAGGGTCGCGCGCACCCCTGGTTGCACCCCTCATGCAACCCTCCCCGACGCACCTTGCCCTGCCACGCCGCCAGCTGGCTGCGCGCCTCGTTAATCTGTGCCGACGCCGCCGCACACGTCTGCTCCACTTGATGCAGCCCGCGGGTGGCCCGATCCAGAGCCTGCTTGCTCGCCTCTGCAGCAGCACCCACGGGTCACAGCACAGCAAGGAGCACAGCAGGGCACCAGGTGTCGTTTGCCTGCCAGTCACGGCTCCCTGCTCCGCCACGCAGCCTTGGCTCAGCATGCGATCCAAGCAAGGCTCAACACGGCTGCCAGCACACCGGCCTTTCTTCCTGCCTCTCGGACCACTTCACTCACCCAGCTTCTCCTGCTGCTTGCTCTTGCCTCCCAGCACCTGCAGGCAGAGTCCAGCAGTGGGTGCACACTTGGGGCGCAGCGCTCGAGTGTGGGGGGATTGCATGCGCGAGCAGCATGAGCTACCTGCCGAGTGAACACGCCCCAACAAGGTGCACTCAAGAGGTGCCTGGTGCCGGAAAGCCGCCTTGGGCTACTGTTCAGTTGGTGCGTCATTCCTTCAACACAGTGGGATGGATGGATGCTCACCTTGCCGGGGTACCACTTGTCCTCTGCGAGATCAGAGTACTGCAGAGAGGGAGGGGAGGCAGGCGGGGCGAGGCGGCGCTGCTGGGTGGCCCCCGCTTCACGGGAGAGGGGCACAGGGTTGCCGCCACGCCCAAGCTCACGCGAACGAGTGCTTTGCTCTGCATGAGGCCTGGCAGCGGCACGAGCCACCTGAACCCCTACACCCCATTGAATACATGGCGGCTGTCACAGAGTTTCTAGAGACTCCCCCAGGATTCATGGAGATTCGAACAGAAATTGGATTTCCTACTGATGAAGAGATTCACAAACAGATTCTCCCGCTCATGGGTAGCTGCAGCCTGCCTGTACGCAACCACCTTGCTTGATCCAAGACCCCGTCAATGCAAAGAGGAAGCCCACCTCGTGCTGTGCCTCTGCCACCGCCTGGCGTGCGCCCGGCAGCGCGCGCTGCCCGCCCTCCAGCTGGCTCTGCAGCACGCTGGCATGCTTGCGGGCCTGGGCCAGCCTGGCAGGGATCTGCAGGGGCGGGCAGCAGGGGCAATGTAGCGGGATGGGGAGGGGGAGCAGAGGGAGGGGGAGGGGTTGACAGCGGATGGGGGGAAGGGGAGAGGAAGGCGATGACCCGCCCCGTCGTGCACTGGGTATCCCAGGTCACCGGCAGAAGTGCCTGCTCAGGAGCGGCTGCTGGTGCCGCCACGGCCCTCATCCATCACACCTGCAGCCCGTGCAGGGCGGCCATCTGGTCTTGCAGCTGGCGGTAGCGTGCCAGGTCAGCAGGGTCAAAGGCTGTGGCCGGGCTGGGTTCCCCTGCAGGCGCCGGCGGCGCTGCGGTGGGGGCGGGCGCGGGGGCTGCCGGCGTGTGGGCAAGCTGTGGCGCCACTGCTGGTGTGGCGGGGGCGGGTGCCGGGGCGGTGCCGCTGGGGGGCGCGGGCACGGCCACACCCAGCTGTGTTAGCGCCTTGCGGATCTTGCGTGCCTGCAGAGGTGAGGCACTGAGGTGTTTCACTGCTGTCACCCTACCCCGTTGAGCCTGCCTATCCGGTACAGCCCAGAGCCCAGGTAGGAGCATCATGTGCACACCTTCCCACCCCACCCAGTCCCCTGACCTGCAGGCTGGTGCAGTTCAACTCCTGGACCAGGTCCTCGTCTGTCAGGGTGGCCAGATCTGCAGGGAGGCTCACATGGATGAAAGGCAAAAGGATGGCAGAGGGGCTTGTGTGGCGGCGGCAAGGGGAACCAGCGGCGGGCAGCAGGACCGGCGGTGGCACGGCGGCCTGCTTTTCCGCCCCGCGGCTCTCGGACGCTCTCTGCGCACCTGCACCGGAGATGGCATTGTCTTTGAAGGTGTCGGCAAGCTTTGGGGGCAGCTCAAGGTCCTCGGTGAGGAAGGCGGCCACTTGCGCACAGCTCCAGGTCTCTGGCCGGCTGGACATGTTGAAGTGTTGATGATATATTGTGTGCGCGTGTCACAGAAGGGGGGGTGATCCGCTGGTCCGATACTTTCGCCGATACTGGATGCACCCTGAGAGTGGGGCCGCCTACCTTGCAGTGGATTGTGCCACGCGGCTCGAGCCTAGTGAAAACAAACATCCGACGCGGACTCCGGAAGCTAAGCTGCCAAACAAACCAGACACAGTGCTCGCTCGCTTCACTCGGCAGGCCGCGTTCCCTTGGCAGGATGGAAGGTGTGGGCACAGGTAAGAGCGACATGGAGGCGGGATCCGTGCCAGACGCCGGCACAGCAGCCGAGCCGGTGCCGGCGGTGGAGGTACTGTCGGCGGCGGTGGCGGTCGGCGGCGCCGGCGGCGGTCGGCAGCAGCCCTCCATGTCGCCGCTGACGGCGGAGCAGAAGCAGGGGATCAAACAGGAAGTGGAGGGGGAGCAGCAGAATGTGGTGCTGAGGGTGCAGGTGAGCGGGTGCTTGCAAATCCCTCGCTGCCCCTGCCTGCCACAGAGCGCGTAGCAGGGGTCCACCGCCACTGCTGCCGCTGCTCCCGCCGACTAGTGCTGCTGCTGCCGCAACTAGTGCTGCTGCTGCCGTCAGCTAGTGCTGCTGCTGCCGCCAACTGGTGCTGCTGCTGCCGTCAACTACTGCTGCTGCTGCTGCTACTGCTGAGCCACCTCCCGCCCTCCCACCACGGCGTTTGATGTGCCCCCACTCTAGTGTGCCTAGTCATTCCAGCTGTACGCAAGCACCCTTTGTTAGAGGGGCCTTCAACATCAGAGGATTGACAGGGTTCGTTGCATGTGCCCCTCCAGGTGGCCACCAAGGGCCAGGCGAGGCTGCTCACCTGGTCGGTAAGAGGGGCAGAGGCGAGGGGCCACCGAGGGGTGGGGTACGGAGGCCATACACGTGGGACGAGAGGGTGCCTCAGACGCCAGCAAACAACCCCAGCGCAGCATGCATGTGGTGCATGCCTCGTCAACCTCTTGGGATTTGGTTCGTCCTGAAGTTGAATCCTCTTTTAGGGGATGTGAACAGCTGTAACGACTAGACTAGACTAGCACCGCCCCACCCAAGGCATGGCACCCCACCCTCGCTGCCCCCCCTCCTCGCTGCCTCACCAAACCGCCCCACTCCCGCCGCCACATGACACTCCCCCCAGGTCATCGCGCTCAACACCATCTTCGTGCTCCTGGCCATCGCATTGCTGGGGGGCGAGGCGGCCCTGCGCACCCTGGAAGACGTGCGGTCACCCCTGCTTGCATGCTGCGCCCGCCAACGCTGCCGTTTGACTGCCTGCCCTCACTGCCTGCCGGCCTGCCTGCTGGGACCTGCTGCACCCTCTAAGTGGTGCCCCCACCCCCGCGTCCGCCCCAGCCCACATCCAGCCCCTGGGCAGCACCCCCCATCCCCCCTGGACACCTCACACCACACCGCCCCTCCCGCTGCTGCCCCTCCTGCCGCCGCCCCCCGCCCGCTTTTGCACCGCAGATGCGCAGGCTGTACAAGGCGCAGCTGGTGGTGGGGTCTGTCTGCTTGGGGCTGCTCGGGGGCATGCTGATTTGGATGGGCGCCAGCGTGCGCACCACCCTGAGGGAGCGGCGTGCCTGGTGAGACTGACCGACTGCTGACTGACTGACTGACTGACTGACTGCTGACTGACTGGTGGTGGGTTACACGTCATGTCCAGCACAAACCTGTGCTGCTCAATGAATCATTCTAGCATGCAAGTGAATGAATGCATGATACACTGAGGTGCGAGCGCAAACATAGCAGGACGGGATGACAGCAGGCTTACCCAAGGCATGCTCAGCAGGGAGACGGGTGCGGTCCAGGGGACAGGAAGGGGAAGCCAAGGGCCAGCGTCAAGGCCCCTGGGTGGGCCAGCGCAAGTTGCTTGGCAGCGACTGAGCGGGCAGGGAACCTGGCGGGGCCTGAGCAGACGCGCAGCTCCCTACATGCACTGGCCACTTCTTCGGAACTGTTTTGTGACGCAATCCAAGTTCACCCTGTGTCCACCACACGCCACCTCCCACTCCACCCTGACCTGGCTGCACACTCTCCAGCCTGGATCGCCCCATTGCGCGCCACAAACCAGCCTGGCGCCCCCTGGTGCATGCACCCTACCCCACCCCACCTCCCCTGCCCAACCCCGCCCTTTTCCTCCCTTCCACGCCCCCCTCCGCCCCGCCCCCCACCCGCAGGTCGGGGCGGCAACGCTACTTTGCCGCCACCGCCGCCGTCTTGCTCTTCACCGTGTTTGCCTTCTCAGCGGTGTATGTGGCGGGGCTGGCTGATACCCTGCACCAGCCAGACTGTTCTTACCCCTGGGTGCCGCTGGCGGTGCTCGAGTTCCTACGGGTGAGCCGGGGTTGCACCTCAACACCCAAGCGTCACTGGGGTTAAGCCGTGTTAAACCCCCTAAGCCCTGAGCCCTGAGCGGCGCTAGGCCTGGAATGCCTGCGGGTGCCTGGAGTGCCTGCGGTGGGCTGCTGGGTGCGCCTGGGCTGGGCGAGGTGGGGTAAGGCTGGGCTGGGCTGGCCGGGGTGGGGCGGGTGCTTGCTTACGGGCAGCGTTTGCTGATTCATGCGCAGTCCGGGGGAGGGAAGCCGGAGCATCCTTCTCCACCCACTGCCTCCCCTACTTCGCCATGTGATGCCCCCTGCACCGCCCGTCCTTCCCCTCCCCTTGTTCTCTGGCTGCCGCTGCCATGTCTCCCCCCTCCTGCTCCTCCTCCTTCCTCATGCTCCCCTGCAGAGCCTGGGTTTGGGGTTTATGGTTTAACACCCTAAACCCCAAACCCCAAACCCTAAACCCTAAACCCTAAAGAATGCGTGTGCTCCCCTGCAGCGCCTGGCCTTCTCCATCGCCCTCTTCTACCTGTTGGTCCGCCTCTCCAACATGAGGCTGTACCGTGGAGACGGGGCGCTGGACATGGACGTGAGTGGGTGGGTGGCTATCAATCAATCAACCAATTGGCATCTAGGGTCCACGGAGCCAGCAGCACTCATGGGACGGAGTAAAGAAACCTTGTTTGTGGGCTTTGGAACAAGCAGAAAGCTGGGATGCGGTCGTGTGGGCAGGCTTGCAAACGTGCTTGCCAGGGTGCCCGCTCACCTCCCGGCGTGCGCCTGCTGCCAGCGAAGCCCACAGAGGCACACCCTGCCTGCAAACTGCCACCGCCTCGGGGCGAGCTGCCAGTGACCGTCCGAGTGTGGGAGGCTTTGTGGTGTGGGGGAGGGGCTCGACACGCCCCCAAAACAACCCAAGCCCACCCGTGCCTCGCCCCAACCCCCGCCTGGCACTGCACTGCCCCGCCCTGCGCGTGCAGCCCGACCATCTGCTGCTCATGGATCGCCCCTGGGCCGACCAGGCCCGCTCCAACCTCGTCATTTTCTCTGTGTGGGCTGTCATGGTGGCCTGCCTCGGACTCAACTTGGCCAGTAGGGTGAGCTGCGTGCCAGAACATCATAGTTTCGAAGATCATTAGAGCCATACTGATGTAGAGCTTGCCAAATGAATTGCAGAAGCGTTGCATGCCAGTCGGCTAGCCACGCTGCGTGCCATTTGGAGTCTTGCCGCCGTGCAGCCACTTTGCCCTATCACAGCGCACCGCACCTTCTGTCTGTCCTTCCGTCTGCCTGCCTGCCGTCACGCCTCCCTGCCTATACCTGCCCGGCCGACAAACACCGCCTCCCATGCCGCCCTGCCTCTCTACCCCGCACCCGCCAGACTGACCTCAGCATGCATGGCATGGCCCTCCTCTCTGGCCTGCAGCTGAACCAGTACAACTTGGGCACACGTGACAGCATCTCCGGCTGTGCCACACAGATTTCTCAGCTCCCCTGCACAGCTCCACCGCTCCAGGCGGTATCCGCCGGTGAGAACCTGCTCTGCGCATCCACTGTGCCGTTGCTGGCTCCCTGAAATGCAATTGACGGATTGCTTGATTCATTTGTGGTTCAACCTGAGCTGCCCGGGGGCTTTCAGGCTCGCCATGCCGGCCCGCGTGCAAGCTGTGAACGCTCACGGTGTCCTCCCCGCTACTGCACGAAATTCAGTGCCACCCAGCAGTGACGCGGCAAGTCAGGCGGGGGGCGGGCCGTGCGGCTTGTGAGCCAGTGCATCACCAGACACTGAGGCCCGCTGGGGGTGCCTGCCCCCGCGCCCACACCTAGGCTGGTTTTCCAAACCCACACCCACGGGCTTCTTCTGCTTCTTCTTCTCCTTCCTGCCCCCGCCCTGCAGCCGTCTCGTTTGGCGCCAACCTTGTGTTTGTGGTCTGGTGGTGGCTGCTGGCCAGGCGTGCGTTGCGGGACCACAAGCAGCTGCCATTCTGCCGGTACCGGTGAGGCCCTGAGGCCCTCCCTGGGGGAGCAGGAGGAGGCTGGCCCACCGCCCCGCTCCGCTGCCTGGCATGCCAGCTGGCCCTGCCTCGTCACCAGCCTAGCCAGCATGTCCGGCACCCCCGCCTGCTGCTGGCATCAACTGCTGAGCAACTGCTGCGCTGTGCTGCGCTGCGCTGCTCTCCGCACGCTGCGCGGCCCCACCCGGTGATTGCGCGTGTGTGTGTGTGCCGCCACCTCCCCCACTCCCCTGCCTTCCCCCTCCGCAGGCCCACTCACATCTTTGTGCGCACGTGCACACGGGTGCTGGGCCCGGTGCAGGTTGCGGTGCTGGTGTCAGTGCTGCTGGTAGAGCTGGTGCCAGCGCTGCGAGGCAACTGCATGTCGGCTGTTTCGGCTCAGCTGGGGAACCTTCCGGTGGAGCTTTCCTTGACGGTGGCGGCCGTCGTGTTTGCCATCCTGTGAGTGAGGGGCAGGGACGTTGGTGGGGCTCGGTGCTGCTGCTCAGTGCTGCCCGAATGGGCAACGGCTTGCTCTGCCCAGCAACCCTAGTTGCTCTGGCAAATGCGGGGGAGAGCGTCCCACGCTCGTTCACTTGGCGCCTGAGCGGGCACGCTGCAAGCGGGGCTTTGCACGACACAAACCCCTGTCTTCAAGGCCAGGCAGTGTTTGTTGGGAGCATGCATGCACCACCCGCCCGCTCGTCCGCCCTGGGAGCGTGCGAGCACCACCCGACCGCCCGGTCCCCCCGCCCCACTGCCCGACTGCCCCAGGTACATGCCCAAGGGATCAGAGGTGGACAGCCCCCTGCTCCAGGAGTTCCTTCAGGTGATGGCGGCTCTAGTGTAGTCTGGTCTAGCCTACTAGGCTAGTAGTGCAGTGCAGGGTGCTTGCGTAAAGCTGTAAAGACTAGACTAGACTAGTGCAGTGCAGTGCTGGCTAGTCTAGTCTAGGCTAGTCACTACTTACGGTCTAGTGCACCTCTAGTCTCGAGCACGGGGCAGTGTACCCTATCAAGGGGGCACTGGCTTGACAGGCATGCTCAGAAGGCGGTTCGTCCTGAAGGTTGAATCGTCTTTCAGGGGATGTGAAAAGCTGYAACGACAAGACTAGACTAGACTAGGCAGGCATGCTGCACAGCGAAGCAGTATGCCGCGCCGTGCAGCACCAAGTGCACGCGTCGCCATCCCACCCCACGCTGCCCCTTGCCTGCCTGCACGGGGCCCTTGGCTCTCCGGCCCTGCTGCTGCCTCCCACACGCACGGCTTCTGCTGCACCGAGGGCACCATATCTGCTTGTTAACCCTCTTGATTCACGCGTCGTGACACTCGGACGCTAGCACCGTTCCTAGTTGCTATTTTTGAATGGGAATTTCTTGCACCTCCCACTCTCGTGCAGGCCTTTTCCTGGACTCAGGCCGAGATCCCCGCTGACCTGGAGCGACGCAGCCAGCAGCTGCTGGCCTCGGAGGTTGTGCCCAAGCAAGCGGTGGGCCAGGCGAGCTGGGAGGGGCCAGGGTCTCAAGAGCAAGGGTTGGGAGGGTAGGAAGCAGGGCACAAGGGGAGCGAAGGGGGCATAGGTGGGTGGGGTTGGAGGGAAGAGGAGGCGGGGCGAGGGAGGGGCCGCCCAGGCAGGCTGCGCAGCGGCGGCTGCACGGCAGTCCCGGCAATGCGTGCGCTGCCCCCGAGTCATGCTGTGCTGTGCTGTGCTGTGCTGTGCTGTGCTGTGCCCTGCTGTGCCCGGCTGCTCGCCCCGTCACTCATGCACCCCTCCCCCTGCTGCATCTGCCGCCGCAGTCCGACTTGGGTGCCCAAGTGGAGGGGGCAGCAGACTACCTGCCGGGGGTGCTGCGCCTGGGGCTGGGCAAGCTGGCGCGTGTGCAGGACATGGGCAGCGCATTGGCGCAGTTGGAGCAGGAACCCATCTTCTGCTTCGAAACCGCGTGTCGGCTCTTCTATTGGGCGCGCCTGGTGCGTGGGCGTGTGCGGGTGCCATTAGGGAAGGGGGCAGCCCTGGTGGCGGTACGTGGGGTGGAGCACACGGCCTTGCAAGGCAACTGCCGTGCTTGCCCTGTGCTGCCAACGCTCATAGCGCCTGGCCGCCCCCACCCCACCGCGCCCGATGTTCTGCCGCCCAATCGCAACCCCTGCCTCCCCTGCTTGCCGGCCGCCTCACCAAGCCCATTGCCTGTCAACCCTGCCGCGCCTGTTTCCTTGCCATCCAGCTGTGCTGTGCCATGCCATGCCAAATTCCTTCCCATGGTTAAACCGCCACCCTGGCTCCCTGGCCGGCTCACCAAGATGACGAGGCCATGCCGTGCCATGCCGTGCAAATGTGTGAACAGCTGTGGGCTACAAGCACAGCGCAAAATTGGCACAGACCCTCCTCATGGGTTGCCTGTGTCCTGCCAACTGTGGCCACAGTCAATTATTTTACAATTACATTTTAAGTGCAGGCTTACCGTGATGACGAGTCCTACAAGCACCTCAACCCAGCAACTGCACTCTCCCTGTTCGACTTGGAGCACTGGTGCGCCGGCGGGGGCCAGCGGCAGCCAGCCGAGCTGCCGTAACCATGACAGCATAGCCTCTTTGCATCGTTCCCGCTTGCATTGGGGACGCAGGTGGCACTGTGCCAAAGCATGGCCAGCCAGCCAGCCAGCCAGCTATCCCTTGTCGCCCACATGCTGCGCTGCCCCTGGGGCCTACATGGGAACTTCATGTTTACAAGCACATGAATGCAGGGTGAGGTTGGATGAGGATGAGTCAGACACACACGTCTTCATCGGGTGGAGCAGCACGCGGGTGGTGCTGGCCTTCAGGTGAGCCGCCCAATCAACCAATTCAACCAATCCGTCACATTTCAAGTCCGCAGGAGCCGGCAAAGGTCTCATGGGGCAGGGTGGGTGGAGAGTTAGATAGCGACTCAGAGTGAAGTTTGTAGCAAAGAAAAAAAAGTGGGCGCTGCCAGTCTGCCACGGCAACTGCCTGCCCACACGTGTCACCTCACCTCACCACCCCGCCCCCTCTTACCTCCCGTGCGGCTTCTGTCCTTCAACTAAAGAGGCAACCATCACCTCCCCCTCCCTCCCCGTGCTAATCCTCACCTCACTCTATGCCTGCCTCTCCCCCCCTCACACCACACACGCCTCCTGCCCTCACGCTAACCCATCCATTATCTCCCTCGTTCCCCTCGAGGGCGCCGACTGCAAGGGACGCACCTGTGTGCCTTACCCATCCCCACGCTGTCGCCAATTATGTGTGGCTGCCTCCCCCGCCCCAGCCCCTCTCTGAACCCGCCTCACACTCTCTGCCACCCCCTGTCCCACCGCGGGCTCCCTCCTGCATGTTCCCCTTCTGTTCTCTGCACGGGGGCCTCCACCAAGAACACTCCTTGTCTGCCATCCCCAGCCCACACATCCCCACGCGGCTGCCTCCTCCATCTTTCCCTCCCCTCAGGGGCACCGCCTCAAAGGACAACACAATCACCGACCTGAAGGCATGGGGCGTGACATACACGCCTGAGCCGAAGTGGGAGGGGCGGCACGTGGGCACCCACGCCGGCTTCCTCAAGGCCTGGCTGGCAGGCGGGTTCAACCAGCGCGTGCTGGCTCAGCTGCGTGCGGTGGACGCGGCGCGGCCGGCGGGCGGCCCGCCGCTGCGCATCTGGATCACGGGTG
>JTEE01000038.1:358388-369527 GCA_002896455.3 Chlorella sp. ArM0029B | reverse complement strand
CACCCACCCCATGCAGTGGGGGTTCAAGCGTGCCGGTCAGCGTGTGAATGTGGACGTGGAGGGGAACATCATTGTGCGGGGGACGTACTTTGAGCTGAGCGTGGTGCACCGCGGCATGGTCGTCAACAACCACATGATGGGGCAGGTGAGGCAACGCAAACTGAACCGACAGCGGGGGGGGAATCAAGACTCGCAGATGAGTCGTGTGGTGATATTCACAGCATGCGAATTGGATAATGCGGCAAGAAAATGGCCCATCGCAGGCGGCCAGCAACCCGCCTGCGCCCGCTAGCCTGGAGGCGTCCGCACCTCCCGCTGCACCGACAGCAGGGGTGAAAGCACGATTGATACACGCGTCGTGTGGTGCACCGCGGCGCAGTGGTGACATGATGGGGCAGTGAGACCACACTTGAAACAAGTTGGTCGACGGGGCAGGCAATCCAGAGGGCCACCATGCAGCTTGGGCAGGCGAGCCTGTGAGCAGCAGGGACCTGCGTGCAACGTGCCCGGCTCACCTCCCGCCACGCTGGCAGGCGCTCTGGGCTGCACTGGCTCACACGGTGCTTCTTCCCTCTTGTACCCCCTGCTGCAGTACGGCTTGGCCCTGTCCTCAATCATGAAGGCGCAGGTAAGGAGTGCAGGGGGGCTGGGCAGGGCTGGGAGGGCGGGGTGAAGCGGGGCGGGGCGTATGGAGGAGGCACGCTGCGCACCAGCAGGCAGACAGGCTTTTTGCGCTGCTGGTCGCTTTGCTGCCGCGCAAATTTGGAGCACCTGCGTGCATCGCACCCCTCATCCGCCTGCTCCCTCCCCTGATGCCGCCCGCTTGTCTCCCGCCTACCTGCAGTCCTTCACCAGCACGTTTAAGGTCCTCAAGAGTAAAAACCATTCACGAGCATCCAGCCGACCCAACTCTTCCACCCACCTCCCCCTGCAGTTCTCTGCAGTGCTCTGCCAGCAAAGCCAATCCACACACCCTGCCTTGCTGTCTCCTCCCACCCACAGTTCTCCGCCAGCAAGTCGATGCGTGGAGGCGCCAGGGGTGTGGAGGCGCTGCTGCAGTCGCTAGACATTGGCACTGCCTTGGTGATGAGCAATGTGGATCTGGACAGCCTGAGGGACCCCGCTAAGGTGCCGGCACTCACTGAGAAGCTGGAGGCGACGCTGGTGGTGGCTGGGGCCTCCGGCACACTGCCAGGCGTGGCCCCGAGCGGGTGGTCGCAGGGCAAGGAGGTGGGCAGCGGCGAGGCGGCGGTGGACGACAAGGAGGTGTGCATGGCCACCATCAAGCTTGCCAGCTGACAGGGGCTATGCTGGGGCCGCCGAGGTTTGCACACGACCCTGCTCCCATGTAAGAACAGAAGCAACGGTTCCGACCGGGGCGACCCTCTGGTTCGGGATCGAATCAGCATCGAGGGCAGTAGGTCGAATGAGAGAGACCCAAACAGGCGCATGCACGTCTTGTATGCTGCGACCTTCGTTGGAATAATTCGCTCCCGTTCCCAACTGAATGGGCCCTGTTCCCCTGGAACCAGCAGGAACGTGAACCCTGTTCCAGAGGAATGTGGGCCGTTCCACCGGAACGGCAGCTGGCCCGGCCCGCAGGCACCCACCGGTGACCGCACACCTCCCGTCTACCTTGCTATTGAGTTGCTCATCCTTTCTTCCTTCCTGTTACACCATGTGCGTCTCATGCTCTGTTTCTCGCTTTTAAAGTTTGTCTCCATGTTGTTTCTCTGCTGCTTGCACAGCCTGCCCGCCATGCCAGTGCCCGGTGGCCTCCCTGCCCGAAAGGGGGCGGCTCCTGTCTGTCTTCTTGTTCAGTTCGTTTCTCTTGCCTCTCGTATTTTGGATGTTTTATCTACTGCTGGTTCAGCCTGCTGGCCGTGTTAGTGCCCACTGGCCCCCCTGCCAAGCGGGGGTGGCCGCCGGTGCCCGCTGGTGCGCGCCTGCCTGGCAGCTGGTCCGGTCGGGATCCCCTGTGCCTCTCTGCCTCGGACCCCATATTTATGAACTATGAAAGTGTGTAACACATTTCGAGCACATGAAGCGAGCTAGAAACGCCCGCTGGGCAGCTGAGCAGGGCACGTTCCGGGCCCGTTCCGGAGGAACGAGGTGCCCGTTCCCCACCGTTCCCGCTATCTGTTCGGGCCGAACAAGGCAGGAACGGGCCAGGAACGACACACGGAATGGGCGAATTACTCCGACGTTGCTTGCAGCATACACTCCGCCTGGCCATACTTTACCTTCCACTTTCTCCCTCTGGCAGGCTGTACCAAAGTGCACTTCCATGGCCGCAGGGGCAAGCTTGCAGGGAATCGTCTAAACTGCAGTGGTTGATTCGGGTTGCACATCCCCTGACTTTTGCCTTAGCCTGTTACAGGCGTTGGTACACAGCAGGCATGTCACGCTGGCTTGAAAAAAGGTGCGGCACAGACTAGTCTCACAAGCGTCCAGAGGCCCAAAAGCAGGGAGCACAGGCCCAGTGGAGCCTATGATGCAAACAACCGCAGGGGTGAGCGGGAGCCTATCGGCCGTGAAAAATACAGAAGCAAGCACTGGAAAACGCGTAGGGGTCCCTGCGACCGGCGCGACATACAAAGCCAAGGCAAAACAGAACGGAACCAAACAAAACAAAACAAAACGGAGCAATGTAGTGCTCAAGCAACCTCCATGGCGCCCAAGCCCGGCTGGGCCCGCAGGAGCGCCTCATGGCAGGTGGCCTGTGTCTTGCTGCTGCTGTTGCTCTGGTCGYTACCGCCGTCGCTGCAACTGTCGCCGTGACGGAACAGCTCAGGAGACCTCCATGGCACCCATGCCCTGGAGCGCCTCCATGTAGGTGGCATGCTTCTTGTTGCTGCTGGTGCCCTGGCTGCCATTGCCGCCGCTGCCGTCAGCGTCATGCGCGTGCTTGGTGCCAGCCACAGGCGGCGGGTGGGCCGCGCTCTGTGGCGAGTGCACGAGCATCTCGAAAGTGGTGCCATCAGGTGCCACGAGCTCCACAGGGAGCCCCTGACTTGACGCGGTATCCCCTCCCACCTTCCGGGCACCTTCCTGACAGTGGAACTGCTTACACGTGTGGCCCCGCATAAACGCCACAGGGCTCCCTATCCCCCTCACGCAAGCAGCGCGAGCTGCAGCACAGCCAGGTCTGTGAGGGCCACAAAACGAGGAACAACATGTGAGAAAGCATGTGGCGAGGCGGGGCCAGTATTGGGGCCCCCGAGGATCTGGAGCGTGGTGAGGGGCGTGGTGAAACGGCTAGATGGCAAGCTGAGCCATGTTGTGCTCAAGAGGCAGGGGGGTTGTGATGTGTAAGGGAGGGTCCACTTAGGCGGGGGCTTCTGTGGGGTCAGGCAAAATCGTTTGCCTTCAGATGGGGAGGGTGGCCAGCTTGGCCAGTTCCTGTGAGAAGCAGGGGTGGGAGTGGGGAATAGATCTGGGGGGGAGCAGAGCCCTTAGATGAGGCTGCTACACGTGTCGTTGCACAGACAGTTGGGCGAATCAGGAGCAGCAAAGTGCACGCAAATCTGGTATGTGTGGACGTGTTGCTCCCTCTAGGCAATCAGGTAGGCAGGCGGGCTTAGGCGGGCGGGGGGAAGGAAGGCTGGCGGGCAGGCGGGCTTAGGCGGGCAGGGGGGCAGAGGGGCAGGCATGCACCTTTCTCACATCTGAGGCCACCTGGCTGGAGCCTCCTGGGTAGGCCGGTACAGCCAGAGGCAACGCATGCGGCAGTGCGGACCCCTTAGAGAACCAAACACCATGTTTGTGCGCTTAGGGGGCGTGCCGTGAGTGGGCGTACCTGCCAGGTGACAGGGCGGCGACGCGGTCATCTAACGACCGCAGCGGGCGTAGCGGGGCGCCACAGGCGGGTGGTAGCCCCAGCACCTGGGCAACCCTGCCTGCTGCCTGCTAGCTGGCTCAGGGCTGGCCTGTGACCTGTGTGAGAGGCCTGTGGGTGTGGGGCAGGCCTGGGGGTGTGCTACATGGCATGGCTGAGGGAGCGGGCTCTGCAGTTTGCAGCCTCAACACAAACGGCACATTCGCTACTTTTCGCTACTTCTGCTACTGTTGGCCACCTTCCGCATAGCTGCCCGGCAGCCGCCAGAGGTGGAAACGGCGGGGGCAGAGTGGTGGCAGGGCAGCCAGGTCCAGCAAGGCATGCACGATTTGCATAGAATGTACAGGTGGTTATTTGGCTGCGGGGCAGCCTGCTTGAGGCAGCTGCAGGGGCCACCGCCTGGCAGCGGTGCCACCGGCCACCAGCCATCACGGTGGGGCCGTTACTTTCGTTAGCACTGCCCTGATGCGATGCCGTGCTGGCCTCCAGCACCGCCCGCTGGGATGCCCCTGGGAATCATGTACACGTCCTCTATTCGACACGTACATGTGATCAGCCGGATGCTTTGAAACCGACACCTGTGCAGCCTCGTCGGCCGGCCTTGGGTTCCATCACCTCCCTAGTTGCACTGCACAGGCAGCAGGAGGGAAGGGATGTGCAGTGGCAACGGGATGGGATGCATGCTGATGCACTTCCTCGCAGACAGACAGAAAAAGCCACAGGGAACAAAAACACACGCCACACTGCGCATCCGTCAGTGCACACGGCTGCTGCAGTGCCTATTTGCAGGCCAAGGGCCTTGGCAGCGGCTGCACGGTAACACCAGCGCTGGTGCAGGAAGCCGGGCAGGCGGGGCGCACCCCTGTGAAAAAAAGCAAACACGCACTACCTAGCACAATGGAGCCAGGAAGGGAAGAGCACTTGCCTGGAATGACACCTTGCCCCCGCAGCACTGTTGCACTTGGGTCGGGGTATCGAAGTCACGAATGATCTGCAAGCACGCACACACATGGGTGTACTGGGGGCCGCCTGCCTGCCTGCCTGCCTGCCTGCCTGCCTGCCCGCCCGCCGCGCCTGCTGCCTGCCCGCCGCTCTGCCCCCCTGCTGCCTGACCACTTGCTCGCCCCTGAGTGGGCAGTCCCATGTATGCCTGGCATGCCT
Source organism: Chlorella sp. ArM0029B (assembly GCA_002896455.3). Taxonomy (NCBI): domain Eukaryota; kingdom Viridiplantae; phylum Chlorophyta; class Trebouxiophyceae; order Chlorellales; family Chlorellaceae; genus Chlorella; species Chlorella sp. ArM0029B. The sequence goes on along the minus strand of JTEE01000038.1, from coordinate 364,528 downwards.
ACCTTTGAGGTGCCAGGTTTGCCGCCGTCGCAGGACCAGCTCGAGTCGGGTGAGCCGTTGCCGTCCTTGTCGGGGCATGCGTCCACCAGCTGCAGAGGCGGGTGCAGGTGCAGGTGCATGTGGAATGCCTGCCACCTATGGCCGAGTGCAAGGAGCGCTGCTCAATGCGCTTGGTGCTGGTTGCACAGCACCCCGCCCACTCTGATGTCACCTAGCTAAAGCTTCTGTGCGCTCGCTGTGAGCGGGCCCTCAGAGATTCGGGCGTGTGCCTTGTCACAGGCATAAGAGCCAGGTGTGCATGGCAAGCGTGCCGGCTGCCCGGTGCCAGCACGCAGTGTGTGTTTTGTTGTTTTTTCCCATTTAAATGTCCACGGGGAGCCAGGAACGGGCTCATGAAACAGTGCAAGCAAGCATGGGAGGCAGGAGGCACTTACGCAAGAGCATCCTTCAGGGCAGGCCACCGACACGGTGTAGATCTGCTGAGACCTGCATCCAACAGCCACACACGGCGGTCCAGTTACACTTGGCATACACACTACACTTGGCAGACACACAAATGTACACCAGGGCGCAGAGAGGGTAGCCGAGGGACTAGAGCCCAACGTTAACGCGACCCCACCCACCCCACCGGTGCCGCTCCCCCGCCTGCCCAACCCCACCCCAACCCCACCTCCACCCCGCCTTCCCCCAGAATGCACTGTCCAAGGCTGTTGTGGGTCGTGGGGGGCGCCTACCTGACGGGGCTGCTCGAGAGCGCCACGCCCAGGACCAGCACCAGCATGAAGACTCCTGCCTTGGAGGCCATCGTGGAGCTCGGTTGGGATGTTTAAAGCTCACTGGCGGGCTCAGATGTAAGGTGAACCGCGTTTGCCATCTGGGTCATGAAACCTTCGTGCAGCTTCCGCTTCTCTGTGAGCTGCGTTTGCTTCGGGAACCTTTGGCAGCTTCCACAGCGGTGTGAACAGCATGGCCCAGGTGCCTGCTCACCTCCCCGAGACAGCCCTCCTGCTCCCACACCTGGCCCTGCTTTACATCCCCCTTCCCCCCTCCGGGTGGACTGCATTAAAGTGCAGCAGGGCCGTGCGTGCAGCGCATCTCTCGGACTGCAGCAGATGGGACTGGCTGCAATTCCCCTGACATGACGCGGTTTCCCCTCCACTCCCGGCACCAGTGGGATCTCTTTACATGTGTGTCGCGGCAACCGCCACAGCGCTTCCTAATCCCCCTACGCAAGCATAGCGAGCAGCAGCAGAGCCAGGTCTGTGAGGGCCACAAAGCAGGCGTCAAAGGTGAAACGAGGGGCAAAGAGGGCCCAGGCGTAGAGGTGCCGCCGCTGCACGCCAGCGCTGAGCGCAGCACAGAAGGCGGTGAAGGACCGCACCAGCCCTGCCACAAGCAGAGCCTGACGCAGCCCTTCAGGACCTGCTGCTCTCCCTTCTGCAGCTGCTGCTGCTGCTGCTGCTGCTGGTGTCTTGCCCTGCCCCTGCTGCCCTGCCGTGCCTGCCCCTGCCCCAGCAGCCGAGGCCCCCGCTGCCGCCTGCACGTGCTGCACCACCGCCGGCAGCGCCAGCAGGGGCAGCAGCATGCCGCCAAATGTGTTGAGGGCCACCAGGGCGCTGGAGCGCCACAGGTGGAACTCCTCCGACCCAATGAAACCTGCAGCCAAGCAATGAATCAATGAATGCGTGAATCAATCAATGAGACAACGAACCCTGCAGTGGACACATGCGAGGTGGGGCAGCGTGCATGGTGCGGGCTAGACAGGGTTGGCAGACAGGGAACAGGGAGGTGACGTCAGCACCAACGAATGCGGACACTTGAGCAGGAGGGGCAGCATGCAGGAGCCAGGAGAGCAGCTGCACAGGTGGCCGCATGAGCTGACAGCTGCGGGGCCCGCCAACCGGCAGGGGCTCCCGCTGGACAGCCCGCCCAACCCAGGGACCACACACACACACACTGACACCCCATGAGCGCACCTGCCGTGTACTGCAGCCCCGCAAACTCGCACATGTGTCCGGTGACGTAGAAGAGCTGCGCCGACAGCAGGGCCGCCAGCGCGCCCGCCTCCCCCGCCAAGCCTCTCACACACCCTGCCGGCAGCAGCTCTGCTCGCCGCGCCAGCAGCTTGGCAATCGCCACAAGCTCAAACAGAGCTAGCAGCAAGATGAGCGGAGCCTGCCGGTCCGACACCTGCAACAGCGCTGCCAGAAGCAGCTGTGCGGCGGACGTGGCGGCCGCCGCGCCGCGCAGCCGCCGGCTGGCGACCTGGACCAACCACAGCGTGGCCAGCGTGCCGCACAGCGCGTACGTCACGTGCGGCAGCAGCGCCGGCAGGGGGAGGCCGGCCAGGCGGCTCGTGAGCTGCGCGGCGTCTGGCCAGGCCGTCAGCACGGCATGCACAGCGCTGGCCAGCGCCACCTGCAGTCGCCCCGCCAGCTCAGCAGGCAGCAGGGGCCACAGGTGCTGCTCCGCCAGCTGCTCGAGAGTGACTGTTTTGGGAAGCAGGCCGTGTTTGATGGCATCCTCCAGCTGCTGGAACGCTGCCACGCTGGCAAATGCAGCCAGGGGGAGCCACCTGGCAGCGGTGGGACGGTGGGGCAGGCATGGAAGGCATGCGTGTGCGTCAGCAGGAGGGGCAAGAGCGGGGTGGGTGGCCAAAAACAGGTTTTCGAGGCATTCCTGAGGTGTTCTGAGGGCAAAGCATGGCCTTGGAAGGGCAAACCACGCTCATCACCGATTCTGCATTCAGAGACGCTGCACAGGCTCAGGCGGCAAGGACGTCGCGTGCAGGCGAGGGACGCAAGGGAAGGCCTCGCACTGTTGCTGCCGCGCCGCCTCCTATACAGCAACAAGCGACATGCGACATGCAGAAGCCAGCCCACAGAATGAGCGCTCACCTCAGCAGCACGATGGGTGGGCTGCCGCGCTGTGCACGCTGCGTGGCGGCCGCCAGCGCCAGGATGGGCAGCGTGCACAGCAGGCTGTGCTGCCCCACTGCCAGCACAGCAGGCGGCAGGCGGTCGACGCCGGCAACAGCCAGAGCGGAGGCTGCCAGTGCCTTCACTTTGGCAAGCTTGCCGTGCCAGCCTCGCTCAACGTCGTCTGCCGGCTGGGAGTCGTGCACAGTCAGCCGCGCCCAGAAGCCCTGCAGGCGGTGGCGGTGGTAGACGGTGGTACGAAATGTGGCGCTCGACCGCACACGAGGTGTGCAATCGGGCATGGCACACAAAGCTGCCTGGCTCTCTCCCCTGCCCTGCCAGCCAGCGCCCAGGCACCACAGCGGCTGACATTGCCACTTCCAAGCTGCACCACACACCGTGCCTGCGCCTGCTGCGCCTGCTGCGCCTGCACATGCGGTGGTCAAGGGGCTTTTCAACAGTCTGCCTGCCCCCCGTAACCGCACCTGTCCCGTGTGGTTCTGCCACCCCCAGCCCATTCAGGCGCACCTCAACTGCCTGCCCTCGGTTGTTATATGTTGAGTGATTCCCCCAAGAGGCCTGCCCAACATGCACAGCCGCACCTGCCCGTGTGATGTGCCACCCCGAGCACCATCATGAGCCCGTTGAAGCGCTGCGCAGTTGCCTGCCCCCACTTGCCATGTGGAACTCCCCAAAGCCCTGCCCCCCAGAACACGCACCTGTCCCGTGTGGTGTGCCACCCCCAGCACCATCATGAGCCCGTTGAAGCGCAGACACATGATGCCCAGCCCCACCACGCCCTTCACCGCCTTGCCGGCCGCGCGCGTGGCGCACCCCACAGACAAGGCCAACGCGACGCAGGCGGCGGCAACAAGCAGGCACACCATGCGGCCTGCAACGGCGCGTGAAGGTGGGAGGGGGGAGGGCGTGAGCAAGCTGGTGGGCTAGGACGTACACGGATGGTGTGGCACAGCAGGGCCTGGCACGGCGCAATGCAACCCCAAGCAAGCGCAAGAAACAAGCGCAGCACAAGCCAACAGCGCAGCTCTTGGCAAACCTCCCAGGTTAAGCTCAACAAATCCAACTCTCCGAACCCTGCCTCCCACCTTCGCTGAGCAGGTAGAAGAAGGAGAAGATGCCCAGTCCGTGCGCCAGCGCCGCCCCCGCCAGCCACGCCCGGAAGCTGGGCACCGGCAGCCGCCAGCGCCCCACATGCTCCACCAGCCGCCATGCCTGCAGCTGCCGCCCTGCTGCTGCCAGGGCGCCGCCTCTGCCGCCGGGCGCCACCGCCACGGCCGCGGCCGTCGCCTGCTTGCCGCCAGGCGTGGCCTGAGTGGCTGTAGTGGTGCTGCCCTTGCTGGTTAAGGCAGCGGCAGCATGAAGCACTAGGGTGAATGCAAACAGGGCCAGCCCAGCCGCCATCGCTGGCTCCCCAAACTGCGTCCACTGCTCCCGTGCCACGTCAGCAGCGGTCTCCAGAAAGGCGTAGCACCTGCGGCGCCGACAGGCGTGGATCACAGGAGGTGTGATGAGCGCTGCTTGCACAAGCTGAGTGGCGCAGGAGGTGAACATACTTGCAAGAGCATGGGGAAGGGATGATTGAGCACACTTCCTGTGATGCTGCAGGGGTAGGCGGTAAAGCAAGGGCGCCTCGGGCAGCCGGTCGCCGGAACCCAACGGCGGCGCAGCAGCAGGAAAAGAGGCAGGAGCCCCAGGGCAGGCAGCAGCAGTGGAACCAGCAGCAACATCAGCATCAGCATCATCGGCATCATCGGCAGCAAAAGCAGGTCAGGGCAGACCAGCAACCACAGCAGGCTCACCGCGCGATTGTGTCTGCCACGTCAGCGCCGGGACTTGCCAGGGGGGCATACAGCGGGATCAGGCTGGCCAGGGCTGCCCGGGAGAAGGACGCGCCAGCGGTGGCAGCATACGTGTTGAGGTAGGTGTGCACCTGCCGCGCATTGGCCAGCAGAGCAGCAGCCAGGCTGTGCTCCCAACCTGCCGAACCGCCGCTGCTGCTGCCGGCGGAAGCATCCCGACCGGCAGTCAGCTGCCACAGTTCTGCCGACAGCTTCCCCAGGTTGCCAAAGGGTATGGGCACCCCCAGCAGGGCCGCCAGGGAGGGCGTGAGGTCCATTTGCGGCAGGTCTGGCACGCACTGGTTGCCCTCCACGCCGCAGCTGCAGTTGGCACGGCAGGCCGCGGGCGCAGCCAGCCACACACCGCCGGCCCCCGCCTGCTTGCCGCCGCTGTGCATGCTGTGCATGCTGGCGTGCAGCGCCCCGATGTCCACGGCGACAAGGGCCGAGTCAACTTCCTCGGGGCTTCCCCCGCCATGGTCCCCTCCAAGCGTCTGCCCATGGTCTCCGGATACAAGCAGCAGCGTGCGCTCGTGGGTGCCACCTGGCGCGGCCTGCTCAAGCAGCGCGCCCACCACCTGGCGCACGTGATCGTCCATCTGCCTGCGGGCAGCCATGATGCGGGGCGGGGGTAGGGAGTAGGGAGTGAGGCAGGGCGGGTGGCAGCTGTGGCACAGCATGCCACAAGCCAGCCCTTGCCTGCAGGGGAGCAAATATGCAGGATGGGGCCGAAAGCAGGAAGTGATGCAGTGTCGCAAGATGGAACATGGGCGGGTTTGAGCAGCGGCGCAGGATGGGGCAGGGGCGGGAAGCTATGCAGGGCCGGTGGCACCTACGTTGCTGCTTGTCACAGGCCTCCCTTTGCCCCACGCACGCCTGTGGCAAGCATGCCAATCACGGCTTGAATGCTGCTGTGCACGCACAGACAACGAGAACGCCACGCACACCCCTGTCTCACATTGCTTGACACCTCCCCACAAATGCACAAACCGAGTGTGCTGGGCGTGCACACTTTCCAAGCTTGCCGCCCATTCCCATGTAAGCCCACAGTGCCCCCTCGCCCCTGCCCACAGCCCTTGCCACAGCACACCACGCTTGCCCATTGCCACACCTGAGCTTGTCCACCATTTCCGAGCTCCCCACGCCGTGTGAGTGGCCGCAGTGGTCCACCCCCAGGTAGTGCGCCACCAGGAGTCCGTCCCACGTGGCGTTCTCGCCAGGCTGGCGCAGCGCGGGCAGCAGGTGGCGCCAGATGCCGTCGTCCACCGTGTGCAAATCGCGCACGTTGAAGCAGGGGTAGGGGCGGGACCAGGCCCACTGGCGGGGGAAGAGCTGCTGCCAGGTGGTGTCGCCCAGGAAGGCC
>JTEE01000038.1:342380-355027 GCA_002896455.3 Chlorella sp. ArM0029B | reverse complement strand
CGGGGCCTGCCCCCACCTTTCACACCTGCAGGCCTTCTGTAGAGCCTGCCCTCGCCTCCCTGACCGCTCTCCCCTGCCACTCGGGGCCTGCCCCCACCTTTCACACCTGCAGGCCTTCTTCTGTAGAGCCTGCCCTTGCCCCCCTGACCGCTCCCCTCTGCCTCCCTTTGCCTTGCCCCACACCTGCCTTCCCGCTGCAGGCGTTCTTCCTGGAAAGCATACCTCGCCCCCCTGACCGCTCTCCTCTGCCTCCCTTTGCCTTGCCCCACACCTGCCCTCCCCCTGCAGGCCTTTTTCCTGGAGAACCTGGTGGTGCCCGCAGCCCGGTCCATGGGGGTGGCGGAAGAATACGAGTGAGTGAAGCAACACAACAAGTTTTGCCTGTGATTTACACACGGTTGCAATGTCCATGGAAGGTGTTGCCCGTGATTTTGTAGCCCTTGCAATGAAGTCGGTAAGCACCAAGTTCTTTGATTGTATTCATGCGGAGGAGTGCAAGCAAGGGCCGTTTCTTTACTTGCAACGTGTCACCACACTTGTGGTGGTGCCCATGCGGGTGGCACAGGTGTTGCTCGAGGGAGTCAGGGTCGCCTAGCTGCGGAACAGGGGCGCTGCCGCTCTGTGGTGCTGGCGTGCCTGCTGGCTTGCCTCGCCTGCCTGCCAAGCTGCCCTCTTGTGTCTGTGACAGTTGGACTGCAACCTTCCCAGCGCCCTGCATCCGGTGGCTCCCTTCCATTCCCCCCTGTCTGCCTGCCCATCCCAGCCTCTCCCCCCGTCTCCTTTTCTGTCCCGCCCCTTCCCATCCCCTCTCCTGCCTGCCCAGCCCAGCCTCTCACCCCGTCTCCTCCCTCTGCCCCGCTCCCTTCCACCCCCCCTGTCTCTCTGCCCATACCACCCTCTCAATCCATCTCCTCCCCCTGCCCTATCCCGCCCCCTTCCATTCCCCCCAGGTACCTGCGCCCCTCCATCCAACGCTTCCCCGAAGGCTCGCAGCAGGAGGCGCTGGCGCGGCAGGCCGGATTTGCAGCAGCGGTGCACTACCCAATCGCGTTTGGCCTGATGGGCTGCCTGGTGTGCACCAAGGCGCAGTGATGTCTCAGTAGCGAACCTGATGTAATGCTGCATTGTGTGCCTCTTTGCGACGTGGCAGTTAATACAGGTCAAGGTGCCAGGCAGCAAGGTCGGGAAAAAGTGAGCCAAAGGTTTGAGGCTAGCGCTGTGCAGCGCTGTAGTGCAACTGGCAGCCGGAGAGAGATGTGTCAGCGGGACACGACAGCATGAAAGAGTGGTACAGGCAGTAAAGTATGGTAATGATGTGAGCGGGCAGAGTTGGAGCAACATTGGAGGCAGCAAGAGAACACTAGCGTGAGAAAGGGCGAAGCAAGCTTGGAGCAGGGAAAGGGTGCAGTGCGCAGGCAGGCAGGCTGGCTGGCTGGATCCTCGCCCAGGCGTTGCTGGATCCTGCTAGCACAACAGGCAGGCACAGACGCTGCTAGCAAGGCACTGGCCGCTTCAGGCCGCCAATCCGGTGGCTGCCGCCGCCTTGGCCTCCTCCTCCTGCTGCCGCCGGATCATGTTCTTCAAGTAGAACTCCCCTGCCCGGTAGCTGCTGCGCACCATGGGGCCGCTGGCGGCATACAGGAAGCCCATGTCCTCGGCAACCTGCGGGGACAGGCAGCAGAGGGGTAGAGGGTGATACGAAAAGTGCGTGGTAGGCTGAGCAAGGCGGGGCGGCAGCCGCTGGCGGCGTACAGGAAGCCCATGTCCTGGGCAACCTGAGGGGGAAAGTTTGGGTACATATGTTATCTCAGCTCGTACAGGGCTGTTGGTCGTACAGGAAGCCCATGTCCTCGGCCGCCTGCGGGAGGAAAGAAGAAGAGGGCCCTCGAGGGGTAGAGGTTGGTATACACAGCTACGTAATAGGCTGTGCAACACAGCCATTGGCGGCCCATGTCCTCGGCCACCTGCGGGGACAGGCAGCAGAGGGGTAGAGGGTGATACAAAAAGTGCACGGTAGGCTATGCAACGCGGAGCGGCGGCCGCTGGTGGCGTAAGGGACACGCCCACGTCGTCGGCCACTTGCAGCGCGGGGAGAGGCAGGAGATGTGGGTGGAAGAGGTCATGAAATGTGGCAGGTCAGGGAGGCAACAACCGTGCAAGAATGCCCAGCTCCTGGGCACCTGCCAGAGGGAAGGTTGAGGAGGTGTTTTGGGTGTTGAGCGCTGGAGGAGTACTAGTGCCCAGGCAGCATGGTGGCACACCAATGAACAGAGCACGCAGCGTGGTGGTGCATCACTCAACAGCACACACAGCATTGTGATGGCGCATCCAATCCACCGCACACGCAGCTTTGTGATTGCGCATCCAATCCACAGCACGCGCAGCATCACAGGGCTGGGCAAGCAACACCCTGGCTTCCTCTGACAGTGTGCGCTCCACCCACGCTGGCAGTCTATGATGCAGGACGTGCGGGCAGTGCGCTGCCAAATCCACAACAGCCGGCTCACCCGCCCCACTCTGCCCCTGCCCCACCCACCGCCCCACCGCCACACCCACCTTTTGGTATGCTGCAAAGGCCTCTGGGGTCACGTACTCTGCCACCGCCATGTGGCCCTTGGTGGGGCGCATGTACTGCCCCAGGGTCACCACATCCACGTCAGACTCCCTGCAGGCCGGGGCAAAACAAACGCGCAGCCAGAGGGGTGTGAGGTGAGGGGAGATCAGGAGCGGCAACACGCAGGGAGCAATGACGGCACAGACGGAGGTAGACCAGGGAGTGGCGAGCTTAGTTGGGTCACCGCATCTACGTCAAGACTCCCTGCACGGAGCAAGACGCAGGGAGCAACAAGAAAGAACAGGGGCACCCAAGCTGAGGAGCGGCGCCGCTCCCGCCACCTCGTCTGGACGCTGCCCGCACCCCAATCATTGTTGACATACAACGTACCACTTTCTTGCGCCCACCTGCGGAGCTGCAGCGCTGCCATCACCTCAGCTATGTGGCCGCTCCCCACACCCCAGCTGCCTCTGCCCACTCCTGCAGCGCACCCTGTCCTTGATACGCCCTGCTACAGTGTATCTGCTGCATTCCCCGACCCCCACGAATGCCAAACCCAGTCAACTGATTCCTGGGCCCACCTGAGGAGGCGCAGCGCCTCCACCACCTCGTCCGGCCGCTCCCCGCATCCCAGCATGATGGAGGTCTTGGTGACGCGGGCACCAAACTCCTTGGCAGCACGCAGCACCCCCAAACTCTGCTCCCAGTTGGCGCGCCGGTCCCGCACCACGCCCTGCGTGCGAGGCACCTGCGGGCAGAGCGGGCAGGGTGGCAGAGGCAGGGCGGCGGGGGCGGGGCCGGAGGATGGTGAGGGATTGCGGTGGCGAGCAGCGGGGAGGGCAGCAGGGCTAAGAAGGGGCGGCGGCGGCGGCAGGGGCAAGTGCAAGAATGCACATTATGCCTAGCCAGCTGCTCCCCGGGAGGCAGGGCAGGAGGCAAGACACAGAGACAAAGCTATAAGCCTAGTGAGCTGGCAGGTGCATACACGGCCCCAGCCACAGCCCTCTGCTGTTGCCCAGGCCACCCCGCACCCACCGCACCAGGGCCCACCTGTAGCCCACATTCAGTACAACAGTACACGCAGCTTGCACACTGGTAGGCACTCACCGTCTCCACGTTGTGTGCGAACACGTCCAGACCGCTTCGTGCCACTAGCTCCACACACTCCCGGTTGCCCTGCAGGGAGGGAGGGGCCCAGGGGCGCAGGCGGGGGAGCAGCGGCAGGAGGGCGGGTCAGGAGCCTGGCAGGCACAGGTGGGGAGTGACCACAGCGGGGCCAGCAGGGATGCCAATGCGGTGCTGCTCTCTCCCCCCTCAGTCCTTTCTCTTCCTTCTTCCCTCCTCCCGCTCCCTCCCGCCCCTCCCGCCTTGCTCCCGCCAATTGCTCACACACATCAGCTCTGCCAGCCACGCTTCCCTCTCAAAACCGTGGAAGTCAGGCTTCAATGCCTCCTTCTACCGCGGTCCTCCCCCAAATTCTTCCGTCTGTGTGCACAGCCAGCATGACAGCCCACCCCCACCTGGAAGTCTGGCACCAACGCCTCCACCAGCAGCCGCCCCTTGGTCTGTTCCTTCAGGTGACGGATGGTGGCAGCAATGTGCGAGGCCCCGCCATCGGGCAGGTCGTCTCGGTCCACTGACGTCAGCACCACATAGTCGATGCCCCAGGCAGCCACTGCCTGCACAGCAGAGGGACGGGGAGGAAGGAGGGACGGCATATGGAAGGGACGGCATGGGGTGGAGAACGAGTACCTCGTTGCACCAATGTCGGCATGACTCAGTTTACCAACGCCCCCCGCCTCGCCACTGTTTTTTTGCCAACAACAGGAGCAGGGCTGCGAGAGGCATGGTGGGTGCACCGGGCGCGGAGGGCGGTTTGCGTACCCGGGTGGGGCAGGGGGCAAGCTGGACGGACGCAGCAGGGGCAGCAGGGGGCGGCAGCATGACCAGGGCGCTGCAACCCAAAGTCAAAACACAGTGAAACCCCAAGTGCCAACCTTCAAACCCCATCCCACCCCACCCACCATCCTGAAGCAGAGCAGGCAAAGCGCATCCAGTCCAAACACCATGAAACCCAAACCCAAGCACCAAACCCCAGACCGCAAACCCCAGACTCCAGTTCCCAGGCCCCAGTCCCCAGACCTGACCCCAAGCCCCCTGCTCTCTCTCACCTTTGCCGTGTTCTCTGGCTCCGCCGGATCCAGCGGCGGCGGCGCCCGCGACGTCTTGACGGCACAGAACCGGCAGCCGCGTGTGCACGTGTCTCCCATGAGCATGATTGTGGCCGTGGCCGTGTGACCCTCACCCCCGCTCCAGCACTCGCCCAGGTTTGGGCACTTGGCCTCCTCGCACACAGTGGCCAGCTTGAGCTCGCGCAGCTTGGACTTGATGCCGTTGTATGCGGAGCCGCCGGGCAAGTCCCGCTTGATCCACTCGGGCTTGCGCACCTTATCCTGCAAGTCCGTAGGGTGAGGTTGGACGGGACGGGGCAGGGGTGAGGCAGGCAGGCAGGCAGGTTGGAGGAAGAAGGTGGGCAAGGGTTCCCAAGCCTCTCGGCCTGGAACATACATTGCTCTTCGTGATCGCTGAGTAGGCTTGCACAGCAGCGCCTGTGCATGGGTTCTCTGGAAAGGCCAAGGAAGAAGGCCAAGGGTGAGGGTTGGGGACACTGCTGCCCGGCGCATGTCACTGGGATGCAGAGTGCAAGCGTCAGGAGTGCGAGCGAGTGTGGGCAGGGGGGAAGGTCTGCAAGCAGCAGGACCCGGAATGGGCAGGAAAGCGGGTGCGAAAGCAGGCAGTGAGCAGGCCATGCATGCCATGAGGCAGACCAGAGCGAGCTGAGCAGGCACCTTCGAGCCAAGCCGGGCGTCGGAGCCCCCACCCTCACCCACCCTCGCCTCCCCACACCTTGGGCAGCGGGGCAGGCACCGAGTAGCCTTCCAGGTCACCGCCACTGATGAAGTCCCCCAAGGCGGGGCCTGCAGAGGGGATTATAGGGAGCATTGCCTTCAAATCCACAGCACCTGAAGGGCTGAAGGGCACAGCCTCAGTTAGTGCGCCGCCCTCCGCCTGCTGCCGCCGGCGTCGGTGGGTCTGTCCGCCGCAGCACCCAGGCCCCAGCTCCGCACCTTGCGTAAGGCGCTGCCTGAGCCCCGTGATCGCCGCACTCGCACCCATCTCCGCTTCGACCGCTGCTGCCGGCTCAGCGGCGGCACTAAAGGAGCGGCCCAGCAGGCCGAAGCCCCGTGCCAGCCGTGAGCCGCGCTGCATTGTGTCCGGAACGTTTACAGACACGTGGGGAGACAATGGGTGGCAAGCTGTGCCACAAGAAGAGGCAGGCACCCCTCATGCACGCCGCCTAGCTGGCAGCATTTGCAACCAGCGAAGGAGGGCGCCGAGGCGGCTCATCGCGCTATCGCATCGCTTGGGGTCGCTTGAGACTTAGCGACACGACGCCCGCACCCTCGGAGCTTCTGCATGCTGGTGCATGCTCATTTCTAACCCTCATCGTGCGCTGCACACCGCCTGAGGCCGTGCCTTAATCGTGAAGGGAACCAGGCACCATGGCCGACACCGTGAGGTGCGGTGGGCAGCGGCGGCAGGCAGGCGGGCCGCTGGCGGCAGCTGGAGGCAGCCTGCGAGCGCTCACCCCGCACACTCTGCCGGCCGTCTGTGTGATGTGCTGTTGTGTTTTATTGTTCCAGGTACCTGCTGGAGGAGATGGTGCCGGAGCTGGAGGCTCTGGAGGAGCGGGGCTACTTTTCGCGCGGCGAAATCCGCGCCATTGTGCAGCGCCGCCAGGACTTTGAGTATGCGCTCAAGCGCATGGCCACGCTCAAGGCGGATTTTGTGAGGTGCGTGAACATGAGTGTGTGGCAAACAGGTTGGCAGTGGGGGGCAGTGGTTGCTGTGGTGTAGTCGGGACGCATTTGCAGCGCATGGCGGCGCTCAGAGACGAGGAATGTGTGAGCTGCAGGGGGGTGTTGCACCTGCGCTCCTTCGCCTCCCTGCACTTCTTGTAGGACAATCAAAGCTGGAGGAGCCGCGCTTGGGTGCATTCAAGAAAGACCACACCTGCCTGCTCTTTGCGCATTTCAAAGCCGCTAGCACTACATCTCGGAGGTACATTGATTACGAGTCAAATCAAAGCGGGAGGCAGCGCTGCCTGGCGTGCCTCTTTCCCCAGCACCACACCTGCTCCCTGTTGCATGTTATCTTGCAGGTACATTGACTACCAGGCAAAGCTGAAGAGCTTCGGTTGGAGGCATCACCAGGTCGCTTGCTTCTCCCGCCTCTCGTATGTATGCATACACACATCTTCTTTATAATGCACTACATCCTGCAGGTACATTGAGTACGAGGCAAAGCTGGAGGAGCTGCGGGAGGCGCGGCGCAGCAGCCGGGGCATCACGGGCAAGAAGTCTCTGGCAGACTTTTGCATCATCCGGCGCATCCACTTCATCTACGAGCGGGCCACCCGCAAATTCAGGTGTGCAGCGTCGTGTCCTGCATTCGCACAACACATGAACCTGTGGGGCGGGTGCGGTGGGGCTGCTGTGATGCGCCACATGTGACGAGCAGGCCAACCATGAGTTCAGGTGTGAAGCGTCGTGTATTTCATCCTTCAATCAAAGAACGTGGTGGGCCGGTTGCCGTGGGACGGAAAAGAGAGAGCCGGTCACCAGCAAGTGCGGCTGGGTGGATGGGCAGGGGAGGCTGCAAACGCGGGGGGCGAGCAGCAGGAAAGCAGTGCTGGCTGCCTGGCCTGCCCCTTGTGTCGGGCTGCACAAGGCCGTGCTGCTTTGCCTGCTGGGCACAAGCGGCCAGTGTGCTGCTGCAAGCTCTGTTACATTTCAGCAGGCTGCCAGACCGCATTAGCTTACCTCATCCACCATACCCTTCTTGTTTCCTTTCCTTTTCTGTTTCTCGCAGGGGCGACTTGGACCTCTGGTCCCGCTGGCTGCGCTTCTGCCAGTCCAGCGGCAGCGGGCGCCAGATGTCGCGGGTGCTCACAAAGGCGCTTCAGCTGCACTCTGGCAGCGCCGCCCTGTGGACCTACGCCGCCGCCTGGGAATTTGAGGCCAACCAAAACGCGGTGGCAGCGCGGGCCCTCATGCAGGTGACAGGTGGCAGCAGGCGGGGGGGGCGGGGGATGCATGCGCGGCGTTGTGAACCGTGAACCGCAGCCAAACTGCCGCCCAGTTAGGTGGGGCCCTATGTGTGTGCCCCCCTGCCACCGTGAGCCCCTGTGCTGGATATCTGCAGTTGTAGCCCTGCTAGCCTGCACTGCTTCCGCACCTCTTTCGGCCTGCATCTGCACCCGCCACCCCTCCCCCTGCATTGCCCCCACCTCTGTCGCCCCCTTGCTTCCCCCGCTTGCAGCGTGGCCTGCGCATGTGCAAGCCCGCCCCCGCCCTGTGGCACGAATACTTCCGCCTGGAGCTGCTCTACGCGCTGCGCCTGCGCGAGCGGCGCCGCGTGCTGGGCATCGCAGCGGGGGATGACGACCTGATGGGAGGTGAGTGGCAGGAGGCGCGGTGGGGTGCAGGTGTGGTTGAGATAATGGAGCAGTGATGTGACGTCAGGCATTGTGCTGGGCATCGACGCGGGGGACGACGACCTGATGGGAGGTGAGCAGCAGGAGGGCGGTGGAGTGCAGATGTGGTTGAGCAGTGATGTGACGTCAGGCATTTGCTGGGCATCGCAGCGGGGGACGACGACCTGATGGGAGGTGTTTGTCTGGGTGACAGAAGCGCAGCACTGGAACAGGAGCCAAGGGGTTGGGAGGCGGATCGGGTCGGCGACATGGGCGCACCGTGTGAGTGCAGCAGGCACTGCCAAGGCGCCTGCCACTTAGGCAGCACCTCCTTCCTGCGCTGCCTGCCGCTTCAAGTGACCCGGCTGTCCGCTTGACCCACCCTGCTTCCTCTTCCCTGTATCGCTGCTGCAGAGGGCGGCGAGGGTGAGGAGGGCGAGGAGGGCGGGGATGAGTCAGCGGCGGCTGTGTCCGCTGTGCTCAACGGCGCGGTGGCTGGTGTGGTGTACCGCTCGGCCATTGCAGCGGTACCGCACTCCATCCCCTTCAGGGCAAGGTTCCTGGAAATGCTGGCACCGCTGGACTTCCCGGGCAAGGCGGGCCTGGAGGTGCGCTGTGCTGCGCTGCGCTGTGCTGCGCTTGCTGTGCTGTGCTGCGCTGTTGTGCTGTGCTGTGCCGGTCTGAGCGGGCGGCGTGTGCTGCGCTGCGCTGTGCTGCGCTTGCTGTGCTGTGCTGCGCTGTTGTGCTGTGCTGTGCCGGTCTGAGCGGGCGGCGTGTGCTGCGCTGCGCTGTGCTGTGGTGGTATTGCGCTGTTGTGGGTGCTGTGAGGCTGCGGCGTGGCAGGGTGTGTCCACGTCCCTCCCACAACACACCTTTCTGTGCCCGCTCGTCTGCCAAGCCACCTTCATCGGCCCGCACACCAGCCCAGTCACACCCACCCCTCATGCCCACACCCGCATACCATGTCTCAACCATCCACCCCCTGGCAGGAGGCACTGTATGACAGCGTGGCACGCGACTTTGGGGACAGCCCCCAGGCCTGGGACCTGCGTGCCCGGCGGCACGTGCTGGCGCTGCCGCCCCGCCCCCCCGCGGCCGCACGCCTGGCGGCGGCGCGCGCGGCAGCGGGCGTGTACGAGCAGGGCCTGAAGGCATCCCCTTCCGCAGAGCTGGTGGCCCTCCTGCTGGCCTTCCTGCAGCAGCAGGCAGCCGAGCTGGACAGGGCGGCCAGCAGCAGCGCTGTGGGCAGCGGGCCAGCAGGCGCAGCAGGGAGTGCAGCGGGCCAGGGGGGAGGCCAGGAGGCACGGGACGTCGCCGAGGCTGCTGGCTGGCTGCGGCTGCGCACTCAGGAGGCTGTGGAGGAGGCGGGTGCTGATGGGCTGCTGACAGAAGACATGCGGCTGGGCAGCATTGCTTTCTTCCTGCACCACGGCGACTCGCATGCCGCGCTGGCGGTGGCGCGCTCGGGGACAGAGGCGCTGCCGCAGTCGGCGGCGCTCTGGCAGCAGCGCCTGCTCCTCGAGGCGGTGCTGGCTGCCGACCAGCTGGCAGAGGGCGGGCAGCAGGCGCAGCAGGCACAGCAGGCGCAGCAGCAGCACAACGGTGGCGGCGCCGGCAGCGGCAGCGAGAGTGAGGAGGAGGAGGGGCTTGGCATGCAGCGTGGCGGCGGCAGCTGCGCCCTGGCAGGGACGGCGGCGGCCGACACGCCGCACAGCGCGGCCCCAGCGCGGCGCCGGGTAGAGGCTTTGGCCCTGCAGGCGTTGCGTGCTGTGCCTGCTGCGGATGCTGTGCCCGGCCTCTGGCTCACTGCCATCAACATCCTGACTGGGGGAGGGTGCTCCCTCAGGGGGCTGTCTGAGCTGCTGGTGGAGGCAACGCTGCGGCAGTCCAAGGGGCCTACAGAGGTGCGTACGCACTTTGCTTTGTACTGCTTTGAGGCCAGGTAGGGGCTGCTTTTAGCGAGTGGTCGACATCTTGGGCAGGTGCCAGGGGCGGGCTGGGAGGCCAGGCAAGCAGAGCATGAGCGGGGTGCTGCCTCTGCTCCGCCAGGCAGGCAAACCAGACGAGTTTTTGTGCTTGCAGCCCCGCAACTGGCCTGCCGCCTCACCCACCCCTCGTTCCCACCCCCGCCTCTTGTGCCTCTGCAGGGCGGCCTGGGCGCCGTGGCGGCAGCGCTGCTGTCTGCTTTGCACGCCTCGGGTGGCATCGCAGCAGCACGGGCGCTCTACCGTGTGCTGTTGCCCCTGCCCCCGCCCGGCGGCGACTTCTTCCGCTGCCTGCTGCGCCTGGAAGGCCAGTTCTCTGCAGCAGCAACTGCGGCGGGCGGCAGCCAGGCGGCCGGAGCCGGCAGCGGCAGCAGCGGCGGCGGTACCACCAGCAGCAGTGCCCCTCTGTCTTCTCGCCAGCTGGCAGACCTGTTTGAGGCAGCCACAGATGCTTACGGCGCACATGACGTGCAGCTGTGGCTGCTCTATGCCGAGTGGCATGCGGCGCAGGGGCGGCAGAACGACAAGGCTGCGGTGTACTGGAAAGCACGCAAGGCGCTGCAGGTGCCCGAGGAATTCGAGGCCGCGTACCAGCTGCGCTTCAAGCTGCAGCCTGCCCTGCTGGCTTAGGCAAGCCCCAAACGCCCCTGCTGCCTTCCCCGCTTGCGGCCTGAGCCTTGTTTACTCCCTTCCACAGCCTGAGTGCCATGATCTGACACGACCAGCACCCGAACCGCCCCTCTGTCTTTTCTCATCCCTGCATCACGTGCCCTTGCGACTCTGTCCAGTGTTAACGCGAGGGGCAAGCATTAAAGTTCTTCAGCAGGCAAGCAACAACAGGCAGTCGCAACGCATGGCAGCAGGCCGTGAAGCCACTGGCTGGAATCGGAGACCGCGGCGGCCTCCTAGCCCTTGTTGTCGGCCCTCACTTGCCCAGGCTGGCCAGTGCCTTCTTCCTTGCCTCCTGCTCCACCTGTGCCTTGTCATCATCCCCACCCTCATCATCACTGCCGCTGTCACTGCTGCTGCTGCTACTGCTGCTGCTGCTGCCACTGCTGCCCGAGGGAGCCGGCGAGGCACCCTTGCCCTTTCCATTGCCAGGCTGGCCGCCCTTCTCTGCTGCCGGCGCCTCCTCTGATGCCGCCTTGGCAGGAGGCGACTGCCCCCGCTGCTCCCGCTCCTTCTCCTCTTCTTTCCTGTCCTCCGACCCCTGCCGCTTGCGTGGCGGCGACTCTGACCCCTTCCGCTTGCGTGCGGGCGACCCTGCCTCCCGGCTTGGGCTGCGCCGCCGCCGCCGGTCCCGGCTCCTGCTGCGCCGCTTCTGCCGCCGCTCGCGCTCGCGGCTCTTGCTGCTGCGCCGCTTACGCTTGTCGCGKCTGCGGCTGCGGCTCCTGCGCCGCCGCTCCTTGCTGCGTGACCGCCGCCGGCGCCGGTCCCTGCTGCTCGACCGCCGGCGTCGGTCCTTGCTGCGGCTGCGGCTGCGGCTGCGTACGCCCCGCTCCTCCTGCTGCCGCTTGCGCGCCTCCTCATACTTGCGATCCCTGCACCAGCACCAGCAGCACGAATTGGCAGAAGCAAGCACACGATTGAGAGGCTTGACCTCTGCACTACAAGGGGTAGCCACAACAGGAGGCCACCTCTGGCCACACGACCGGCAGGCAGACGTGTGCAGCCAAGCCAGCACATAGGCAAGCTGCTGCAGCAGCCCTTGCCGCAAGCAGGTCCGAAGCACGCACCACAAGCCACTCATGTCTCCTCCTATTGCAGACTGCGTCTCCAGCTGGCCCTCTTCTCGGGCCGCCATAGCCCAAGCAAGCAGAACGAGTGTAGGTGACCCCAGGTACGCAATGCATGAGAACTCACATCTCCTCCCGCTGCCGTTTGAGCTCCATCTGGCGCTCCTCCTCGTCCCGTGCCCGGGCCTCCGCCTCCGCCCGCTGCCGCTCCAAAGCCTCACGCGCCTCCTGCTGCCGCCGCGCGATGGCCTCACGCATTTGCGCCTGAACACACACCGGGGCAGAAGGGCGGGAGGGGGTGGGTGGGGTGGGAGACGACCAGGAGATCGGTGCCGAGAGGAACACGTTTTCTAGCACAGATTGAGGGCTGGCGCTGCCCCGACCACCGGCCCTATTGCTGCCACAACCACCGCCACGCCTGCTGCTGCACAGTCAAGGCTGCTCCTGCTCCTCTCAGAAGCTACATTCCGGCACCCTCTTGCCTCAATCATGCTGCACCCCAGTCACGTCGTGACAAGTCCTCACTGTCGGACCTGCTGTGCCCCTGACTGCCTGCCGGGTCTCCCCCTGGCTGGCCTGCCCCGCCCTCGGCACCGCCATTCCCAGCTTGAGCACTGCTGCCAGCTGAGCTGTAGGACCGAGCAGGGCCAAGTGATGAGCGTGCTCAGACCCTATACTCCCACGCTGCCCACGACTTCCCAAGGCCTCTATACTCGGCCCATCTCCTCCAAACACATGCGATGGGACAGAATATTGATGCCCCCACAACGGTGTGCACCGCCCGCATGCCCGCCCACCTGCACCCGCTCCTCCTCCTCCTTGAGCCGCTTCATCTC
>JTEE01000038.1:320716-337842 GCA_002896455.3 Chlorella sp. ArM0029B | reverse complement strand
GGGCGGGACGGGCGGGTGCGTTGTCTGGAAGGACAGGCTGCCGACGCAATGCTCTGGTGGAGGCAACTGCGGTGCCGCACCTGCTGTCAGGCCTCCTCACTGCCTGCGTCTGCCCAACTCTGCACTGGTTCAACGCTCAATGCTTTTTCAGCGCCCGTCGGCTGCCTGACAGCGGCGCCCTGCTCCTGCCTGTCCGCTGCATTGTTGCCTGCCTGCAGGGCCTGGACGACGCGTTTGTGAGCCAGACACCCATCATGGACCAGTATGCGGAGGACCTGTACGACCCCTCAGACCCCACCGACCGCCAGCAAATCGAGTGGCGGCAGTCGCCCCGCGAAAGCCACGCTGCCGCCGAGGCTGAGGAGCAGGCGGCCAGCGCCGCCGCCGAGGCAGTGGCAGGCGCGGAGCAGCAACAGCAGCAGCAGGAGGAGGAGGAGGAGGCGGTGTCTCATGGCAATGGGGCTCCTGCCGCAGCAGCAGGCGACAGCAGCTCGCCCGCCAAGCTGGCCAGCGTGGCAGGCGAGGCGCGCAGCGTGGCGTCTGACCAGACCGGCGCTGTCTCTGGCGCCTATGCGGGGGACCACTACTCCAGCAGCGGCAAGCCGCTGAGCATGCAGGCGCAGCTGCAGAAGGATGCCTTCCTGGTGTTCCGCGCCCTCTGCAAGCTGTCCATCCGCAGCACCGAGGCGGCACCCGGCAGCGAGATCACTACCATTCGCGGCAAGGTGGGTTGGGGTGCAGGAGGCGGAATTGGGCTGCTGGCGGTGCTTGGAGTGCTTACATGCGACGTGGAGCTTTGTGGGGGTGAATGCCTGCCTCTGGCAAGTGTCAGTGTCAGCTGCCTGCATGCTGCCTGTGCCTGCCTGGTGCTGCCTGCACATGTGCCTGCTGTCGTCATGCCTGCTTACCCTAGTGCTTACCCTAGTGCTCAGGCAGCAGCATTGGCAATGTCCTTTTGCCCACCTGACCCACAACTGGCTGCCTGTCCTCCCCCGGCAGGTGCTGGCTTTGGAGCTGCTCAAAATCCTGTTGGAGAACAGCGGGCCTCTGTTCCAGTCCAGCGAGCGGTTTGTGTCGGCCATCAAGCAGTACCTCTGCCTGTCGCTGCTGAAGAACTGCCAGAGCGCGGTGCCCGCTGCGCTGCGCCTCTGCTGCTCCATCTTCCTCACCCTCATGATCAAGTTCCGCAAGAACCTGAAGGCGGAGATTGGGGTCTTCTTCCCCATGATCCTGCTGCGCCCCATCGAGCCCGCTGTGTCGGGCGCCACGCCCAAAGCCGCAGGTGGGCAGCCGGGGGGTCCGGAGAATGGCTGGTAGAATGGCCTCCCAACGGGGGGAGGGATGCTGATGTTGGCTGTGCAGTGGCGGGGCACTACGTCCCTGCCTCTGCTGATGCACAGCACATGTCTCTTTCACAAGTGCTGCTGTCCCTGCCCTTCCCAGCTGCCCGCCACGCTTGCCTCCACCTGCCACGCGCAACCCATCCAGCCGCGCACTCTCGTCTGCCACTCAATGGCCACGTCCCCTGCTGTTTGCTCCTGCCCTGCAGGCGGGGCCGGCAGCGGGGCTGCCGCTCCCGTGGACATTGCCCACAAGGCGGTGGTGCTGCGCTGCATCCAGGCGCAGTGCGAGGACGGCCAGCTGCTGGTCGACCTGTTTGTCAACTATGACTGCGATTTGGAGGTGTGGGAGGGGCACCTTGGTTGGGGGGAAGGGAAAGGAAGAGGAGAACGAGAGGGGTTGCAGCATGGGCAGCTGGGGCGAGAGAGTGGGGAGGAGGCAGGGGGTATGCAGGTGGGTTGAGACAGGGCAGCAGCAGGTGGGGAGGAGGCAGGGGGAGGGGCATTTTCTGGCAGAGAGTGAGATGAGAAAGAAGCTCTGCAGGCGACTTGGGTCCCTGGCAGCTGCTGGGCATGCATCGCTGACACATGCTTCTACATGAGGAAAGCGCATTGTTCCGTGAACCATATACCGCCCTCTCTCACGCCTGTGCCCTCTGCTCTCCACGCCTGCCTGCCTGCCTGCTGCAGGGCGCCAACCTGTACGAGCGCATGGTCACCGCTCTGGTGCGCATCGCGCAGGGCAGCCTGTCGCACGAGCACGGTGCCGCTGCCCTGGCGCCACTGGAGGAGCAGGCCATACGCTACGAGGTGAGGGGAAGTGTGGAGGGAGGGGTAAGTGTGGAGGAGGGGGAGTGTGGAGGGAGGGGAAACAAGAGAGGGCAGCAGCAGTGCTGGCTGCATCAGCGATTTGTGTATGGCATTCACCTCGCGGCGGCAGGGGTTTTACATCGTTTTGGCCTGTCACTTGGCAGTTGGCAGAGAAGCGCGCCGGGTGCCTGCTTGTGTGCATGCTGGGATGCATATCCGCACAATCCCACTCCTGTTGCACTGGCGCGCCATTGCCATGCAGGCGCTGCGCTGCCTAGTGGCCCTCCTCAAATCCATGGCTGCCTGGCACAGCAGCGCTACCGCCCAGCCAGCAGCAGCGGCAGCGGCCGCCGCCAGCAGCGCCCCAGAGGCAGCGCAGCAGCAGGCGCTGCCGCAGGTGGCAGGGGGCGTGGCGACGACAACGGCTGAGGAGGCGGTGGTGCCTGAGGAGCTGCAGTCTGGGTGGATGGCAAAGATGGCAGAGAGCGGGCTGGCTCCCAGTGCCAGCGAGGGCGGGCTGGGCGCCGGCGCCGGCGCCGGCGAGGGCGATCAGCGCCAGGCGGCGCTGCTGGAGAGCTGGAAGGGGTACAAGCGGCAGTTCCAGGAGGGGCTGAAGCTGTTCAACCAGAAGCCCAAGAAGGGGGTGGCATTCATGCAGGAGCACGGGCTGATAGGGACCTCACCCACCGACATCGCGCAGTTCCTGGCGCGCACCCAAGGCCTCAAGTGAGTGTGGGGAGGCGTGGTGGGCCCTTACTGGGCGGCAACCTGGGCGGCAGCAAGCAGGCAGCGGTGGTGGCAGCAGGGGTGAGTTGCAAGCAGGCAACTGCGGTGGCAGCGGGGTGGGGTGCAAGCTCTTGCAGGCCCCAATACTCACCCCTTCACCCGCGGCAGCTCACGCGGCCCGCACCCGCCTCCCCCAGCCAGCACAACAGGGCAGGCGGCTTCTGCCTTTGCGCTCGGCGAGCTCACCCCCCTCTGCCTGCCCTCGCCTGTCGCGCCCCTGTGCAGCAAGACGCTGATTGGCGACTACCTGGGTGAGCGCGACGACTTCAACCTCAAGGTCATGCACTGCTACGTGGATGCCCTGGACTTTGTGGAGATGGACTTTGATGAGGCCATCAGGTGCGGGCGCGGGGCAGGCAGGCTGCGTGTTGGTGGGGGCGCTGCCTAGGACCTTGTGGAGATGTGGAGGCTTTGACGATGCTTCAGGTGCGGGGCAGGCAGGCTGCGTGTTGGTTGGAGGCTGCCAACAAGGGGTTCAGATCTATTGTAGAGGCCCCCAGGCGTGCCCGGGGGCCAGGCGAAGACAGTGCAGCCTTCCACACGCCGGCAAGTAGCGCCTAACGGCCTCAGCTGGTGCACAGTCAGCAGCAGCATGTAGCTTTGCTTTGCTTTGCAGGGGACAGGAACAAGGGTTTAATGCTGGTGCAAAGGGAAGGGAGTTGATGTGCGGGGGCAGGAAGTTGCACTCTTGGCATGCTTCTACCATGCGAACAGCTCAGTGCATGCTGCTGCTGCTTCTTCCACCACTTCCCTTGCTGCCTGGCGGCGCTCAGACTGCCTTGCCTGCCCTAACCCCGCCCCCTGCCCCGCCCCCTCCTCCCGTCCCGCCCCACAGGAACTACCTGTCTGGCTTCCGCCTGCCGGGGGAGGCGCAGAAGATCGATCGCCTGATGGAGAAGTTTGCGGAGCGCTACGTGTGCTGCAACCCCGATTCGTTCAAGAGCGCTGACGTGGCGTACGTGCTGGCCTACTCGGTCATCATGCTCAACACAGATGCGCACAACGCGCAGGTGTGAGGAGTGGCAATGCGGGGGCTGAGGTGGCGCAGGATCTGTGTGGGATGAGAGGTTGGCGGCCGACGAGTGCGCTTTGGGCGGCCAGCTGTCCAGAGTGGCAGGCATGCCAGTGTTGCGTGGCACCTGCAGCCGGTGGAGCAAGGGTGGAGCAAGTGCAGCAAGATGCTGCGACCGCACTCTTGCCTCATCACCTCCGCTCACCGGTCCCGCTCTGCCCTATCCCATTTTGACCCCGCAGGTCAAGGTCAAGATGTCCAAGGCCGACTTCCTGCGCAACAACCGGGGCATCAACGATGGGGGGGACCTGCCGCAGGTGTGGAAAGGGGAGATAGCTCTCTGCTTGGGATTAGGCGGCTGTTTGGGACTAGGCGGGAAGGGCAGGGGAGGCGGCACACCCTCGTACAATTTGATGTCTCTAGCAGGCACCCCAGACCTGCCCTGCTCCCTGCGCCGAGTCCCCAAACCCTCACGCCCTGCCGCCTCCACCATCTCACCTCCCCCAACTCACCCCTACCCATGCTCCCCTACCCCAAACCCGCGCTCCACAAGAGCTCTTGGAAGCTCTCTACAAAAGAGCTTCTTCCCCCACCCACCCATTCACTCCACGCACTCACACATACACACAGCAACTAGTGCCACGCGTGCCCTCGCCATCCCACAGCCCAGGCCCTCTTCACACCTCACACACGTCACACTCGCACCTCACACCCTCACATCTCACACCTCACACGTCACACCTCGCACCCCTCTTGTGTGTGTGTGCACAGGAGTTCATGGAGGCTGTGTACGACCGCATCATCCACAACGAGATCAAGATGAAGGACGAGCTGATGATGGGGGGCGCTGCCGGCGCTGCAGACGCGGCCAAGGCGGGCGCGGGGTGGCTGGACACGATCATGAACCTGCTGCCGGGCCGCGCCAAGGCCGCCTCCAGCGAGCCGAACGACGAGGCAATCCGACGCACGCACGAACACCTGAGGTGCGCAGGCAGCTGACAGTGCTGCGGGCGGAGGGCAGGCTGGGCCGGTTGCCTGGGGCAGGCAGGGCGGGCGCCAGAGTGCAGGAGCGCAAGCGCTCCGGGCCCCAGCTTCTTAGCTTGCACACCAAGAGTGACAGGCACTCTGCCAGCTGTGCTGCTTGTCAATTGCACCATTTGCCTGAGGCTGGTGAACTGATGGGGCGCATCCCATGCTGCAACGCTGCAGGGAGAAGGCCAAGGGCGTGACGTTCTTTGAGGCGCACGACGGCGAGGCGATCCGCCCCATGCTGGACGTGTCTTGGGCGCCCCTGCTGGGCGCCTTCAGCGTGCTATTTGAGGAGCACGACGACGAGTACTTCATCGGGCTCTGTCTGGAGGGCTTCATCAGGTGGGTGGAGCAGGAATGGTCACAGTGGGGTGGGCAGGTTGTGGCGGCAGGGCCCTTGTGGCGGCAGCGTGCAGGTGAAGGAGCAGAATATGATGCATTGTTGTAAGGTCTGCATCGGTTGGGTGCTGTGGGCACACTCTGGGCGCTACAGATACGGATGTTTTGGTTGCAATGCGTGCCTGCCTGCGTGGCGGGCTTGCCGGTGTTACGTGCAGTGCGGCGCGGCGCAGCGGCAGGTTGTACAGTGACCTCTGACGAGGGGGTCATTTGCCCTGCACCTGCTCCTGCGTTAGCTGTGCACACAGCTCGTGCTGCCTGCGAGTTGAACAGGCAGATTGAAAGTCACAATTCAACGTTGGGCACCCTGCCCCCGCAGCTCTGTGCGCCTGACGTCGATGCTGGAGGTGGAGATGCTGCGCAACACGTTTGTCACCTCCCTGGCGCGCTTCACCATGCTGCACTCGCCCGCCTCCATGAGACTTAAGCACGCCCGCGCATTCAGGTGCGCAGGGCAGCTGCAGGGGGGGAGGCGCTGAAGGGAGGCCTCCTCCACCTGTGCAGTGGGGCTGGGAATCCTCCTTTTGCCTGACCGGTGGGGCTGGGAAGCTTCCACCGCATGCGTCCAGGCGGATGTAGGGCCAGTCATGCCGTGCACTGGAGGCCCGCACCGCCACCCATGTCCGCCTCCGCACGTGGACCGGCGCTGCCTGCCGCTCCCCGCTGCGACCGCCGCCCCTGCTGTCATGCCCCAACCCTGCCCTGGCTTTTCTCCACACCTGCACCATGCCGCAGGGCGCTGCTGGTTGTGGCGGAGCAGAACGGCAATTACCTGCGCGAGTGCTGGACCGAGGTGCTGCGCTGCGTGTCCCGCTTCGAGCTGCTGCAGCAGCTGACGGCGGGTGTGCCCACCGATGCCCTGCTCTTTGCCATGCCTGACAAGACTGCCAGCTTCTCGGCGGCCGACAAGCTGAAGCGGCGCATCCTGGGGGGCCGTGGGAAGGCCGACAGCGGGGAGGGCGGGCTGGCGCACGACTCCTTCTCATCCATCAACGACATGGGGCTGCACGCAAGTGAGTGTGGGCTGGGTGTGGTGAGGGGAGGCAGTGTCGGGGAGGTGCAAGCGCCTGTGGCTGTGGCTGCGCCAGGCTGTGGCTGCGCCTGTGGCTGCACAAGGAGTCAGTTGGGCAGGAGGGAGAGCCTGTTATGCCGTGGAGCAGGTAGCTAACCGACTGACAGGCCCCCACGGGCCCCGTGCCTCCTCAATATTTTGTCCTCCAGGCCGCCTTGCTTGCACCTGCCCGCCTGGCCACCCATGCCACCGTCAATTCCTCCCACCTCACCCCCCTCCTGACGCCTTCTTTCCCGCCCTGCCCACTGCCACCCTGCCCCTGTCCCCGCCCGCCCGCCGCAGGCACGCGTGAGGTGGACAAGAAGCACCTGCCCCCCGCCGATGTCATGGCCAGCGTGGATGTGCAGGAGCTCAACCGCCTGTTTGTGAACAGCGCGCGGCTGGACAGCGAGGCGATTGTGGCGTTTGTGCGCACGCTGTCCGCCATCTCGGCGGAGGAGCTGCGCCCCGTCGCCTGCCCCCGCGTCTTCTCCCTCACAAAAATCGTGGAGATTGCGCACTTCAACATGGGGCGCATCAGGTGGGGGCATGCATGGCCGGGGCTGGGCTGTGAGGGATGGTGTGTGACTCGGCCAGCTGCTCGCTGACCCGCGCCTGGCAGGCTGATGCGGGGCCGCGCCTGGGCGGTGCCTGGTTGACTTCTCCTCTCTCTACAGTCACCTTCCCTGCCAGCTCATTTCGGACGCCTCTGTCTTCCAAAGCCCGGATGTGTGTGCTCTCTCCTCCTTTCCATCCGCTGGGTGTCCTTGCCCCACCAGGCTGATG
The DNA here is from genome assembly GCA_002896455.3 of Chlorella sp. ArM0029B. Lineage (NCBI taxonomy): Eukaryota > Viridiplantae > Chlorophyta > Trebouxiophyceae > Chlorellales > Chlorellaceae > Chlorella > Chlorella sp. ArM0029B. The sequence goes on along the minus strand of JTEE01000038.1, from coordinate 330,629 downwards.
TGGGGCCGCATCTGGCGCTGTGCGGTTAACATCTCCCCCTGCTGCAGTCACCTGCCAGCTCACCTTTACACGGGCTGTCCCCTGAGCACCGACGTATTCTTTGCCCAACTCCCCTCCCTTCCCCCAGGCTGATGCGGGGCCGCACCTGGGCGGTGCTTGGTCGACTTCTCCTCTCCCTACACTCACCTGCCCTGCCAGCTCATTTCGCACGCCTCTTCCTTCCAAAGCTCTGATGCCTTCCCCTTCTTCCCTCCCCTCACCTCCCTGCCCAGGCTGGTGTGGGGCCGCATCTGGTCTGTGCTGGCCGACTTCTTCATCAGCGTGGGCTGCCACGCCAACCTGTCGGTGGCCATGTACGCCGTAGACTCCCTCAGGCAGCTGGCCATGAAGTTCCTGGAGCGGGACGAACTCTCCAACTTCTCATTCCAGGTGCGCGGGCGTGGTGGGAGCAGGGGCGCTCGCGCAGAGGGCTGCCTGCAGCTGCTGGCGCGGTGGGCGGGGTGTGGCATTCTGCTTGCAGCTGCTGGTGCAGTTTGCGGGATAGGGTTGGTGAGAGGGGCAGGCAACACGGGTCCAGGGTGGGCCTTGTCAGGCGGGAAGAAGAGGCAAGGGTGGGCTCTCGCATGATGCCTGGAAGCAGCTTCCTGTATGACTCTTTGCCGTCTCTGCAATGGCCGCACCTTGACTGTCCTGCTCCACACCATCTCTTCTCCCTCCTCCACCCTGCGCCCTTCCTCCCCTCCATCACCCCCCCGCCCGCAGAACGACTTCCTGCGCCCCTTTGTGGTGGTGATGCGCCACAGCCGGGCCGTGGAGATCCGGGAGCTCATCATCCGCTGCGTCAGCCAGATGGTGCTGGCGCGGGTGGCCAACGTGAAGAGCGGGTGGAAGTCGATGTTCATGGTGGGGGGGCGGGGCGGCAAGGCGGGGTGGAAAGAGCGTGGTGGGTTGGGTGAATGCGGGGGAAGGGCAGGAGGAGTCTGTATGCATGTCCATGTGCGGTACGGTGGTGTCGGCTGGTTGCGTAGGTTGGTGCAAGTGCGCGTACGCCAAAGCTGCACGCGGGTGTATGCAGGGCGTGGGCAGGAGGGAAGTGGAGGGCAGTCGTTGCGCCCCATGGGGCAGGGGTGGAATGCAGCTGAAGGTGTTGCAGGCTGTTGGCGGGCAGCCGTGGCCATCAGCGAGTGATTTGCCACAGCACACGGGGAACAACACGAGTGATGATACAGAGAGGCATGAGGCAGGCAGCTGGGCAGGACTGGCTTGCTTGGAGGCTGACCCACGCTTCCCCTGCGCCCCTGCCGCCTGCGCCCCACCTGCCTCAGGTGTTCACCACCGCTGCCAGCGACGAGAACCCGCAGATCGTGCGGCTGGCGTTCGACACGGTGGAGAAGATTGTGCGGGAGCACTTCCACTTCATCACCGGTGGGTGGATGTGCAGGATTTGCAGGGGGCAGCAGGGCAAGAGGGGGCTGCATGCAGGGCAAGGAGAGGAGACGTGGGACGAGCACGCCGGGGTTGTAAGCGGACATGTGTGTGCCTTTGCTGCGAGCTGTTGCGTGTCGGAGCTGCGTGGAACAGTCGAGCTTCTTGTGCCCTGCGCACATCGCTGCCCACCCATCCGTGTTTGCCTGGCTTTCCTGCCTCCTTGAACATGTCACCCCTGGCCTCGTTGAGGTGAACCATCCCGGTAGGCCTGACGTTTGCTAACTGCAAGTTATTGAGCCCCACCCCGCCCCTCTTGTTCCCTCCCCCACCCATAGAGATAGACATCTCGATCTTTACAGAAATCTCAATCTCCGCCTGCCCTGTTTCACCTCCACCTCCCTGCAGAGACGGAGACCACCACCTTCACCGACTGCGTCAACTGCCTTATCGCATTCACCAACAACCCCCACTCCCTGGACGTCTCCCTCAACGCCATCGCATTCCTGCGCTTCTGCGCCCTGGCCCTGGCGGAGGGAGACATCGGGGATGTGGACTCCGAGCTGCCAGAGGGGAGCTACGAGGCTGCGGGGCGGCAGATGGACCCCAACGCGTACCGCATCAGGTGAAAGGAGAGATCTCCCGTGGGGCAGCGGGGCGGTCGGCGCCATATAGGGGATGTGACCTTGCAGCTGGCAGAGGGAAGCCTGGAGGCGGAGGGAGGAAGGTCGGGGGCCCCAAAGCGTGCCGCATCAGGTGGGGGTGGCGAGGGCGGGGGCTTGGGGCGGTCGGCAACGCTGGAGTCGTGGATTTGAGAGGTGCCAGAGGGGAGTTTGGGAGCGGCAGTTGGGGACCAAAGGCGTATACGCATGAGGTGGGTGGGGACGATTGAACGAATGAATGGGCCAGGGGTTTTGGCGGGAGTGGGCTGGCAGGGCAGCTTGGAAGCCTGGAGGCAGCAGGGGCCCGAATGCATACCACGGCAGTGTGGGCTGGTAGGATCAGGTTGGGTGCAGTTGTCAGCTGGGGTGGGGAATGTAGACAAGCCCTGTGCATTGGTTCGGACCAGATAGGCAAAGGCATACCTGCCTGGCCTTGCCATGCAAGCAGTGCGTCCCCCGCCACTGCCTCTGCCCTGCTATGGCTGCGCCCCTTTTGACCTGCCTATCTCAACGCGCTGCTGTGCTTTTGACCACCAGTGTCCTATTGCCGCTGTTCCTCCTCCCCGCTGCACGTCCGGTCAACCATGGCCCGTTACCTTTGTAAAGCCTCCTCTCTGCACTGACCGCCTGACTGACATGTGTCCCCGCTGCAGGCCCACGGGCCACGACTCGGCCTCCCCCATGCGGGGGCGCTCCGAGGAGGGCGTGCCCCCCGGCAACGGCGTGCAGAACGGCGGCGGCGCGGCCTTTGAGGAGGCGTCCGCAGCAGCAGCAGCGGCAGCAGCTGGGCTGGGCGTCACTGGCGGGCGGGGCGGGCGCATCCGGTTCACCGACAAGGATGAGCACATGTACTTTTGGTTCCCCCTGCTGGCCGGGCTGTCTGAGCTCACGTTTGACCCGCGGCCGGAGATCAGGTGCGCAACACCCCTTGGAGGGATTAGGGGGTTCTCGCTAGCACACTCTGTGCAAGCAATAGGTGCTGTTGACGTTTTCAGGCTCTATGGCACCTGTTCCACCCCGGCCTGCCCACCCCCCACACCTCCCTGTCCCCACGTGGCCCCTGCCCTCTCCTGCACCCCTCCACCTGTGCTGGAGGCCTTTTGGGAGGAGACAACAGCCCTGCCCCATCCCCACTACCACACCCTTTATTCCTCTGCCACCCACCTGCCACCTGTGTGTGTAGGTACAGCGCCTTGGCGGTCATGCGTCAAACCTCAGGGCCTGGGCCCACCTCCTTTTGTCTGTGCTCTTCTTCATACCTGCCCCGCCACCCACCCACCTGCCGCCTGACACCCGTGCAGGTACAGCACCCTGGAGGTCCTTCCTCCTGTCCTGTTTCAGCCCTCAAAGCCTTCCCCAACACCTTGTGTCTGCGCTCTTCCTCATTCCTTGGCCCCCTGCCCCCCACCAGCACCTCCAGGGCGCTGTGCCAAAAGTCAGGGCCTGCCCTGCCATCTCTCGTCTGTGCTCTTCCTCAACCCTGCCCCCGCGCCACCCCCCCTTGCCTGCCGCCTGCCACCCCTGTGCAGGTACAGCGCCCTGGAGGTTCTGTTTGACATCCTCAAGTTCCACGGCGCCTCCTTCTCCCCCCCCTTCTGGCTGCGCGTCTTTGACTCCGTCCTGCTGCCCATCTTCGACCACGTGCGCGCCGAGGTGACCGACACCACCACCTTCACCGACGACAAGCGGCGGGCAGAGGTGGACTCCTGGCTGTACGACACATGCACACGCACGCTGCAGCACATTGTGGACCTGGTGGTGCAGTACTACGCGGCAGTCAGGGGTGAGGTGCTGCCGTTCTCTGACACAGGGAAGGGTGGTGATGTTAAGTCGACGTAGAAGTCACAAGTAAGGGGGGCTTGCAGGGGAGAGGGAGCGGGAGGGGAGGGTGCAGATGGAGCCATGTGTTGGGGAAGCAACAGCTCGTGGTGGGGCATTACTACGCGGCTTTCAGGGGTGCGATAGAGCAAAAAGATACACAGAGAGGGGTGCTTGCAGGGGATGGACAGGTCGCTGCTGTGTAGGAGTCTTGCGTGGGTTTGCTGCATCAAACGGGAGGTGGTGGTGCAGTACTATGCGGCCGTCAGGGGTGAAACAAAGAAGAAGGTTTTTTGTTGCAGGGAAGCGGAGGCCGCTGCTGTGTACTAGAAGTGACGTGAGGGTTGCTGCTGTGTGCACAACATAAGGGGTGGTAGTGCAGCACTACGCAGTTCATTCATCATGGGTGAGCTGATGCCTGGAGCTGCTGCTTGGGTTTACCCCTCGTTTATTTATCCATGCCTGACGGTTTCCTTATTCAACACCCCGCTCCCCACCCTCCACCTGCAGCGCTGCTGGACCGCATTCTGGAGCTGCTGCTGGGGTTTGTGCAGCGCACGCACGTGTCGCTGGCGGGGGTGGGGGTGGCGGCCATGGTGCGCCTCATCGTGGCGGCAGGACCGCAGATGGACGAGCAGACGTGGATGATGGTGGGCGGGGGCGGGGGGCGGGGAGCGGGGAGAGGTGCAGGCACGGGGCGGTGGGGCAGGTAGGGGGCAATTGAAGGAATGCAGGGAGGATATGGATGGGCTGGCCGGGCCGCTGCCTCCACCACCAGCGTTCGATGGCCGCTGCTGGCTCACTTGGGCACAGCAGAGGGCATAGAGGCAACTATTCACCCGGTCCTGTTTAGGCAGCTGCCTGGTGCTTTTCCACTGGGGTTGGCCACCTTTTTGCCTGCAGCATCTGGCGGCCTGAACCGCTGCAACCCCTGTGCTCCCTGCGCCCACTGGCCCTTGTGCTCCCAGGGGCCTGTTGCCACTGTGCCCCCTGGGCCCATGGACTCAACGCTGCTCACCCTACATCCGCCGCCGCACCCCCGCCCCCTGCAGGTGCTAGGCGCGCTGTCCACGGCGGCCGGAGACACGCTGCCCAACGTCAGCGACCTCATCCAGCACCGCATGACCCGGCGCACCAACGACTCAGACGACATGGATGTGACGGGGGCAGCGGTGGATTACCAGTACGGGGGCGCAGCAGGGGGCGCTGCCGAGGGCGGGATGCGGGAGCAGTATGGGGTGCAGAGCCCGGGTGTGGCACTCGGTGCGGCGGCGGCAGCGCGCGGCGGCGGCAGCGGCAGCAGCAGCCCGCGCGGCCCCCGGCTGAGCGAGCGTGAGCGGCGTCCCAGCATGTTCAGCCTGGGTGGGGGTGCGGGTGCGCGGCGGCTGGCAGAGGTGCACGTGCGTGCCTCCATCCAGCTGCTGCTGGTGCAGGCGTGCAGCGAGGTGTACACGCAGCACTCGCGCCTGATGCCGCCGCCCGCGGCTGTGCTGCTGCTGGACACCCTCAAGGGAGTGGCCTCCCATGCAGCCTCGGTGGATGCAGACGGAGGGCTGCGCCACTCGCTGCTGCTGGCGCAGGCTGCCGACAAGGTGGGGGCAAGGGGTGGGTGGGTGGCGGGTACTGTGGTGAGGGGCGCCAGAGAGTGTCCGTGAGGCATGGGACGGTAGGCAGCAAGTGGCAGGTGGGTGCAGCATGTGCAGCATGGCATGCTGCTACCTCCATGCTCCCTGCTGACATGTTGCTATATTGGTCAGCCATGTCGTTTGGCCAGCTGCCCCCCGCCCTCCTCCACGCCCCCTGCTCTTCTCCCCCCTGGGCCTTCTCCCAACCGCTGCCGCTGCCCCTGCTGCTCCCCTCCCTGTGGCCCCCGCCCCCGCAGGTCGCCCCGGAGCGCTCGCTGTCCGACCCCCCGCTGCTGCGCCTGGAGGCGGAGGCCAGCCAGGCCTACCTGTCGGTGCTGCTGCACATGCAGGCGGCGGCGCCCCCCGCCGTCAAGGCCGCCTGCTCTCTGGAGGCCCGCCTCACGCAGCTGTGCCTGCGCAACTTGGAGCGGTTTGAGCAGCAGGCCGAGGCGGCGGCAGAGGAGGAGGGAGGTGGGTGGGCGGGTGCGTGGGGAGGGCAGGAGGTGGGTGGGCAGGGAAGGGCTCAGCTACGCGGCAGGACAGCAGGCAGAGGCGGCAGCAGAAGAGGAGGCAGAGGTGGGTTCACCTGGGGTGAGGGCTTGTGGTCTCCTCTTGCGCCCTGCTTGCACCTCCAGCGTGTTGGCCCTCTCCCACCTCCTCTCACCCATGCTCTTTCCTCCCTCTCTTGCCGCCACCTCCTGCCACAGGCGGCCGTGGCGGCGGCGGTCTGCCCGACTCTGCTGCGGCCATGACGAGCCACCGCGAGGAGAACGCTGCGCTGGCGCCGCTGGCCGTGGCCACGCTTCGCGCGCTGCTGCTCTTCTCGCCCGAAGCCTTCCGCTCCCACCTCAAGGACTTCTTCCCCCTCCTCACAGCACTCATCTCGTGCGAGTACGCCCCGCCCGAGGTGCAGCGCGCCCTCAGCGAACTCTTTGCCAAGCGCATCGCAGAGTGCATCGCCGTCTGACACATTAACCCAGTAGTGCACTCAACCAGCCTGCTTTCCACTCAGCCTCTTTTGTGTGCCCCCCGTCACGTCGGGCTGGCGGCAGCGGCCTCACAACTGCAGCCTGCCGGGTGCGGCCGAGGCTGCGATAGTCCCCCCGTGCGCTCCTCTGCCGCCCAGCGCGCCAGTGCTTCCCCGCTCTGCTCTGCTCTTGCTTCAATCCGCTTCAGATTTACAACGGCGCGCTTCACACGATTACACAGTTCTGTAACACAGCAACTACAACGCAAGGGCAGGGCTCAACCACTCAACAGCAGCAGCAGGGCGGGCGTTCACTGACAGCCTCTGCATGCCTGTCCTCCCTTCAGCTTTTGTGGAGTGTCCTCCACCTCCGCAGACTGCCGCTCAGAAGCGCACACCACCCACGGTCCTCTCGTCCCGCCCAGCAGACACGACCAGCAGCAGGCCGGCAAAGGGCAGCAGGCTCAGAGCAAAGCCCACAGCCTGCGAGAGGAGGGGAGGAGGGGCATGGCTCAGTATGAATGGTTGGTGTGCAGAATCAATCCATGAATATTGCCCATGCCTCCAAGCCTCCCCACCCTGCCTCACGACTCCTTTACGGCCCACCACTGGTGCTGCTGTGGTGCCAGCATGTCCACTGCACAGAAAACCGCCTGTGCTCAAGCATCATGATCCCAGCGTCCCCCACCCTCCCTCTCTGCCTGCGCCCCCCGGTGCCCACCCACCTTCTTGACGCCCCAGGCCTTGAGGTACGACTCGCGCTGGCGCAGGTCCAGCCCCTTGTTGTCCAGCACAACCTTTGCAGGGCCCAGAATCTGGGAGGGAAGACGGGGGGGCACAAACGGTGGGGGAGGGGGAAAGGCAGGGTGAGGAGGAGGAATGGTTGAGAGCAGGCGCTGTGTAAGGACCCCTGAAGCGCTGTGAAAGGACTGAATGGGGCAGGTCCGGCCTCCAGTTGTTTGAGCAGCTTTTGGCAGGACTGCCAACCTAGCATGCCAGTGTGTGCAGAGAAGAGGCAGGGTAGGGACAGAGGATGGGGGCACTTGCTGCATGCACTGGTGGACTGCCCTGCAAGCAGGGACGTGGCAAGCAGGTTGCAAGTGCTCTCCGGTCACCCTCCCACCCGCCCCCCCTCTCAGGCACTTGCCAGCATTGAGTAGAGGATGGGCAGGCCGGAGAGCACCGCGGCGGTGAGGAAGGCGGGGTCGCGGTTGGCGTCGCCTGCAGCGCAAGGCGGGGTCGGGGCGAGACGTGTGTGGCGTGGGCCGGGGCATCGGAAGAGGCCAGCAGGCATGGCCTGGCAGGCATGGCGGCCGGCAGAGGGCACTCTGTAGAAGCGCACTGCGTTTGACACTGGCCCTGGGTCCCTCCTTCACACTCCTGCCCATCTTGCCAATTCCAAATCTTCATTTTCCATACATAGCTTGCCCCCAAAGTGCCCGCCGCCCCAGACAGGTGGGCACCACCCCTCGAAACCAGCCTGCCGTCCCGCCTCATAAAGCAGCTCTAACTAGCTCGCTTGGGCACTCACTCTCTGAGAAGTATGCCGCCAGGCTGGCTCCGGTGGCGATGGCGCTCAGGGTGGAGCAGGTGGTGGCGCAGGCGGTGGCGAGGTTGGGGAACACTGCGTGGGGAGGGCGCAGGGGAGAGGCCGGGGGAGGGGCATGCGGGTGAGACGGGGCACTCGGGTAGGCACAGGGCGGGGCCGGGTAGGGCGGGGCGGGGTCGGCAGAGGTGGTGCGATGCCGGATGTCGTGGCTGAAGCCTCCAGCCAAGACAGATTGTCCTGCCATACAGCCTTACACCAGGGTGGGCGTGCCAAAAAGCATGACTCAGCTGCCTCGTCAGCCTGCCCAGGCAGCCCCGCCCCGTTGCTCCCCGCACACGCCACGCTCCCACCTGCGCTGTACTCTGGCACCCCGGTCTCCATCAGTGCGTTGTGCTTCAGAAGGGCAGCCAGGCCGTGTCCAGCCTCCAGGCCGGCGGCAGCTGTGGCAACTAGGGCCCACATGGCGGCGGCGGCAGCGGGTGGCGCGCGGCGAGTAGCTGTCCCGCGGGGGCGGTGGGTGGTGGGCTGAAAGTGCCGGGGCAGGCCTTGGACTGCAGGCGAAGACACGCGGAGAAAGGGGTTTAGTAGCAGAGGTGGCACCGAGCGTGGGGTAGCGAGTGTGGTAGCGGCGGCAGGTGGTCAGTGCCGGCCCGACACCCGAAACCTGCGCACCCTTGTGGAGGCTTGGATGATAAACTGATCTTGTGCTGGGGACGTGAGAATGGAAGCAGCAGCAGGCGGGGGTGGTTTCTCGACCAGTGGCTCAAGAAAGTCCGCCAACTCAGCAGGATGAGCGCTCTCTCTCTCTTGTCTTGAAGACAGACCCGTTCACGATGGAGGAGGAAGGTGGGATGTTCACCGACCTCCCACCGTCATGCCGCAGCATGCCGCCCCGCCACGTCAGCTGCCGTGTGCTGTACTGTGCTGGAATGCACACCACCCTCCACACGCAAGTAGCGGGCGTGTCCATCGCTTTCTTGTCTTCTCTTGACCTTCCCTGTTCCTGAAATCGTGGCTGGCTCCCCGTGGACTTGATTGACTGTGCTGGACCCTGTGGGGTAAAGCTTGCTAGCGACAGAAGCTTAATTGTGTTGCGTTGTATCATGCAGATGTTCCCCCCGCTTGTGGGTGCGTCCACAAAATGCAAAGCCAACGCCTGGCCCCCTTCCTCCTGGCCATCCACACGCAGCTGCTGCCCAGCTTGTGCACCCGAAACCTAACGCACGCCGTCGTCCTCCCTCTCACCTGCTGCAACTGCTTTGAGGCGCACACCTGCCGCCTCTTCCTGCAGCAGCCTTGACCGCCCTGATGCCCCAAATGCTGCTCTGAGACAGGCAGGAGTGTAAGAATTTGTAACGTCTGCAGTGCCGGCACCGATGCACCAGGCCCCCAGAACCGAGTGGTCCTCTTTTTGGCAGGGACGTCCAGACCGCATCAATTGGGTGGCAAAGCAGGCAGCCGAGAGACACGCCAGGCCAGCAAGCAGGGCAGCACATACCCAAATAGAAACCCCTCCTGACGGACCATCGTGCAGGCAGGCAGGGCGAACAGCAGTGGTAAAACCACAGCAGCGGCAGCACCAGGGCATGCTGAGGCAAGCACAAAACAGGCAGACGAGTGTGCATTGAACAAGATGGGTGGCTCTTGCTCTTTCCAGTCGGATGGGTGGTGTTGAATAACACCAGGTTGTTTTGTGTGGGTGGGTGGAGTGGGCCACAGGTGCTTATGCGCCGAAGCCGTACAGGGTGCGGCCCTGGCGCTTGAGCGCGTAGACCACGTCAAAGGCGGTCACGGTCTTGCGGCGGGCGTGCTCGGTGTAGGTCACCGCGTCGCGCACCACATTCTCAAGGAACACCTTGAGCACGCC
>JTEE01000038.1:251872-316441 GCA_002896455.3 Chlorella sp. ArM0029B | reverse complement strand
AAGACCCGCATCGTCCCCCGCCACATCCAGCTGGCGGTGCGCAACGATGAGGAGCTGTCCAAGCTGCTGGCGGGCGTGACCATTGCCGAGGGCGGCGTGCTGCCCAACATCCACTCCGTGCTGCTGCCCAAGAAGACCGGCAAGAAGGCCGAGGCCTAAGCGCCCAGCCCTTGTGTCAAGCGCGGCCCACCCCAACCAAAACCCAACTGGTGTTATTCAACACCACCCCTCCCACTGGAAAGAGACTTGCTTGCCTACTGCCTGCGCTGCTGTGCTTGGAGGCTGCATGTGCACTCACCTGCCATGTGATCTTGTTTGGGCGCCTGTTGGCCTTCCCTGCCCACTCTGCTGCGCCTCTCCTGTGCGCGGTGGCAGTACATGGACTAACGCTGCGGGCCGAGCAAGCCCATGCCATCCACCAACCTCAGAAAGGCAGCGGCGAGGGCAACACCTGAGGCACAACAGCAGGCAGCTGCTTGAGGGGCAGCCCAGTGAGTGCTGCCCTTGGTGGTGCTGAGAGTAGCTGTGCACTCTCTGCCCACCCTGACCCATGATACCGTTGCCTGGCCAATGTCCACACAACCAGCGGCCTGACACCATTGCACAGTGCAGCCTACAGCGGCCACCCTGAGTGCGCGGCGGCACTCATAGCTGGGGGTGCCAATGCAAACATCCGCAACGGGGCTGGGCTCTCACCGCTCAGCGGCCCTGAAGAACCGTGCTGGCTGTGTGCAGCTGCTGCTGGCAGCAGGCGCAGACCCTCTGGCAACGACGGCAATTGCAGGTTGGACCCCTCTCCATTGTGCTGCCGTCCTCAGACCGGCCGGCCACCTTGAAGTGGTGCCGCTGCTGTTCCAGGCAGCTCCGGCTCGTCAAGGACGCTGCGCAAACACTCCCCTGACTATAGCGATCCACCGAGTATGCCATGACATGGCTTGCCACCTGATGGAGCAGGGCCCACTGCCACCAGCCCGGGAGGTGCTGGCAGCCCTGGCCTGCGCAGATGCCTGTGCGTCCGCTCGTGCTTTGCTTTCGTCCTACACTAGTATGCACGCTCCTGTTTAGCCGATCATTGTGAGGAGTGTACTAGCTAGGCTTATTGAGATGGGGCTGCATCAAGAAGCAGGTGTGTGGGCGGCGAGAGGCTGGCGGGGAAAGATAGGGACAGCAGAGAGGGTCTGTGCAGGCGGCACCGTGCAACAACGGGGCGCCCCCACAGCATGCATGGCATGCTCACATGGATGCCCTTCTGGACTCTCAGGCGCGACCCAGGCGTGGACGTTTTGCATGTACTGGCGTCCTTCATGCAAGTGAGGCCCCACTCGGTGCCCGGTGCCCTCCCCTGCTACCGCCTGCATACGTGCACCTCTGCTGCCAAACAAGTGACAGCCTTTTTGGGCGCTAATGAAGGCAGCCTTCAGACCACCGGTGGGGCATGGCACGCATTTATGGGGCTGGCTGAAGATCCCGGGTGCGTCCGCCTACCCCGGAAACCCTAACCCTGCCCCGCCTCCCCACAGGAGTACGAGCAGCAGGGTGTTGGGGCAGACCCCGAGGCGTTTGTGCTGAGGGTGAAGGCGCTGATGAAGTGCGCGGGCCCGTTGATGACAAACGAGTATGCTTTGCTCAACAGCCTCTGAAGCCTTCACTCCACCCTGCCTGCCCACGCACTCTGCTGCCTCTCTGCATTCCCTCCGGCCTGCAGCTGGGCCGTCTCGGCTTCTGCGCCGTGCTGGGCAGCTTCTGCGCGAGCGGCGTGGGCAGGGCGGTGTTCGGCATGGACAAGTTGATGAGGAAATGTATCAGCACGGTGAGTAATGTTCCAGTCTAGTCTAGTGGTGACAGCTTTCGACATCCTCTGAAAGAGAAATCGACTTCAGGACGAACCGACTCCCGAGAAGTTGACGAGGCATGCGCGACATTGTGCCTGTGGCCTGCTGGCCTTCCGTACTGAGGTATGACGCCCGCTTTCCTCGTGGCTTTCCTGTCCCTTCGCCAGTGGATGCAAAGCGGGGCCCTACCACTGTGGGCTGAGCAAGGCAAGCCCATGCCAGCCAACAACGTCAAGTGGGCAGCAGGCACGTGCACGTAAGCTTCAGTCTTGCAGTTTGCAGACACTCAAAAGGGGGTTCTGCACAGGGACGGTTCCTCGCTCAGTCTCAGTGCCCGCGCCCATGCTGTTGACCTTATAATCTAAAAGGGCGAGCACGGGGCCTTTAGACTGTGTGGCAAGCCAATCCCTGGCCCGGACTGAACACTTGAGGCCTGAACAGCCGCAGTGCAGAGTTGGCAAGTGGCTAGGGGAATTCAGCGCCTTTGCAGAACCGCCTCCACCATGGTCACAACAACCAGATGCAGGAGGGACGGGGAAAGTTGAGCAGGAAGCCATATCTCGGCACAGGCGGGTGGCGGCGGCAACGGCGTTCTGTAAACACCGTCCCAATCATTCGCTCAGGCACCGATCTTTAGGCACCTGGGGCTTGTATGCATTGCAATTTTGGCACAAAGATCAAGTGATTGCAGAAGGTAGTCACACGCCGCATGTGCACACAGACAGAAGAGGCCTGAGGGCTGGGGCTGAGGGCGAGCTCTGGCATGTCTCAACTCTGCTGGCAGGCACCTGCATCAGTGGCCACATGCCCGCCTGGCCCGCCCGCCCGGCATATTGCCCGGTCCTCGCAGGCTATTCATTCGACTAATGAGTCTTGCGCACTGAGGAACGTCAGCAGGAAGGGCACTGAAGGCAAGAGAAGAGAAGAGTGTCCAACACCCGCTCCGCGCGTGGGAGCAGACCCCATTGCGCTGCGCACGGCTGCATCGTAATACCGCCGTTCGGTCGAAGCAGCACGCGCACGGAGGCCAGAGGTGGAGCTGCCGCCGCCCCCCTGCCGCTGGCCGCCTGCCGCTTGCCGCTTGCCTTGCATGCACAACCACCACCTGGTGTCCACCACCTGGTGTTGACGCCACTCTGGGAAGCCCCGCAGCATGGCGCGCTTCGTCCTAGAAGCCACGCCAAAGCGGCATGGCTGGCCCATGTGGGCGCAGGCGGTTGCTGCTGCGGCTGCCGCCCTAGCAGTGCTGGTCGTCTTGCTGGGCACGGCGCAGGAGCGGCACGTCTTTGGTGAACGCATCTTTGCCGTGCACAGCGGCTCCAACGGCACCAGCGGCCTGACGGTCACTATGGGTGGCTCTCGGCTGCGGTTCACCGTTGAGCGTGGTGAGGCCAACCGCACTAAGCCAGCGGGCGTTGCCGTCCCGCCAATGCTGCGCTCCGACAGGCTAGCCCCGGGCACGTTTACCTGCGAAGCCAGCGGCCACTGCAGCTTGGGCAAGTGTCGCACGTGGCGTGGTGACATTGCCACCAATGCAGCGCTGCGCGACATGCTGGAGGCGGTGGCGTTCAAGAAGGAGGTGGGTGGGCGCTGGGTGACGAGGGAAGGTGGGTGGGCGCTGGGTGACGAGGGGAGGTGGGAGCTAGCCGGGAGATTATGTGATTGTTATGCCCTACAGGCCGGCCGCACCTCAAGCATGTGGGGAATGGCTTGCATGATGGTGCCGCAATTCACTGGACGCACACCCACAGCTCTTTGTTGAGCAGGGCACGCAGGTTGCCATCGGCGGACCTCCCCACCCTCGCAAGGACAGAAATGCATGCATGCCGCCACAAGCAGCCAAATGCATGCAGCCACAGGCTCTCAATGCATCGAGAACAACGTCCTTCCACTTTGCAGGTGGAGCTTGTTGTCGATGCTGCCATCCCAACTGCCTCCCCTCCCCTTGCAGATTATATTCACCACGTTTGACGAGGGACAAGTGGTCTACCATCAGATGGCGCTCAATTCGGTTTTGAGCCTCGAAGACCTGGGTGCGTTGGGAGAACCATGTGGCAGGGCCGAATGCGGCTGGGCATGGCAGCAACACTGCGTCTGCCGCCTCTGTTGTGCCTTGGGCCGGACGCATGCACGCTGTCACAATCGCCTTTCGCGGCTGCTCCATCCCTCAACTGCCCTAGCAGGAATGAGCCACATGGTTTTACTCGCGCTGAATGAAGCCCTCTGTGTGAACTTACCAGCTGCACTTGATCGTATCAGGTACATGGGGGCACGTGCTCTGGCCTCTACTGGCTTGCCTGTGCCCCTGCCCATGTTTCCCGTCGACGCGCCTGCAGCACCTTCCCTGGTACGGAGCTCAGCTTGCAGGCTCACCCCCAACCACATTGCCTGAACTTGTAGCAGCTTGCCTGCCTCGCCCCATCAAGCATCCTGCTTTTGCTGGCCCACAGCTTGCCTGCTCAACCCGTCTGCTAGCCCACCCTCCGTGCACACCTTGTCCCTCCCTCCATGTGTCAACATGCATGCAGCTGTGTGTGGGACTCACGGCCCATGTCTGATGGCAAGGACGTGGGGGGGCTCTTCAACACGTACAGCAAGCGCTGGTGCGTACTGGTTTCACGCTTGGGGGAAGGCTCGCTTGGGGGGCGCGCAACGTTGCCCGCTTTGCCTGCACGCAAGCGCAGGGCGCACCTGCCATGCATGCACCTGCCATTTGGCGCGCACGCTGCTCACCCCATCCCCACCTTGCATGCACCGCAGGGAGACTCTGGCCCGCATTGCCCGCATGGGCTTCAACGTCATGTCTGTGGACTCGGGTGGGTGGGTGTGTGGGCACCCCTGCTGGGGATTCCTGGGCGTGGGCGCAGGGAGCACAGACAGCCAGGGGCAACTGGTGTGTTCTGCCCCNGGGAGGGCGGGTGAGTGAGGGACCAGCAGCCAACATACGCCCCCCCGCCAGGGAGGGTCCACACCTGCGGTAGGTAGAGGAATGGGTCAGTGTGGGCGGTCTGAGGTCTTGCTGCGCCGTCAAACAGGCTTGCTAAGCCTGGCTCACTTCCCGCTTGCGCCTGCTTGTCCTTGCTTGTGGGGCCTGCAAACAACAGTCGTGAGGTTGCGTGCGCCATCCCCGCTGCCATGTACCCTCGCCACGCAGACACGCTGTTTTTGCACAACCCCTACGTCTTCCTCAAGTCCGGCCCGCTGGCCCAGTTCAACCTTCTCTCGCAGGGTGGAGGCGGTGAGTGCATGGGCAGGGCAGGCCTTGCACCTGTAAGAGGCACGGGCCGGGTTTGTGCAGTGCTTCGGTTGAGCTTAGGCAAAGCCGTAGGCAAAGCCATAGGGGCACCTTCGTCTGAGCTTGGGTCCAAGAGAAGGGGTTGGCAACCTGTGATTTGGTGTGTCACACACGCATATTCTCATCCACCCTGGTGTAGGGTGGGATGTCAACTGCGGCGTCATGTACTGGCAGAACGCGCACCCCTCGGGCGCCGCCGTGTGGGCTGCTGTGGCGCACGCCGATCGCTCCATCCGGCAGCGGGAGGGCTACGATGGCATGGTTGCTGTGTACCCGAAGTGGACCCCGGAATACACATGGTGTGTGCCCTCCTTCCCACCAAACAAGCTTGCCTGAAATGCACTTGGCTGAAACACCCACAGATCTGTGTTGGCCGGAGGTGGTCGGCTTGCAAGTGCGTGATGTGTGACAGAGGACCTGGTTTGCCAATGGAATGCATGCATGACCATGAAATCTGTGCTGCCATTGCACCGCTTTCTTTCAACGGCAGCACCCTCGGCCAATGTTGTGCCCGGCCAGTGGCCCGCCAGCCCTGCCCAACCTCGTGCTCTACCCCTCCGCCCCCCCCTCGCATCCCATCACACTTGCAGGGAGCAGGCCGTTTGGTGTGACATCGTGAGTGGAGTGGGTTGCAAACAGCCTTGCGCGCCCTTGAAAGTGCCATGCACGGCAGCACGTTACAGACTGCACGGGTGGCTAAATGCCTTCTTGCTTACTTCCCGTTGTGCGACCAGCATGTGCTGACATCCCCATGTATTGGTTGTTGTGCGGCACATGCATGTGTGCTAAAGCGCCGTCAGACCCACGCTAAGGTCGTGCATGCTCTTCCCGGCGCTGGCTGACGTGCAGTTTATGACATTGTTCGCTGGCGTCCCTATATATGCTAATGGAGCTGGCAAGAGTGGGCCGCCAGAGGCGTGGCAGCGGACAATGCAGCCCCTGATAGATCAGTTGAGGGTGGACATGCCGCCGCCTGCTAATGAGGCAGTCCCGCCTGAGTGGGTCAAGGTGAGGTGCTGGCAAGGCAGTGGAACTTCAGGCAAGGGAGGCAATTTGCGGTGCTGCGACACGGTGGGTTAGAAACTGCGCTCTGGTGCATGGTAAAATAGTGCCTACCTACCTGGGTGCAGTGAAGCTTGTTCTTTCCCTGCCCGGCGCGCGCTGCTGCCCGCTTTCAGGTGACTGGGCAGCCAGAAGTGCCGGTTTGGGGCTGGCACAACCTCAGTGTCCCGCGTCCCCCCACAGACACGTGGTGGGCAGAGCATGGCAGTCTGCTGTACCCGCTGGAGCGGGGGCCCAAGTCCCAAGCATGGATCCAGCTCATTCAGGAGGCCTCCGATGCGCCGTATGCCGAGCTGGACAAGCCTTGGGCACCGCCCCAGCCGCCCCCGCCCCCAGAGGCTGTGGGCTTCTTCCCCGACTACTTTGTCACGTGGTGGGGCGGTCGGGGCGCATGGACGTTCGGCAAAGCAGAGACACCCCTACAGGTCGGCTCCCAGGCAGCAGATTGTGTTCGTTGTGTACGTATGCTGCTACTGGCTACGCTGCGGCCGGTTGTGGGCACTTTAAGGCTATGCTGTGGTTGTGGCGGTGGCTGCCTGCTGTGGCTGCTGACGTCAACATTTCAGCTATACACTGCGTGTTTCTGCTACAATTTGGGAGGTTTTGCAGCAGCTGCTGGCCCTGCTGCAGCCGTGTTTGTTGCTGCCTTCATTTACCCTCTATAGCTCAGTTTCTGCCCACCTGCTCCGGTATGTTGCTTGGAGCCAACTGTACACCGCGCTTGTGCTTTGCAGGTGATTTCACACATAGTGTATGTTCCGGCCGAGAGCTCTGACTGGAAGGCTTACGTTTTCAAAGGGAACAACTGGTACGCCTGCCTTTAAATCAAGTAGTTCATTCTTAATACTCGACTGCCCTGACCTGCCTCACCCTGCTGCCGCGCCCAACTACCTGGGACAGCCTCGTCATCTGTCCACGTGACAGCAGTTCATTCGACTATAAGCGCTTTGCTGCCCCACTCCCCCCCGCCCTCCCAGCAGGTGGCACTGGGATGTCACTGAAAGCTACAGCAGCACTGCGGTGGGGATGCCCGACCCGCGGTTGCTGATGCTGGCTCCCGGCGTGCAGCTGATGACGGACACAGAGGCGGGCTTCCGCAATGAAGTGGCCAAGGTGTGTGAGAGGGCAGGGCTGGCAAGGGGTGCATGGGTCATGGTAGCAAGCTTAGCATGGCCAGGACACACCCAGTGGTTAAGTGGTTCAGCTCCGCTTATGTCTCTTCCCCTCCTCACACGCAGCTGGCTGCACTGGCTGAGGCGATGGGCCGCCGCTTGGTGGTGCCGCCGGTGCCTTGCGACAGTCCCTGGGTGGGCCTGACCCGATCGCCCCCGACCACCCTGCCCCCTGAGGTCATGTGGGAGGAGAGCTACGACGCCATCCAAGTGCTGCAATTTCATGACCGCCAGCGGCCGGGCCACAAGTACTGCTTTTGGATGCGGGGCACAATTGCCTTGTGCACCGCACTGCTGCCAGCACATATTGATGCCGTCGCCTTCTTGGAGCGCAACCTGACAGCGGAGCAGGTGCGGGGTGCAGGGCCAGCAGACGGTAACCTTACACGACTTCGGCTATGGCTAATCACTGGGAGGGGTGGAGTCGCTGTCGGCGTAAAGCACGGCGCACTGTCTGCATGCAGCTGCGTGCTGAACGTGCCTTGTTTGTGTCCGCTTGTTATGCCTACCGATCATGCCTTTCGCTTTTCCTTTCCAACCTAGCTGCACCCTCTGCTGCCCCTGCCCTGCAGGCCGCGCCCTCTGCTGCCAACACGCTGTGGTTCCAGGAGTGGGCAGACCGCGGCGGTGCCGAGGCCGGCGGCGGCACAGCCAGTGTGCCAACCACCGTAGAAGCGGCGACAGCGGCGGCAACGCCCATGGCAGCAGCACCCGTGGTGTTCCTGGGGGCGCGGCCGCAGTGGCAGGGCGAGGTTCCTGGGCTGAGCCAGGAGATCAAGGACGCCTGCAGGTTCCTTCAGGACGAGTATGTGTTCTTTGCGGATGAGAATGCGCTGGTAGAGCGGCGCAAGAAGATTGCGGAAACAGCGACAGCGGCGGCAGCAGCAGCAGATGTTGTGCCACCCCCCTAAAACGCCCTGCTTGCCGTGCTGCTTACCTCTGATGCCGGTGCTCCCCAACACCAAGCGGCTGATCTGCTGCATTGTTGTCTCATGACCTGCATGCTTCTGTACACCATCTTGTAAGCCTCGTCACACTTAGGTGCTCGCAATCCTGGCTGTCGTTCACTGCCCAGGGGTCTGTATTGCACTTCGTGTGTAGAATTTAGACTGTAAATCCCCCAAAGAAAGCTGTCCCAGCCTCTGCTGCCGATGCGCCATCAACTGTTGCTGCCGTCCATGCCTGCCCGCTGCCCACTTCACCTGTCCCTCTCGCAGTCTGTAATTGCATGTCCCACCAGACACGGCAGCCGCATCTGTTGGTGAAGTGCCCCTGCGACTGCCGCCACTGCTGTCGCGGCAGATCTGGCGTGCCACCTGGCAGGCAGTCTTGCCCCAACCATAGCACGCCAAGCAGCCCAGCGCGCTCAGCAGCTGGTCGAGGTCCCACATCTCCAGGACAGCAGTGGTGACAGGTAAGCAGTAGGAAGTGTTGGCGGCCTCTATGCTGACGCCGATGCACACGCACGCCATGCTGCAAGGGAAGCGAGGGCAGCAGGGCAGGAGGGAGGGCAGGGAGCACACATTAGCGATGGGGGAGGGAGGCAGACGGATGGTGATGGTGGCCAGTGCCAAACAAATGAGAGTGGCAACACTGTTGGGCCAGATGTGACCAGCAGCAGCAGCTGCACCCCATGCGCCCCAGCAGCAGAAGGCGGCACGGCATGCCCGGCAGGAGCAACATGCCTGGCATCCTTTCGGGGGAGGCGGTGCTGCCCGGGTTGCAGGGCGACTGCAGGCGTGCAGGGTGCCTGATGCACGCCGAATGGGAGCTGCATTGGAACTCTGGAATGGGTTCAAGGGAAAGAGGCTAGTGGTGGGTACAGAAGGCTCGCAAAGGGGTTTTGAAGTGTGACCGGGAATGAGCCAGTGCAGGACTGCAGGTTCGGGCCGCACCTTTGCACCGTGCAATTTTGCTTTTGAGCGCCATCAGGAAGCACGTTGTGATCATGACGTGTTTTTATGTGCTGGCCAGGAAACCCATTACTTCCTCTCTGAGAGCACCACTAAAGGAGTCAACCCCAAGAGCAGCCTGGCGGCACTAACAGTGCCTGCTGCGGTACAGCGGCACTACATCCACCCTCAGGTCAGGGCCCCGCGCATGGCTTGTACTTGATTTCAATTGGCCAACATGCCGCTGAATATCCTGAGCCCGACGCCTACGGACATCGACATCGCTCAAGCGGTGGAGTGCCGGCCCATTGCGGAGATTGCGGCCAAGTTGGGCCTGGCGGAGGACGATTACGAGCCTCACGGCCATCAGAAAGCAAAGGTCCGGATAGCGTTGAGATAGCGCAGGGGCTGGTGTGAGGTTTGTATCGGGTGACGCGCAACCAAGCCTCCCGGCACTGCCGCACCAGCCGCCAGTTCTGGGTAGGCTAACTAAGGTCATCGCAATTGAGCCCATGCCATGGCAGCGGCCCGCCGAGCACCCCCTCCTGCTCCCGCCGTCGCTGAGCAGCTGCCGCCGCCGCTGCTGCTCCCTGCTCGCCTTCTGCTTATCTGCCGCAGGTGAAGCTGTCTGTGCGGGAGAAGCTGGCGAATGTGCCCAACGGCAAGTATGTCGTGGTGGCAGGCTGCACGCCCACACCGCTGGGCGAGGGCAAGAGGTGAGGAGGACGATCGGGGAGTGCCGGTGCCAGTGCGGCGGGTACGCCTCATCCCCGTGCCCGTCCCAGGACGCCGCATGAGCTGGACTGCCCGCCGCATGCTGCTGTTCCACCCCCCGCCTGCCTGCACAATGTGCTTGTATACACACCTTCTGCTGCCCTGCACTATGAGTGCCCTGCCCTCTGCTCCCTCCCCTCACACCTACACACTGTGCACGCACACACACACGCCGTGCACCAACCCGCCCTGCTGCGTGCGCTTTCGCCCTCCGCCTGCCCCCCTCACTGCAGCACGACAACAGTGGGCCTGTGCCAGGCGCTGGGAGCGCACCTGGGGCAGCGCGTGGTGACGTGTGTACGGCAGCCCAGCCAGGGGCCGACTTTTGGCATCAAGGGAGGGGCTGCGGGGGGAGGCTACAGCCAGGTCATCCCCATGGAGGAGGTGAGGTGGGCTGGAAAGGGTGTTTTCCACACTATAAAGCACACCAGAACGCACTTGCGCTTAATGAGGTGCAGCGGGGGGAGGCTGCAGCGGGCCCTCCCAATGGATTAGGCGAGGGGCAGGGAGTGAGGTGGGTGGAGTTTGGGTTCCACTCGATGCAGCACACACCTGGTTGCAAGTGAGCTTGGTGCGGGATGATGGAGAGGGGACACGGTGAGGGCACTGTATAGGTGAGGCGCCCACTCCAAGCTGCACCTCTCCCCAACCTGCACCCTGTGATTCGTACTCTTCCACCCCTCCCTTTGCCCAGTTCAACCTGCATCCTCACCCGTCCACCCCTCCCCCCGCCCAGTACAACCTTCACCTGCACCCCTGCACCCCTCCCCCTGCCCACTTCAACCTTCACCCGCGCCTTCCACCCCTGCCCCTGCCCGCTCAACCTTCATTTGCACCCCTCCACCCCTCCACCCCTCCCTCCCCCTGCCCAGTTCAACCTGCACATGACGGGCGACATCCACGCCATCACCGCCGCCACCAACCTGCTGGCAGCCGCCATCGATGTGCGCATATTCCACGAGGCAACGCAGAGCGTGAGTGAGCGGGTGGGGAGTGGGGTGGCGGATCTCTCGGCTGGGCGGCCTCGTTTTCACGACTTTGTGCTGAGGTCCCACGAATGTGAAAGGTGTTTTGGTCGGTCCCACGAGTGTGAAAGGTGTTTTGGTCGGTGGTTTGGTGAATGCAGGCAGGCTTGGCGCCACAATCTTGAGGCCAGTCAGTGCAGAGCATGCATGGATGGCAGAGTGTTTGTGGGTGCGGGTGCCGTTTCCACCACAGAGCGAGCACTGCTGCACCGCCACCACCCGCCCTCAAGTGCTCCTCGCACCTTGCCCTCCTTACCGTGCCCTTACTGCCTGCTGCCTGCCCATCTCGCCCCGCAGAACGACGCGCTGTTCAACCGCCTGTGCCCTGCCGACCGCAATGGAGGACGCCACTTTGCTGCCGTCATGATGCGCCGCCTGGCCAAGCTGGGGATCGACAAGGTGAGCGGCTGCCTGCCTTTCTTTGCTTTGTTGTCGTGTACTCTTGATGACTGGGGCTGGGGATTGACGATTGGGATGACGCATCTGCGGCGCACTGTTGTGTTGCTGCGGCGCTGTAAATGATTGAATGAATGAATGAATGAATGAATGAATGAATGAATGAATGAATGAATGAATGAATGAATGAATGAATGAATGGGGGCTGTCTGACCTTCATGGCTGGGGTTGGGGATTGACGAAATGGGCGCAGCCGCCTCTTGCCGCGTTGTTCTTTGCGTATGGTCATTGTTGGTGCTGGGGATTGACGGAATGTGTGCCTGCCTGCCTTTCTTTGTTCTTAGCTGTCCGAGCTTGGTGGCCAGGGCGGGGGGTGCGTGGAACGCAGCCGCCTGCCTTTCTTTGTTTGTTGTTTGCGCTTGGTCGCCGTCAGGCCTGGGAACAGGCAGGCGTCCGGCATGCTTGGCTGCCTGGCAAGTCTGGGAATCAGGAGCAAGGTGCACCGCTGCATTCGTGCGTGTAGCGTGTTGTGGCGGCAATGTGTAACTTGCTTCTTGCATACATACGGCATGTCATCTCATGGTGCCAGTTTGCACCCTGCGTCCGCTGCCCTCCCCCCGCTTGCCTGCGCCTGCACACGGATGTGTGCTTACCCCCCCTTGTCGCCTGCCTGCCCGCCTGCCTTACTGCCCTGCCTGCCTGCCCTGCCCCGCCGCCCTGCAAACCGTCCCCCGCCTGCCTGCCTGCCTGCCCTGCCCTCAATCTGCCTGCCCTGCCTCCTGCCTGCCCTGCCCTGCCCTGCCCTGCCTTGCCCTGCCTTGCTCCCAGGCCGACCCCTGCCTGCTCTTCCCCTGCCTGCCCTCCCCCTCCCCCCCCCTCTTCTGCCCACAGACCGACCCCAACGAGCTCACCCCCGAGGAGCGGGCCAAGTTTGTGAGGCTGGACATAGACCCAGGTGGGTGGTGAGAGTGGGTGGTGAGGGAAGTCAGGCGAAACACACATTTCTTTCCCCTGCCATGCAAAGGAAAATGTCGCAAGTCATAGAGAAGCAACAGGCGGGACACGGCCAGCAGGGGTGGATGTGGTGTGTCTGCCAGCTGCAGCAGTGCGAAATGCTGGGTCGCCCACCAGCCCGCCCACCCTGCGTTTTGGCGAGGCGGCACGTGACAGCAGCACACAGCACCTGCGGCATGTGATGGGCAGGAGGACCCTGGTGCGCTGCCGCTGCCGCTGCCGCTGCCGCTGCCGCTGCCTCTCCCTCCCTTCCGCCCTGCTGGCGCGGTCATAAGCTCACCAAATCATCCCCACCCCATGCTGTTGTTTGTTTGTTCTTGTGCAGCCAGCATCACGTGGCGCCGTGTGATGGACACCAACGACCGCTTCCTGCGGGGCATCACCATCGGGCAGGGGCCGCAGGAGAAGGGGATGACGCGGCAGACGGGCTTTGACATCGCCGTCGCCTCGGGTGAGCGCCTGTTGACGTTTTGAAGGGGGGGGGGCAGAGGACCTGGCTGGCAGGAGCAGGGAGGGAGGGTGAAGGAGTGATGCCTTGGAACGACGGGCAGGCAGGTTGAGATGACAACCAGGGTGAAGGCTTGACACTTCTGGGGCCTCGGCTGGGCAACAGTGGAGGGCAAGGCAGGGTGTGCGAGGGTCTCAACCCAAGCACCTGGGAGCATGAGAGGGACATGCCCCGCTGGGTGCGGCATCGGTGTGGCCTCAGATGCGGGCAGTGGGAAAGAGGGTGGCAAATGGCGTGATGGGGCAGTGGGGTGCAGGTGGTTGCTTGGGCAGGGGGCATGGAAAGCACACCACGCCCAGTCAGCACCCTGTGGAGCTGCCCCGCCCTGGGCGCCTGCCCTGCCGTACTGCGGCTGACCCCCCACGGCTGCCAGACTAGCAAACACGCTGTGACCTTCGAACCCACCTGTCCCCCTCACCCCTGCAGAGGTGATGGCCATCCTGGCTGTCACCACCAGCCTGCGTGACATGCGGGAGCGGCTGGGGCGCATCGTCATTGGCAGCAGCAATGCGGGGGAGCCGGTGACAGCCGACGACCTGGGAGTGGGAGGGGCGCTGACCGTGCTGATGAAGGTGCGTGGAAAGGGCGTGTGCTGTGCTGGGCTGTGCTGATGAAGGGTGTGTGGAAAGGATGTATCTGCGCTAGGCTGCACTAGGCTGTGCTGCACCTGTGCTGTGCTGTGCTGTGCTGTGCTTTGCTGTGCTTTGCTGTGCAGCGATGATTTGCTCCCAAGGGTGGGCGCGCTGACGGTGCTGATGAAGGGTGCATGGATGTATGCTGTGCTGTGCTGTCCTGTGCCGTGCTGCGCCTGTGCTGTGCGCTGTGCTGCTGTGCAGTACCCTGCAGGGCAGGGAAGGGAAGGGAAGCCCGGGTCGGCAGGCACGGGAACCGGCGCAGGGCAGGTCGGAGTATGCAGCATCCCTCCCACCTCCCCGCCCACCTTGCCCCTCCCTCCCTCCCTCTGCAGCACGCGATCCTGCCCCACGCCAATGCACGCGCTGGGGGCACACACTAGTGTCTCTTCCAACACCACGCCTCCCTTTGCATGTATTGCTCCATGCAGGATGCGATCCAGCCCACGCTGATGCAGGCGCCGATGGAGGCACCCGTGCCTGTTTTCCCTTCATATTGTTACACTTTTCCCCATGCTGTATTCTTGTGTTCCTGTGCAGGACGCGATCCAGCCCACGCTGATGCAGACGCTGGAGCAGACCCCTGTGCTGGTGCACGCGGGACCCTTTGCCAACATCGCCACGGGTGGGTGGGTGGGCGTGTGGGGCATCCATCCAGGGGCCAGCCAGACTGCGCAACAGAGGGCGGCAGAGGGCGGTCGAGGGTGGACGGGACATGTAAGGACCCCTGGGGGCAGCATAGGGAGGCAGAAGGCGGTGCATCCAGACGCAGCAGAGGGGGGCAGGGGGCTGGGCCTCCAGCCGGCCACTATACCCTGTGGCACCCTCCCCCTGTCCCCACAGCGCAGCTTCTCCACCCCACCTCCGTTTGTGTTTGTACAATACATCTCGAGGCCCCTGCTCTCTGTTGGGTGGCTGCCTGCTTTGTGTGCAGGCAACTCTTCGATTGTGGCCGACCAGATTGGGCTGAAGCTGGCCGGGCCCGAGGGATACGTGGTCACAGAGGTGCGAGGGCGGGCCTTCCTGTCCTCAGTGCCTGCCTGCCTGCCTGCCTGGGGCGCAGGGCTGCCCGCCCGCCTGCCTGCCTGCCCGCCTGGGGCGACGGGCAGCCTGCCTGCCGCTGCCTGCCTACCCTGCCTGCTTGCCTGCCTGCCTGGAGTGACGGCGCGCTAATCTGCCTGCATGCCTGGGCATGCTTGTGGCACGCTTGCGGCATGCTTGCGGCACGCTTGCGGCGGCACGCTTGCCTGCCTGCCCGCCTTCCTGTTTCTTGGGTGCGGGCCGACCTGCCGTGCACCGCCTGCGTGCAGTGTGACAGTGTGCAACTGAGGCTTCCATTAGACTTTTCGAATGGCGGCCCGCAGCTGGCGGTGGGGTTGTGGGCCTGGCAGCCTGTGTTGTCCATATCATTGTCACTCAACGTGTGTGGGTACTGACGGTCGCTGCCCTGCCGGGGTGCCCCCCCCTTTGCTGCAGGCGGGCTTTGGCGCCGACATTGGCGCCGAGAAGTTTTGCAACCTCAAGTGCCGCTACAGGTGGGCATCCAAATGCGTCGCACAGTCTGTTTTAGAATCGAATGCAGGGTTGGGAGACAGAGTGCGAATGGAAGAGAATGGCGAATCGTCTGCCCTTGACTGCATACCCCACTTCTCATGTGCAGCTTGCGCGCGCTTAACAAATCACAAACGGCTGCAGGGGCCTGGGAGCCAGGGTTGTTTGGCGTTCAAGGTTGCAGCCGCCGCCCACTCTGACCCCTGTGCTGCTTGCCGTCCTGACTGCTATTCCACTCGTGTTGCCTGCGCCCTGCAGCGGCCTCAAGCCAGACTGCATGGTGATTGTGGCGACGGTGCGGGCTCTGAAGATGCACGGCGGCGGCCCGCCCGTGGTGGCAGGAAAGCCGCTCGACCACGCATACAAGACCGGTGAGAGGCGGTGCTTCGGGGCACGCTTTGGCAGGGTGGGGGAGTGGGACGGAGGGAGGTTGAGAGGGCGGTTTGAGAGAGGGTGGGCAAGGTGGTGGGGGTGCGGGGTGGGGTGGGGCAAGGCGCGGGTGATGCAGTCGAGTTGGCCGACAAGCCAGTTCAGCCGAGCCTCTCAACTACCTCCCAGCCAGCCCCTCTGTGTCCAAAACTTTCAGAGTATGCATCATGGTCGATGCAAGGTTCCCAGCCCCTGCCATCCCATCCCCGCTGCCCACGGCCGCGGCTTCGCTGTGTCCAACAAGAGGGCATTCAGAAGGACGAAATAGGGGATAGCCGTGCAACAAAAGAAACTGGCTTTTCCCTTACCTGTACCTGTACCGTTACTTCCCCGCCCCCCGCAGAGAACACTGACCTGGTGCGTGCCGGGTGCTGCAACCTGGCGCGCCACATCGCCAACGCCCGCCGCTTTGGCATCCCCGTTGTCGTGGCTATCAACCGGTTTGCAACAGACACAGAGGCGGAGCTGGAGACGGTGCGGCAGGAGGCCATGGCAGCAGGTGAGTGGGTGCCGCAACTTGGACAATGTTGAACTGGTGTACTGTGATGGTTGTTGCTAGAAAGGGCAAGTTGAGCTGGAAGTATGCGTGCTTTCATGAAATGTTGCGCTGGTTCATTGTGGTAGTGGCCACACGGGGCTTGGGTTTAAAGGCGGTGCGGCAGGAGGCCATGGCGGCAGGTGGGTGGTGATTGCTGAGAAGTCCTGTAGCTAAAAGCAGGACGGCAAGAGGGTGACTGGAAAGGGCTGTCGGGACAGAGCTGGAGGAGGCGGTGGCGGCAGGTGAGATAGATAAAGGGCAGGTGGCCGGGAGGACAGCTGGAGGGAAGGCCTGCTGCCCTGCCCTGCCTCTCCCTGACCCTGCGCCCTGCGCGCGGGTCCTCATCACATGGCGGGGTGGGGCTTTAGGGAATGTCATCGATATGTGCGTCGAGCTGGAGCCGGTGCGCCAAGCGGCTGGGCAAGCAAGAGGGGGGGAGGAGAGTGGGAATGGGGGAGGAGGGCTGCCCAGGCATGGATACAAGCTGAAGGTGGTGTGTCGAGCGATGCTGGCTGCGGATGAGGCTGGGCTCCATCCCCGTCCTGCAAGCAAGGCCACCCTGCCCGCACGGCACCCTGCACACACCCAGCCCGCCCGTCATCGCCAGCGCCCTCCCGCGCCTGCCCGCCTGCCAACTCTCCTCCCTCTGCGCTACGTCTCCTCGTGATGTCTACCATTGCCTGGCTCTGACAACCGAATTCAAACCCCCTTCCCCTGCTTTGACCCGACCCAACCTGTCCCCCACCCCTCTCCGCAGGCGCCGACGACGCAGCGGTGGCAGAGCACCACGGCCTGGGCGGTGCCGGCGCTGTCGACCTGGCCAAAGCGGTGATGGCGGCATGCCAGAAGCCAGCCGACTTCCAGTTCCTGTACCCCCTCAACATCCCTATCAAGGTGAGGGAAGGGCAGCAGCAGGGGCAGGCCACGTGGGGGGTGGCAGGGCACGTGGAGGCAGGGAAGTTGGGAGTCAGCAGGGGTACACGGGCGGACAGAGGCCAGGTCACCGGTTCGCTTGGCGGAAAGTAAGGCACCAGGGGAGGCACAGGTTGGCAGCAGAGGAGAGGGAGTTGCAGCCGGGGAGAGCTTGGTTGGGAGGGCAGTGGGAGGCAAGGGAAGAAGTGGGCTGGGGTTGGTCGAGGCAGGGGAGCGGGGGTGCAAGAGCGCGTGCCGTGGAGAGGTGCAAGCAGAAGCGTGCACAGCACGGCGTGCACAGCACAGCATGCACAGCATGGCGTGCTCGGCATTGTGCACCGCATGCGCTGAATTGAATGCCTCGCCCCAGCAACGAAAAAAGCGAGGCGGTAAGGAGACTGCAGAATGGGCGGTTGCACGATGTGCCACCGGGGGCTGTGGGCTGGATGACACTCAAGCTGGGAGTCGAGCACGTGATGCAGGCGTCGCTGTCAGGCTGAAGCTGCAGTGCGGGGCCACGCCTGCGGGGAGGGCGGAGCATGGCATGCACAGCATGGCATTGCTCAGCATGGCAGTCTGTCCAATTCTCTGTCCACCTATGAACAAAACCGCAGGACAAGCATGCAAGCCATGACACGCCTTGTGCACTGAGCTGTGCTCGGCACAGCAGGCCGATGAGAGCATCGCACGCTCACCATGCGCATCACGCGTGTGCGCGAGCGTTGACGTCACGCCTCCCGCCCCGGTGCCTCTCACCCCTCTTTTGCAGGACAAGATTGAGGCGATTGCGCTCAACATCTATGGGGCAGGCAGCGTGGAGTATGGGCCCGAGGCGGAGAAGGCGATTGAGATTTACACGCGGCAGGGCTTTGCGGACCTTCCGGTTTGCATGGCCAAAACGCAGTACAGCTTCAGGTGGGGGGCGGCAGTACAGCTTCCATGCATTGGATGCGGCAGTACATGTTGCACGCGTGCTTGGCCAAGATGCAGTACATCCTCAAGTGGGGGGCGGCAGTACATCATTTGTTGTCGCGGGCGGGTGGGGCGGGGGGGGTTGCAGGAGGGAGACGGGGTTTGGTTGGGCGGGCGGGTGGCAGGAGGGAGACGGGGTTATGTTGGGCGGGTGAGGTGGCAAGATGGAGACAGGGGTTATGTTGGCGGGTGAGGGAGCTGGAGGAGGATCGTCACGCGCTTCATCCAGCCCCCTCACCCGCCCGACATAATCCATGAAGCGCGCGACGTCTGGCAGGTTGTTTGCGGCTCCTGGGTCCTGTGACCCGCTTGCCGTGCGCATATGACCGCCCCACCTCACCCCGTCGCAGGGATCCCGCTTAGTGCGCGCCCAACGACCCCTGTTTGCCGTGTGCAGGCGCCCCTCTGGTCTCCCCATCTGCATGCACTGCCCCGCTGCGCCACTATCTTGCTTTCCAGCATTCACTCACGTGCCAGCCGCGACACTTGCCGCCAACGGCGCCCCGTCCGGCTTTGCCTTCTCCGTGCACGCCCCTGCCCCCACCCTGCTTTCTTCCCTGCTGTCCGCGTGCCTGCAGCCGCCATCCCGCTACCAGCGACGGCCCCTCTGGCTGTCCTTCAGCAAGCTCACCCCTGCCCCCGCCTTGCCTCTCTCTCCCTGCCTTCCTCGTGCCTGCAGCAACGACCCCGCCGCCAAGGGCGCCCCCTCCGGCTTTGCCTTCTCCGTGCGCGAGCTTCGCGTGGCTGCGGGCGCGGGCTGGCTCATCGTTGTGTGCGGCGACATGATGATGATCCCGGGGCTGCCCACCCGCCCCGCCTTTTACGAAATTGACATCGACCCAGAGACGGGACGCGTTCTTGGTCTGTCGTGACGGTGAAGCAGGTGCCAGCCACATGAACTTGGCG
The DNA here is from genome assembly GCA_002896455.3 of Chlorella sp. ArM0029B. Classification (NCBI taxonomy): domain Eukaryota; kingdom Viridiplantae; phylum Chlorophyta; class Trebouxiophyceae; order Chlorellales; family Chlorellaceae; genus Chlorella; species Chlorella sp. ArM0029B. The sequence continues at coordinate 297,531 of JTEE01000038.1, read as the reverse complement.
GCATGTGCTCACGCGGCTATATTCGTGGCGCATGCGCACGCGGGCTATCTGCAGCACCGCGCCAGGCCGCACATGCTCGACCCGGTTAGCAGCGTGCCGCTTGCCGGACCAAGCCGCGTGCCAGCTTTGGCCCGCCTGTCGCCCCTATGTTTTTGTCACCCCTACTTCCTTTCATCTTTACATTGCACAAACATGCGTTCCAGGCACTGCGATGTGAACTTTTTTCCTGAAACCTGAGGCAGCTGAGGGCCTGCAACAGCAAGGGTGGCAAAACTCACACACACTCTTCCCAACCTCCATGGCACACTCCACCAACGGATGCGTCACTACCACAGGGCAGCTGGAGAGCTTGCACAACCTGAGCTCAACTGCCGACTTTTGTAGCGGCATCGTGCTGCCCACCAGGGGTGCCGATCAATGTTCACAGTATGGCCGGCTGGTGCTATGGCATTCCCAAGGCGTGCAAGGCGTGCAAGGCGTTACAGCCGTCTCAGCCTACAGCACTGTGCTTGGGGACACGCAGGAGCGGCATGCGTTGTGCCGCTGCCCCCGCTGCGCATGCCGTCAGCCAGTGCCGCTAGATGCGCCCATCCTCAATGCAGTCCTCCACCCAGCTGGCCAGCTGCTCGTTGCACTGCCCGTCAAACTGGGACCGCAGGTAGATGAACTGTGCCGTCTGCTCGTCCAGAGTCCCTTTGATGTAGAATCTGCAGTACACCTGCAGCACCGTGGCGGGGATGGGCGTTGCACCAGTTAAGGATGTTTGGTGGCATCCGCAGTGCGCACGTCAGTCAGTGAGGAAGCGAGGGGCTGGTGGCACAGGCAGCGCACATGCGTGTAGCTCTGGCGCAGGGCATTGCAGCCTCAAAGGTGTCAGCAAAAGCCAGGAGGAAGGAGAAGGGAAGGAGAGAAGTGTCCGCTTACCCGCCGCTGCTTGGGTGTCAGGCTGCAGACCCCCAACATTTTGATGACCGCCTCAAACATCTGCCCCGCATTTTTTGTGTCCACGCCAGCAAAGGCGCCCGGCTGCGGCACCTGCTGCGCCTGCTGCTGCTGCGTGCGCTGCTGCTGCGCGCTGCCGCCAGCCGGGCCCTCGTCGCCGTGCTCTCCGGCACCTGCCTCCTGCCCGAGCAAGCCAGATGCAGTCTCAACTGCCCGCTCCCCAATGCTCGCTGCTGGTGGCGCTGGTGGTGACGACTCGGCGGCTGCAGGCGGCACAGCGGCTGCTGGGCGCACGTCGGCCACAGCTGGTGCCGCTGCCGCACCACCGTCGGCGGCGCCCTCTGCTGGCTCGTCCTTGGGCTGGCCTGCCCGCAGAGCACCAGCCTGAGATGACGCCGCATGCAGCCCTGCCCTCGCAGCGTCCCCCGCGCCAGTGGGCTGGCGCTCGGCGCTCGCGCCCGCTGCCGGCTGCCCGGTAGATGCCGCTGTGTCGCCTGCGTCTCCGCCCTCACCCTCCTCCTCATCTGCATCATTGTGGCGGGCAGCAACACAGGGTGTGGCAAGGGTGTTGAGGATTGATGAAGGCGCATGCTAATTGCCAGCCGGACTTGAGGCGGGGGCTGGCAGGCAGGGCGTGGCAAGCAGATTGAGTTGGCGCCACGGCAGGCAGGCCAAGGCAGAGACGACAAGAAGTGGCGGCATGCCATCGCCACAACGGCAGAGGCGCAGGCTATCAACGAGGGGGATGCCTGAGGGCAGCAGGAGAAGACAGTTTGGGGGCAAAAGGGGAGGGCGGAAACAGCAGCAGGCAGCTGCCCTCACCTGTTTCGTCTAGGCGAGAGGCAGACCACTGCTCCATCTCATCACCCTCCAATGGCGGGGGGGCGTCAGCCAGCAGCGGCTGCTCCTGCTGTGCCTGCGCCTGCTGCTGCGCCTGCTGCTGCGCCTGCTGGGGCTGCTGCGCCTGCTGAGGCTGCAGGGACTGCGGCTGGGGCTGCTTGGGGGCGTCGCCAGCTGCCGTCACAAAAGGCTCGGCACCTGGCGGCGAACCTGCTGCCGCTGCCGCTACTGCCGCTGCTGCCGCTGTTCCCGCTGCCGCGACAGCTGCCACGGGGTGCCGCAGGCTGAGGGTGATGTATATGATGCTGGCATCGTCGCCCGCCTTTCGGTCGCTGCGCATGGTCACAGTGTCGCCGATGGCGGCCCCCATCTCAGTCAGGACCTGTGTAAACCCGGACTGCACGGTGCAGCATGGGGGGAGACCGGAGGGGCACACGGCGGCGTGAGCGACAAGCGAAACCAGGCATAGCGCTGCCCATGGGCGATGCGAATAACAGCAGCAATGGTGAGAGCAATGCAGTCTGTGGACTAGGGAAGGGAAATGGTTGACGTGCTAACATGGCAGGCCAGACGGCAGCTGTCACTGGCATGCATCATTAAGAAGGTAGGCAGCAGCGGCACGCCGGGCATGGGACCACCATAAGCACCTACCCCCAAGCGGTGTGCGTAGCGCCCGCCATCCTTGCACTTCCCCCCAGCCGTCATCAAGGTCCACTTGGGCTCCCCACTGACAGTTTTGTAGCTGAACTGAAACGTGGGCGCGGGCTGCTCATTGCTGGCATGGAAGCCAAACGCATCTGCCAGCGGAGGGCCTGCGCAAATGGTAGGGCAATGGAGGCAAACGTGGTGAGGTGCAACGACGTGGTGATGAGGCTTGGACACCTCTTCCCGACTGCTTGTCTAAGCCCGGAGCAACAGGCAGACAGGCAGACAGGCAGGCCGGCTGGCGGGCTGGCAAGCAGGTAGCCAGGCAGGCAGGCAGGGCAGGCGTTGATGCGTGGGTGGGGGTGGGTGGGTGGGTACACTCAGGAGCTCACAGTGCATGTAGAAGCGCGACTTGTTGAAGTTGCTGTCTGTCAGCTGCCTCTCAAACAGCCCCGGCTTGGAGAAGAAGAGGCAGCCACCCCTGCCGCCAGTGCCGGGGGCCTGCAGGACGGACAAATCATGGGCATTTGGTGCTGGGCTGGGGGGGCGGAGATGGTTGAGGAGCAGCAAGGAGAGTGCAGTTGACTACAACAAAAAGGCAGCAGGACGCAATTCAGAACCTTGGGCCAGCCAGGCTTGAGGTGAGGTGACGGTGGGTGGGAGAATGTTGGGGAATGTGCAGCGCTATGTTGTATAAAGTGGCAGTGGACGAACAGAAATTCGCTGCGGGATATGGGGTTGTGTTGGGAGGCGGCAGGTCACAGCATGGTTGCTAGAGCCAGCAAAACTCTGTGAAGGCCCACGCACCTTGCGGTTGGCCCCCGCACCCGCTGCGGGTGGCGCAGTACTTGCCGCCGTGTCGCCTGCGTCTGCGCCCACAACCTCCTCCTCATCATCTGCACATTGTGCAGGGCGCCACATAAGACAGGCAAGGGTGCTGTTGAAGGCACATTGTGGGTGCCAGCCATGGATAGCCAGCCACGTGGCACGGCTGCCAGGAGCAGACGTGGCAGGCAAAGGAGAAGAGAGAAGCAGCAGCGGGCAGCAGTTGGGCCGGCAGCCCCGTCGATCACAGTTTGAGCAAGCGACACAGAGGTTTCGAGGCAGGGAGGTCATGCTAATATGCAGGCAGCAGGTAACAACAGCGGCAGCAGGTAACAACAGCGGCAGCTGTTCGCACCTGTTCCGTCCCGGCGAGAAGCTGACTCCTGTTCCCCATCATCAGCCACCACCGCCACACCAGACACCTGCTGCTGGGGCTGGGGTGGCTGGGCGGCGTCTGTTACCGCCGCCGCACCCACCGCACCCGCCGGGGAACCTGCCGCTGCTGCCGCTGCCGCCGCCGCCGTCGCGGGGTGCTGCAGGCTGAGAGTGACGTAGATCTTGTTGGCGTCGCCGCCTGCCTCTCGAGGGCTGCGCATGACCATGGTGTCGCCCACGGAGGCCCCCATCTCTGCCAGGATTTGAGTGAAAGGGGACTGCAGGATGCAGCGGGGCGGGAGGGAGGCAAGTGAAGACACAGTGAGGATAGGAAGGGGTGGGAGAGGGGACTGTGAGCCTGGGGGCACGCTGGCAGCAGATGTGGTTTATGCACCAACGGGCAGCAGCGTGGGTGGCGGACACCGCACAGGCAGGCAGCATCGGCGAAGGAGTTGAGAGTGATGACAGCACAGGCACGCAGCCAGTGGAAGCAGGAGAGCAGGGTGCAGGTGGCGACCTGAGGGGTGCAGGGGGCCGGGGCGGCACGCAGCAGCGGCCGCGGCGGCAGGTGTGCCCGGGTGGCCGCCCAGGCCAGCCCACATGCCGCCCAGGCTGGTACTTTTTGCAAAGAGGCAACCTCCAGCTGGTCGAGCCAATGCCACTCCTGGCGCACCAGTCTGGCACAGGATGACAGCAAAGCACGGCAGGCAGCGCTCACCCCCAGCTCACAAACCTCTCCCTCGTTTGTTACCACACACCACCAGGCTGGCTGATCCAAAACGAGGCTGCCCCGCGCACTGGCACCCACACACATAACCACAGCAGGGCAGGGCAGCACCCACCCCCAGGCGGTGCACTGGCAAGCCGCGGTTGTCGGTGGAGGCTGCGCATCCGGTGTATGTCTGCTCCTTGTCCTGCCCGGCGGCGGTGGTGTATCTGATGTGGAACACGGGCACCGGGTGTGCGTCACTGGCCTCCCAGCCAAACGCCGCCTTCAACTCGTCGCCTGCAATGGCGAAAGGGGCGCACGGCAGGGGTCATGCAGTGGTGCCGTGCACCGAGAAGGGGCGGAAACGGGTGATTACATGCACGCACATGGTTGCATGCTGAAGCCCCAAACACTCAGGCCCAACCGCCAAGGCCAGCAACGGGCAGGCACAGAGCAGACGAGGGTGGCAGCTACAGGGCAGCTCACTGGGGAAGAAGACGCGCTTGGCCTTGAGGTTGTCATTAAACACTTCCTTGGCCCACTCCCCCTGCGAGATCCTGCGGTGGCGTGCAGACTTGCCGCCGCTGCCGGGGGTCTGCTGCTGCACATGAGTGGAGCGCAGAGACGTAGGCAGGTTGACTTTAGATCAAGCAGGGGGGGCGCGGCAGCATGTAATAATAAGCCTCGAGGCCGGCGCAGCACTGGTCGACGGTGGCAGGAGCCTCCCACAACAGAGGTGCCCAGGCCAGGAAATGCCCTTGTTCATACGCACCTTGCGCTTGATACCACGCCCAGCAGGCTGCGCCTCAAGCGGCTGCTGTGGTACAGCTTGGGAAGCGCTCGGTGCAGCGCCCGGCGGCGACGCAGGCGGGGCGCCCGTCGCAGCGCCCGGCAGCGGCGCCTCCCCCGCAGGCAGCGGCGCTGCTTGGTCCATGCGCTATATTTCGGTAGCAAACGGCCGGCGCTTTGAAGCCAGCGACGCGCGGTGGCGGCGACGGGACGCTGCAAGCCCGGCGGGAGGGTTGGCGAGATTGGAGGGTGACGGCTTGAGGCGCAGTCTAAACAAAAATTCGCGGGCACTAGCAGCGGCTCCGTGATTTTGCTCACGAGTGCGGCGCAAAAGCGCGGGCGCGCCCTCGGGCTGCCTGCTTCGCGAACCTCTATTTGCAGTTCGGCAGGGTGTGAAACGGTGTCAGCAGCAGTTGCGGCGGCGTGGTGAAGTTCGTGTTCAAAGAGTCGATGCCGTGGGTGACTTGGCCAAGTCCCCGGCGCGATCGGTGTCCAAACGCAACGTGCACGCTGGACCCCACGCTGAGCTACGTTTTCCTTGCAGCCTTCCACCTCAGGAACCAGCCCACCAACATCACACACTTTCAGGAGTTCTAGTGCCCGGATATGTGGTTCAAACCTGGGTCCTGGTTTATCAGGTGGCCGCAAAGGTGGCACGGCGCGCACTCGTCGCGGGTGCCTGTGACGAAGTCCTTCACGAACCCTCCTATGCTGTTTGAGCTCCTTTTGCACCCCACTTGGTAACTTTACAAAACAATGTGATATGGCAGGACAGACAACAGGCGAAGGCCGCATACGCACAACGTACTGTCAAGCTGGCGCGCTGCGCCCTGCCCCAGCCGCCGGCGCCACTGCTGCCGCCGCCTGCACGCCCCCTGCCCCTGTGGGCGCAGCCAGCACGCCGTGCTCCTCCACCAGGCGCTGCAGGTGCCTGCACAGCTCATTCAGCACCACATTGGCCAGCCTATCTCGCTCCCGCATCTCAAGCATTTCCGACCGCTTGCACTTCTCTGCGTGGACCAGGCCCTTGACTGCGGACGAAGGGCCAAGCGTGGCAGGGCAGTGTGGTCAGACAGGGTGGTCAGATAGGTGTACTTAAAAGAGCATCAACTGAACACTCCGGCGCCCTCCCTATGTTGACATCGACCCATGGCAAGCGTGGGTGCGGTCACAACACGCCACGAGTGCATGTGGCCAGCCCCCACTCCCTGTGCATCCCATGAGCGTCGCATCCCACACGGCGGCACCCTCACCCAGGCAGTTCGATGCAGCCAGCACTCACCATATGCCTTCCAGTTCGTGTCCAGCACCGCCTTTTGGTCTTCCAGAGCTTCCTTCACTGCCGTCGCCACGGCCGCCTCCCGGCCCTGCAAAGGAGAGGCATGGGGGGGTGGGGCAGGGCGAGCAGGTCGGTCATGACGTGCCTTGAGACGTGGGGTGATGCACCGCTACCAGGTTAGCAGATTGGCACTCATCACTGCTTCGCATGCCCAAGGAGTGGATCGCTCTGTGGTTTAAAAGTGCTGCAACATGCACAACACACGGCGGCAACACAAGAAAGCTTGACGGCCACCCACCTGGTCCGCCGCCTCCACAGCCGCGACAAGCCCCTGGCGGCTGCTCTGCTGGAGATGCTCGGCAGCAGCACGTGCTTTGGCGAGCCGGCCGACAGCCGCCTGCTCTGCCGCCTTGGCAGCCTGCTCGGCGACAGCTGACCGCTCTGCCTGCTGGCGCAGCTCTGCCGTCTCGCCAGCTGACCGCTCTGCCTGCTCCCGTGCTTGTGCCAGCTCGGCGACAGCGTGCCCAGACTGCTGGCGCAGCTCTGCCACCTCAGCAGCAGCCAGCGCGGCTTGCTGCCGCAGCTGCGCCGCCTCGATGGTGGTGCGCTCTGCCTGCTGCTGTGCTGCCTGTGCCACCTCAACAGCAGCCTGCTGTGCCTGCTGCCGCAGCTCTGCCCCCTGAACAGCGGCCTGTTCTGCCAGCCTGGCCACATCGCTGGCAGCCTGGTCTGCCTGCTGTTGCAGCCTGGCCGCCTCGTTGCGCGCAAATGCCAGCTCAGCAGCCTGCGCATCGACGGTTGTCTTTGCCAGGCCTAGCTGTGCCGCAATTTGTGCTCTGACAGCCTCGCTGTCCCGCAACTGCTGCGCGGCGGCACCCGCCCGTGCCCGCCCGTCTTCCTGCTCCTTCTCCACCGCCGCCCGCAGCATGGCTGCGCCCGCCAGCGCCGCCTTCAGATCTCTGGTGTGGCGCTGCCTGGCCGCTTTGAGGTTGCCTGCCTCTGCAGCAACCTCGTTCCGAAGCTGGCTGGCCTCCTGCTGCAGCACTTCCAGGCGCTGTGCATCCTGCTGCCAGCCTGCCCGCTCCCGCTCAAGGGTTTGGGCTGCGGCGGCTAGCTGGGAGTCGGCGTCCCGGGCTGCGGCAGCCAGATGGGAAGCGGCCTCCCGACACTGCTGATCCAGCTGCTGCTGCTGCTGCTGCTGGGCTGCCGACAGCTGCTGCTGCGCTGCTGCCAGCTTATCTTCATGCTGCACTGCCACGCTGGCGAGTTGCTCCCGCAAAGCAACGAACTGGCGGGCAGACGCGGTCTGCTGCACCTCGTGCTGCTGTGCTGCTGCTGCCAGCTGTGCCGCCAGCTGTGCCTCGTGCTGCTGAGTGGTGGCTGCCAGCTGCTCCTGGTGCAGCTGCCGCGCTGCTGCCAGCTTATCTTCATGCTGCACTGCCGCGCTGGCGAGTTGCTCCCGCAAAGCAACCAACTGGCGGGCAGACGTGGTCTGCTGCACCTCGTGCTGCTGTGCTGCTGCCGCCAGCTGTGCCGCTAGCTGTGCCTCATACTGCTGGGTGGCGGTTGCCAGCTTCTCATTCTGCCGCCTTTGAGCCGCTGCCAGCTTCTCCTTATGCTGCTGCGCCGCGCTCGACAGCTGCTTCTCCACAGCAGCCAACCGGCGGGCAGACGCTGTCTGCTGCACCTCGTGCTGCTGTGCGGCTGCCGCCAGCTGTGCCTCGTGCTGCTGAGTGGCAACTGCCAGCTGCACCTCGTGCTGCTGTGCCGCTGCCGCCAGCTGTGCCGCCAGCTGTGCCTCGTGCTGCTGAGCGGTGGCTGCCAGCTGCACCTGGTGCAGCTGCTGCGCTGCTGCCAGCTGCACCTGGTGCAGCTGCTGCGCTGCTGCCAGCTTGTTCTCATGCTGCTGCACCGCGCTCGACAGCTGCTTCTCCACAGCAGCCAATCGGCAGGCAGAAGCTGTCTGCTGCACCTCGTGCTGCTGTGCCGCTGCCGCCAGCTGTGCCGCCAGCTGTGCCTCGTGCTGCTGAGCGGTGGCTGCCAGCTGCTCCTGGTGCAGCTGCCGCGCTGCTGCCAGCTTTTCTTCATGCTGCACTGCCGCGCTCGACAGCTGCTCCTGCAAAGCAACCAACTGGCGGGCAGACGCCGTCTGCTGCACCTCGTGCTGCTGTGCCGCTGCCGCCAGCTGTCCCTCGTGCTGCCGGCTGGTGGCTGCCAGCTGCTCCTGGTGCGCTGCCACAAGCTTCTGCGCTGCCACATGCTGCGCCTCACGCTGCTGTGCCGCCTCCAAGCCATCTTGCAGAGCCGTCGCCTGGTGGGCTGCAAGCTTCTGCTGAGCAGCACGCTGCTGCGTCCTCAGCTGCTGCCGTGATGCTGCGTGCTGTTGCCGTGTTGCCTGCTCAGCTGCATGCACCTCTTGGCGCAGGGCAGCTAGCTGCTGCTCCACAGCATGCTGCAGCTGCGCCGCTGCCTGCGCCTGGTCCTGCAGCCGCACCTCTGTTGACTGCTGCAGCTGCAGCAGCCGCTTCTCAGCGGCGCCCTGCCCCTCGCGCCGCAGCGTTGCCACCACCACTGACATGTCGTTCGCATGCTGGCGGCGGACCGCTGCTAATGCCAGCTCAAACGTCGCCTGCAGCTGCCCCCTGGGGCTCTGCGTCACCTCGCTCCCATCCTGCACAGCAGAGGTGTTGGCGCAGGGGATGTGGTGAATGGAAGATACAAGCAGGGCTTCCAGGTGCGGACTGAATCACAGAACTGGTGGCACATGCCATGTCAGCAATGGCTGGGAAGCTGGCTGGGTGGTGCTGGGCTGGGCATATACGCCAGGCCAACAAGACCTACTATTTGAGGTGGCTGTAACACACACCGCCTCACCTCTTGGCCCAAAGCCTCTGGCTCGCGTCCACCCGCTCCAACAATCACCGCCACCGCTGTGCCCACGGAGTCTGGGCTGCTGCACCGCCGACGTTTGAGGCTGCTTGAGCCGCCTGCAACAGCAAGGGTGGCAAAGTTAATTTCCTAAGAGTTGGCTACTTGAACGGAACATCTGCATCCAAAGATGGCTCAAAGCCAGCTCAAGCCACAGTACATGCAACGCAACACGTGTTCAGAACACGCCGCAAAAACTGGGACTTCCTAGCCACACCTGCAGCACCTGCGCGTGCCGCATCGCCGGACTCTGCACATGCGCCACTAGCCCCCACAGGAGGCATCACGAAGGTGGGCCTGCAGGCGAGGAGCAGCGGGGCATGGGGCGGGGTGTGCGTGAACGTTAGGGGCGGGCGGGCGACGCAGGGCAGGCGGCAGCAAATGGCATTGGTTCGGCGGGCGGCGCAAGCTGCGCATTTGGTTGAAATGGCCCAACAGCCCGTCCCATCGGGGCTTAGGGGCGCTGGAGAGCAGGGCCGAGCGCGAAGCCTGACAAAGCCGCCGGGCACCCGCTGTGTTCCTCGCCGGCGTCATCACAAATCTTTAGATAGAACAACGCGTCCCACGGTTATCGCCGGCTCGCAGCGACAGCAAACCACGGACACTTGTAAGCTAGGGGCCGCACCTGGCGTGTTTCCGCACGCAGAAAGAAGTTTATAGTCCACTGTGCATTGGTGGGGTCCAATTCGGGCAGGTGTGCAGGGGCAGAGGTGGACGCGGTTGGGGCCAACTCGCGAGTACTTGGATTTGGCTCTGGGACCATGCTCTGGGACTCGAACTCCAGAACTTTCCACAATGTTCCTGGGTCGAGTTACATGTGAGGCCCTGGAATGCCAATTTATTGCAGCATGAGCGAAATAAGCTATGCACGTGACCGACACAATTTAGTATGCGCCGGTCCCCGTCTTGCGCCGCACCCACTGCACGACTTGCTCAACGCCGCCTTCCTCTTGCAGTAAGCCGTGAAGGACCATCACATGCTTGCCCTGCTGCTCCAGCGACTGCTTCCTGAAGAAGTCGAAGTAGGCCTGCGGGGGCAGGGTGCGGGGAGCATGTTGGCAGGTGTTGAAGGCAGGGGAGACGGGCAGGGGAGAAGGGCGGCAGGTGCGTGCAGGCTGTGGCTGCAGCTGACGCTTCCAGCCTGCGCGGAGGTGCAAAATCCACCTATGATTCAGGCAAAAACCCAAACGCGCTACTGACAAGGCTGTGCATCTAGCTGCACGGCCCCATGGTACCCACCGTGCGTAGCGAGTGTTCCACCTCCAGCAGGCGCAGCACTTGTAACACTGCTGTCATCTGCTTCCGTGGCCGCTGCTTCTCATCTGCCTCTTGCGCCGCTTCCAGTAAGCTGGCAGCTTGCTGCACCACATCTGATGCAGCGGCTGGCATGCATGTGCTCACGCAGGGGTCTGCTCCGCCGCCGGTGGGGCATGCTGCTTGCGTGGGGCCCGCCCGGCCAGGCAGCAGCCCTGGGCTGCTGCGCGAGGCCTCCATCTTCAGCGGCACACCGCCTAATGCAGTGTGCTGCTGCAAACTCACAGGCTGCCCAGGTGGCTGCGGTGGCAGGTGCGGCAGAGACGCCGGCGATGCTAGCGACGCAGGCTCAGGCGGTGCCTGCTGCCGTGGCGGCGGCTGCGCCCCTGCTGCCCCGCTCCCACCATCTGCCCCCGCTGCCTGCCGCTTTGCCGCGGGCTCGCTGCGTCCCTCGCTGCCACTGGCGCCGCCTTCGTGGCAGCGCTTGCGGCTGGCGGGGCCGTCGGAGGAGCTGGCAGGGGTGTCGGCTGCTGCCCCAGGGGCGGAGTTCTGGCTTCCCCCACCACGCGGCGCAGCTTCGTGCCCCTGCCGCGTGCCGCCCGGCGGTGCTTGCACACCTGCCGCGCCGCGCATCTGTCGCATCCCCAGCAGCAACTCCGCCTCTGCTGCCCCCTCCACACCTGCTGTTAGTGACTCTCCCCCACCGCCCTGCTGCGCCAACCCCGCCTGCTCCCAGGCAGCACCGCTGCCATGCTGCTCTGCCGCGCCGCCGCGCCCAGCACTGGCGCCGGGTGAGGCCAACATCACTGACACCGTCGGCAGCGACTGCAGCGCTGGCACGGCCAGCCCGCTGAAGGACGTCTCGCTGGAGCGCAGCAGCGACGCCGCCACCTGCACCACGCCATCATCCTGCCCCTTGTACTCTAGCACCAGCATGTCGCCTTCCTTTGCACCCAGCGCATCCAGCATTGACTTCAAGTTGGCAGCCTGCATGCGGGGTGATGGGCACGGCAGGAGCGCTAGGTCTTGAGTCATGGGCAGGGCAGGGGCAGCAGGGTGAGCGTCCAGAGCACCACACCGCAGCGCACGCGAAGCGAGGCGTCCAGTGCAGGCAACATGTGGGTGGCGTGCAGCCCCAACCCTGGCTGCGGTCGAAGGAGCTGGCAGGGTGAGCGCCAGCGCAGCACAGCGCAGCGCAGAGCGGCGCAGCGCGCCGTCGAGTGCAGGCACCACGTGGCAGGCGTGCAGGTCATCCCCAACAGCACGTCGCTTCTTAGGTGGCAGCGATATACACAGCAGTTGCAGCGCTGGCCCCTTGCCCTGCAAGCGCAAGTGGCCAAGCCAGCAGGGACAGGGGAGCTTACCACAAAGGGGAGTCCGTCCCGCCCAGGCAAGCCAAACGGCAGCAGGAACGTCTGCTGCTGCATGCTGGTGGCGTTGATGGCGGTTGCCTCCAGGTGCCTGATCTGCTGTGCCAGCTGCTCGTCAGTCTCGCCACTCATGTAGAAGGCCTCACGCAGGGCAGCCGCTGCACAGAGTCAGAAGAGGGGCACAATGTTGTGCTGTGGTGAGACACATGTGTGCAGCAACCGTGTGCAAGAAACATGTGAAGGCTGCATGTGCACGACCTGCGCGCAAGGTACATGCACAAACTGCATGTGGCACCTCGGTACACCAGCATGTGTGGGGACCTGCAGGTGCTGCACACTTGCTGGCACTTGTCCCTAGGCGGGGGCAAGCTGTAGGTGTGACGTTGGCACTGAGGCACGCAAGCCAGCAGCGCCACATTGAGCGCCCCAAGTTGCTTCGGGTGCAGCCAGCATGTGGGCAGGCAGCTCACTTTTGAGGTACGCACGGCAATCCCGCAGCCTGGCAGGCGTGAGGATGATGCGGATGCAGCCAGGCTTGATCCCCTGTGGCTTGGCGGGCTTGGCTTTGCGCAGCTGCAGGGCATGGGAGCACAGGAGTGGCAGCATCCTGACGTGCTTGCTGATCCTGCTGTCCAGAAATGAACTAGCATGCATAGAGCATAGAGCCACGCCTGAGCCGGCAGCCGGACAACAGCGGGCGTCCCCAGTGCCACCTTTTCGGGCCAGCCCACCCCACCTCCGTACGTCAGCTTTTGCCGGCCCCCTGCCTCCCGGCCACTCTATCGGGCTGCCTCACCTTGCTGGGCGAGGTGGCTGGCCGTGCCTGCGGCGTGCGCGGCAGCAGCTGGAACTTTATGATCCCCCGAAGCTCCTTGAATGTTTCGCAGGCGGCCAGCAGCTCCCACAGTTCGCTGTCTTCGAAATAGCGGGCTAGTGGAAAGTTGAAACGGGCCTGCACACATCACGGACGCGAGGGCACGGGCAGGTGGGCAGGCAGCAGGTGAGGGAGGGAGGGAGCAGGTGATGTGGCGGAGGGGCTGTGCGGCCCGGGAAGCAATGCCCAGCCGTGCCGGGCATGGCAGGACGTTGCATGCCCACCAAACTTGCACCATCTGGACTATTTCACATGCATTGTAGCAAGCTGCCCATAGCATGGCTCATAGCGGGTCAAGGCACCCTGCCCACCCACATTTTGCTGCGTGACGCCCGCGATGCCGTGCACCGCCCGCCATACGTTGGCAATATCATAAGCCAGTGCTGCCAGCTTCCTGGTGGGGTACTTGGGCAGCCATTGGCACTGCACTTTGCTGGTGGTCGCTGAAGGAGCAAAAATCTGCAGCAGCAGCGTTGGCAGCAGTAGTTTGTCAGCGGGCTAGGAGATAAGGCCGCTGGTGACACTGCTTAAACGAGAGGTTTGCCTGTGAAGTGGCTGTGAAACAAATCGGGTGCAAGCTGGTGCCAGAACAAGCACTCATGAGAAGCTGAACTGCAGATCCTACCTGAGGTACTAACAGGGGAGCCCACTTCTTGTGTGTTTGCACTCCCACTGTCTTGCCGAGCTCGCTCTCAAACGCACGGTCCAGGCTGGGGTACTTGGCGCTGCCTATGGCGCCGTCAGCCGAGCCAGTTTGCACCTCCGCGGGCCCGAGAGGTTCAACGCCCCGCACGGCAGCCTGCAGGGGGCAAGGTCGGTGGAACGCTGGCTGGAGGCTGGGCTGCGCTCCCTGGGCGAGCGCGGCCCGAACGAGGCCGACGCAGCAGGCACCCCGACAGCGCTGAGCGCTGCAATAAGCTACAGTGTCGCGCACTGAATACCTGCTGTGAGGCAGGAGCGGCGGGGGCATTCATTGTTGCCCGGCCGCGCTTCGAGCCTGGCGCAACCCGGAGATAACACCAGCCGCGGTGAGGCTGCGCGTTGCAAGGTGACGTATAGTAACGGTGTAAGGGAAACTGCAACACGGGATAGTTCTAGGCAAGCGGCCTAAGAAAGGACGTCTTAGTCGTCATATCACATCGCGTTGCGTTTGTCGGCCGGCGTGTACTGTTCCAAACAAGCTTCCCTGGACCAGTTTTCGTGAATGCGTCACTTGGTGCCCATCACTGTGTGTCCCTGCCTGACCTCAGCTCAACCGTTCAGTTTGTTGTACAATTACATTCTTGCCGTTGCAGTGTGCTGGCACCGTCAGCTGCTGCCGTCCACCTCACGCTGCACTCGCTGCCACAGCCCCTGCACAGACTTGAGCCCCGCTGCCACATCCTGCATCCAATCGTAGATCCACACAAACTGTTCGTCCTGCTGCACCGCAGGTAGCTCAATGTAGAAATCCAGGTAGGCCTGCAGCCGGAACAAATGAAAGAGCAAGGCAGCTTTCGAGAGCACGCAACCTATGCGAGGCACGCAGGCGGGCTGGAGGCGGACACGCAAGGGGGCACGCAGGCAGGGCGCAGCCTCCCTCTCTCCTTGCAACCCCCACACACTTAGTGCTTGCTTGCCATGGCACTCACCAGCTTGAGGGAGGGGTCCATGCCCAACAGCGTCAAGGCTTTCAACAACGCACGCATCTGCTCCTTGGACTGCTGGTGGAGGTCAGCGCTGTCTGCCGCCGCCATGAGCTCTAGAGCCTGAGACAGGGCGCCTGCCTTGCCGCCACCCTGCCCTGGCTCGTCCTTGACCGCCGCCTGCCCAAGATCCCCTACTGCTGACCTCCCCTGCTGCTGTGCTGCAGTCCCTGAAGCCCCCTGCCCCTGCTGCTGCGCTGCAGTCTTTGAAGCTGCCTGCCCCTGCTGCTGTGCTGCAGCCTCTGCGCCCCCCTGCCCCTGCTGCTGCGCTGCAATCTCTGTGGCCTTCTGTCCCGCCTGCTCCTCTGGCTTTGATGCACCCCCGGCTGCTGCCAGGCTGCCCGCCTGCTGCGCCTTAGTGTCAGGCACGGCGGCCCCGTGCTCTGCCCCATCCACCTGCTGCCTCTTGGCAGCGGGAGCATTGGCTGCCTCGGTCTCCTCTGCAGGCCGCTTGCCGCTGCCTGCCGCAGATGTGCCGGCGGTCTGAGCAGCCCCAGCCCCTGGGCCCACCTCAACGCCGATTGCTGCATGCAGCGCTGCGCCCGCAGCGGAGGTCGCTGGCATCCCCTGGGCACCGCTGGGCACCGCGCTTTTCAGCTGCCGGCTCTTGTGCCCGCTGGCCACCTTGAAGCGGTTCTGTGCCAACGCTTTCAGTTCCTCCAACTCGGTGCACCCATCAATGCCTGCCAGCAGCTCCTTGTCTGCACAGCGGGTTAACAGTACACACGGCGCATGCACAGCAGCAGTGGCATAAACACATGAGTGACGCCGGGGGCAGCAGTGGCCACGAACGGGCAACTTCACTGCAGATACGTGGCCGCAAGTCAACACTGGTGCGCGCACATATGCACGCTGCTGTAAGACAGTAAGAAGGGCAGGCGAGCTTCAAGCAGTTGCAGGCACACATGTGCCCGCCAGACATGGGCCAGCAAGCGCGTGTGCATGCGACGCCCGCTTCGACCCTTCACTTTGCTGAACAGTCCCGCTGGTTGGCCGGGCCTGCCATGGACTGGCCTGCCTCACCTTGGCTGTACTGCTGCTTCTGAAAGTTGAGCTTGCCCTTGGACGCTGCACCACCCAACAAAGGGGACACAAGCAAGCGTGTCAGCCAAGCAGTGCAGTGGGGGAAGCACTGGCAGCAGCACCAACGACACTAGCAGGGCAAGGGCTGGGCAGGCAAGGACACCACAACGACGGGGGGAGGCAGCATCGGTAGCAGCCACAACCCGGCGCAGCCAACGCCGGCGGCAGCACTTGCCCTAGCGGTGACACGCACTGCGCTCGCTGCTCCCTGCCACGCCAGGGCAACCCCACAACACCCCGCCCCAAGCGCTCCGCACCTGCTTCCTCCACCCCCAGCCTCCAGACCACCAATAGATCCTCCGCCTGCGCTGCCTCCTTGGCCGTCGCATACCGCCCAAGGTAGTACGTCTTGCCCTCCAGAGTGACACGCCCACGGGTGTCTGTGGTTTTCAGCCGCTTCACCCCACGGCTGGTGGGCCCATCAAGCGCAGCAGCAGCCCCCGTCCCCGCCCCAGCGCCCGCCTGCTCGGCAGGGCCCGCCTGCTTGGGCAGCTTGACGGCTGGCGGGGCGCCTGACCCCGCAGGCACGGCACCACCACTCTGGCTGGAGTGCTTGCGCTTGCCGTGCGCCGGCCCCTTGCGCTCATCATCCTGCAGGGCATTTGCTTCAATCATGTCTTGAGCCGCAAGTACAGGCATTGGTTGTGTACAGGCTCAGGACGAGGGCGGGCGGAAGTTCCATGGAGTGAGCTGGGTGCGGTTTGCAGCACAGCGGTCCGTACGCACAGCAGCACGACACACAAGCGGGAGAGCTGGGAGCGGTGTGCAGCACGCTCGGCAACGCTGTTTGAGCCAACTTGACAGGCCAACCCTACTGAATTGAACGCACACAGGTCACTCCTGCACGCGTGCACACCCCCCCGCACCTGCTGCGTTCTGGAGCGCTCTTTTCACACAGCAGCAACCCCCACAAGCGAGCGGGCCAAGCGGCGGAGTGCACGACACCCCTAATCACCCCAAGCCTCCTGCCAGCATGCATTGGCTGGCCTGCCAAGCCAAGTCTGCCAGCATTCATTGGATGGCCTTGCCCAGCTTGCCTCAGTGGCTTCGTCCTCAAGTTCGGTGGAGGTGCCAGAGTTGCCTCCCTCCTCAGCCTCCGCCTCCTCTTCCCCCTCAAAGTCACTGTCACTTCCCCCTGTGCTGTTGTGCCCGCTCTTGCTGGTGTCCGACAGAGCCGCAGCTGCGGCGCCAGTGGCAGCGAGGCGCCGCATCGCGCGCGCAGCGCTGGCCCGCCGCGGCCGCTGCTCACTTGTGCCCGCCTGCTCGCTATCCCTACAGTACGAGGGCAGAGCGAGACACACAGCACACGTCAGGCACGTGCACAGACCATGGGCATGTCGGGAAGTCAGTCAGTCGGTCAGTCCGTCCGTCAACCTGGCTGGCTGGCAGGAAGGCAGGCAGGGCACACCGCCAGCGGGCACGGCAACAAGTGCAAGCCAGGTGGCAGGCAGGGCGATGAGTGCCCCAACCCGGTACCAGGCCGGAGCAAACGCACAACTGACCCAGTGCCGGCTGTGCCACTCACCCGAGCACTGCCGCCGCTGCCGCAGCATTCACGTGCTTGGAGGCACCCAGGGAAGCGCAGGGAGCCGCCCTTCCGGTTGCCGCCTCCCGCAAACTGCCAGAGCTGTGTTGATCCTGCAGCCCTCCCTGCTCTTGTGGCAGCTGCGCCTGCTGCTGCTGCGACGCCGCTTGGTGCTCTTGTGGCAGCTGCGCCTGCTGCTGCTGCGACGCCGCTTGGTGCTCTTGTGGCAGCTGCGCCTGCTGCTGCTGCGACGCCGCTTGGTGCTCTTGTGGCAGCTGCGCCTGCTGCTGCTGCGACGCCGCTTGGTGCTCTTGTGGCAGCTGCGCCTGCTGCTGCTGCGACGTTGGCTGCTGCTGCTGCTTCTCCGGGGGCTGTGCCTGCTGTGGCGCCGACTGCTGCTGCTGTAGCTCTGCCTGCTGCTGCAACGTCGGCTCCTGCTGCTGTAGCTCTGCCTGCTGCTGCACTGTCGGCTGCTGCTGCTGCTGCTGCTTTACAGGCTGTGGGTGTAGCAACGCCAGCGGCTGCTGCTGTGACACCGGCTGCTGCTGCTGCGATTGTGTAGGCTGCTGCTGCTGCGAGGCTGTGTGCTGCTGCTTCTCCACCTGCCGCCTGCGCTTATCCTTCAGCTGCTGCTGCTTTTGCCGCCGGGTCTCTGGCAGCACAAACTGCAGAGGGGGAGGGAGCCAGGTAGGCAGGCGGGCAGGTAGGCAGGCAGGCAGGCACAGTTGGGATGCATGCTTTTGGCCTCCAAATCGGTTGATGATCGAAGGGAACACGAATACCACCAAAAGGGCTGCCAAAATCGCGGCAGGCAGCTGGGCGGCAGCACATTTCAGAGCCGAGTCTGAGAGCTTACCGAGCGCTTGGAGGCTGCCTCCAGCTGTAATTTCACTGCCTGCCCATGCTCACGTAGCTGCTGTGCACTTGCTGCACTCATCATGCCGGCGCCCTTCTCTGGCACCATCCCCTGCACAGCACAGCACGCACATCACGCATGTCATTGGGCAGGCAGCAAGTTCGAAAAAGTCGAGCCAGGCTTTCAGTGAGCGCTGTGCATGTCCAGCTTGCCACACGCTTCCCTTTGCCATCCGTCCTCCCACAGACCGTGGATGCACGCGTCCACACAGCAGCATCGCAAGAGGGCACAGGCGCTGCCGAGCCCGAGCGCCCAGACAGGGCTCGGGTAGCAGGCTCAGCGGCAGCTCATGACAGGCCCATTAGAAGGCTGGGAACACTAGGAGAGGGCAGCAGGTGCCCACGATTGGACAACACCCAAATGACAGCTCAGCAGAGGGGTTAGGAGGGGGGTGGGCAGCAGCAAGACACGAGCTTACCAGGAGGTTGTCGGCCACCGCTTTGCGCAGCGATTCGGGCACGTTGTCTGGGTACCAGTCGCGCGTGAGAAAGCCTGCGCACACACACAGAGCCAGCAAACGAGAGGGCAGATGGATAGCGTTGAAGACCTACACAAGTCAGTGGAGATCGGGCTGGCACCGTCTGCACCCCGGCACGCCCCCCTCAAGCTCTCCTCACCGCACAGCGACCTCCCGTGTCTCGCTGCATGCATGCATGCATGCATGCTTGCTGTCGGGTAGGGGCGGTGCGACTCTCAGCCACGTCTATAGGACAAGTGCCCCCAGCCGCCGCACCTGGGTAGCAATGCGGGGTTCCCTCAAACAGGTCTCGGGCGTGGTGCCGGTAGTCTGCCAGCTGTGCCACGGCAGCCGCATCCACCGCTGCACACAGCCAGGTAGGAAAGGGAGGCAGACTTGTTAACGTACAGAGCAGCCACGGCATGACGGCGCACTGACCTACACCTCCTGCCAGCTGGCTAGCCAGTGCAAGCAGCTGTGTTAGTCCCAGCAGGCAGCAGCATCATCCCCCGGGGGCACACCTGGCGGCAGGTTGGCCAGGAAGTAGAGGGCGCTGGTGCACATGAAGGCGGCGCCGCTGCCATCCACATTCTGCTGTGGGACCTGCACCGCTGGTGCGGTGGTGGCAAGGGAGTGTACGAGCTTTCGAATCAGCGGCAGCGGCGGGGGCCCAGGCACGCAGGCATGCACGGGTGGGCAGGCAGGCAGGCAAGCACATGTTGCTGGGCCAGGCGACAAGCAAGCAGGCATGCAAGGGGGCCACGAGCCAGGCAGGCAGTCGTGCGGGGAGGCTTGTGATCAATCAAAGGACCCTGATGATTCTCAAGCAAGAGCACACAGGCAAGGGGCAGGGCCCTGAGCTTACGCTGGCAGTCACGACCGGCAGGGTGTGCTCGCTCAGTTCCACAGCTGGAGTGGAGGCATCGTCCTGCAAGAGCACAACACAACGGCCGCACCATACGCTGGTCTGTGGAAGAGCAGGGCACACCGCATGCAGGGCAAGGAGTGCAGGGCAGCGCCGGGCAGGGCCGGGCCGGGCAGGGCAGCACGCACAGCATGCACTACGCATCCAGAGCAGCGCAGCGCTCAGTGTGTTTCCGAGCAGAGCACCAGCGCTGCCTGCCAGATTGCCAACCGAGGCCCTGCTCCCCTGCTGCATGATCTCTCACCTGAAGCAGCAGCGCACGGAGTGCCGGGAAGTTGGGCGTGTGGCCGCGACCGCTGCGCACTGCGAGGGCAGGGGCAGTACAGGGGGAGGGAGCACGGTATGGCATCGCACAGCTTCAAAGCTGCATCCAAGCTGCCCCAGCGCTCGAACCCGGTGCTCCCCGGCGCAGCAGCCTGCCAAGCAAGCACGTCGGCGAGCCAGGCTGCCTTTCTTGCGCTGGCCCCCGCTGGAATGGACCAGGTGGCCAGGCAAGCACAGCAGCAAGCCAGGCTGCCTATCTTGCACTGTCCCCCGCGGGCAGAGCCCAAGTGGCACGCACGTGAAAGAGAGTCCAGGTGCAGAATGCAGGGGCCAGCGCTACCGGCAGCGCCGCCCGCCGCCGCCGGGCCGCTGCCACGCAGCGCCCGCAGGCCCTCGCCCAGCTGGCACACAATGATGAGAGACGCGTGGCTGGCGTCAACCAGAGGCAGGAGCAGGAACTGCTTGCTCATTGGGGTGTTTGCCTGCAAGCCAGGAGGGCGGTAGAGGCAAGCTAGTGCAGGGATGGCTGGCTGAGCTGTGCGGGATGGGCAGATGCAGATGACAGTGGCCCAACAAACAGGCGCTGTGTGTGCGCAGAGGGCAGGGCCTGCGTTGCTGCTGCACCCGCTTGTCTGCCCGCAGTTGGCTCCCCAGCCCCGCCCTGGTGCCAGCACCTTGCCAGAGATCTGCAAGCAGAGCGCCGCCCGTTCACCCAGCTCTGCTCCCCTCCTCTTCTTGTCATGTCATGAACACCCCACCGGCTTCCTGGGCCCCACGTCCTCGGGCGGTAACCTTCGCCCACGCCCTCGGCCTGTAACCTTCCCCCACGCCCTCGGGCTGCCCCTCACGCCCTCGGGCTGTGACCTTCTCCTCCTTCTTCTGTCAACATCCCACCGGTACCAACAATCTCACCGCCAAGAAGCGCTTCAGGTTGGGCAGCGCATCTGCCTGTGCCGCCTGACCCTCCCCCAGCAGGTGGCGCAGGTCGGCCAGCACGCCCGGCCCTTGGAACACCAGGCACCGCTCCAGGTGCTGTGCCACCCCTCCGGCCAGCAGGCGGGAGTGGAGGTTGCTGCAGCAGGGCAGAGGGCGGGCGGGCGGGGCGCATGAAGGGGATTGTGAAAGGGTTTGTGGCAACTTGATTCTACCATGCACAGCTGCCCTGCTCCGCACGGTCCATTGCTGCAGCTGTCAAAAACCAAGTGTCCCCACACAGAACCTCGCCCTGCCACCCTTAAATTGGTAAGGGGGTGGCCCCTGGTTATGGGCAACAGCACCAGGGGTGTGCAGAGGGGTAGAGAGGCGAGTGATGGGCAGAGCGGGCGATGGGCAGAGGGGGCGATGGGCAGAGGGGATCGGTGTGCTGGCGGGCAGCGAGGGGCAATGTGCAGAGCGGCTGAAAGCCTCGGGTACCCTTTGTCTTAAACATTGTAATAGGAGTGAAGGAAGAGGGGCAGAGAGAGGCGATGTGAAGAGGGGGTGAGGCGGGCGCTGAGCAGAGGGGCAGAGGGGCGATGTGCTGACGAGCGTTGGGAAGAGGCTTGGGGTGGAGGGAAGCAAGGCGAAACCCATGCAGGGCTGAGTGCGACAGCAGCCTCCTACCTAAAGAAGGCCTCCACAGCTCGCTCAGTGAAGCTTTTTCCAGGCAGCACGCTGTCAAAGTCCTCCACACTGACCGGGCTGCCCAACAGCTGCGCCGCCGCCCCGGCGGCGGCACCAGCATCCATTTGAGCCAGGTGCCGCCGCGGCTGCTTTGCACCGCGCCCGCAGCGTTTGCTCTACAGTCCGCGAGCCTGCCCGCCCTGGGGCTCGCGCAGCTTGAGTTGCGGGCTGTCACCCGCTCTCCGCAGGGCTCCAAGGGCGCTCCCCGGCTCTCCGTTGAGCACACAGCGATAAGCAGCCCTCCGAGCCTGAACACAACGGTGTCCGTCTCGGGCGACCTCCCTAACTGTACTGCCGGCAGCGTGGGCGGCATGCTGGGGCAAGAGGTCGCCGGTGCCTCGCACTCAGGTTCAAGCATCTGCCCTGGCCTTGGGCAGGTGCACACATCTGGGGCACCAAGGGGGTGGCACTGATACACATGTAAAAAGAAAAGGCAGAACAGGCAAGACGAAAATGTAGACCACTCCCTCCCGTCACCCGAGTTGCTCGCGGGACCGGCGCGGACCCCTCCCGGACAGCCAACTGCGCAGCAAATGAGTGCGCTCCAGACCACTGTCCTGCACCTTGGGAGCGCGTGCTTATTGCGTGACCCCTTTAGTGTTGCTTGTGAACTAGCGCACATGCCACTCGTGGGGAAGGTTTCCATACCACACATACCACACATACCACATGCCGAGTGTAACGACGTGATGTTGTGACATGCGCACACCCAAGGATGGGTGCTGTGCATTTGTAAAAGCGGGATTGAGGTGCCATACAGGACAAATCGGCATGAGGTGCGATGGCTGGCCCACCAGGAAGTGTTTGGGAACATGTATGCTGCTCTTGGGCAGCCGGGCGGTCGAGCCTGTGAGAGGGCGGGGCCAGCGGCAAACGGGGACTGATGCCCTCGGTTTGGGTTGGCTGGGAGGCTGCGCCGTCTCGGATGCCGGCCCAGCAGATTGGAAACGCACGCGAGAAGCTGGGAAAGGGTATGGGGTCTGAGCCTGCATGAGGAACTTGGACCGTGTGCGCCAGCGTTCGGTGTACTGATGGACAGACCGGCACGCGGAACGAAGACGAGGCAGTGGGCAGCCCATTTGCTGGGCAGCTGGATTCAAAAGGGCAGACGTTTCAGACCATGGGATCACTGGGGTTGCAAGGCAGCCATCTGTCAAACCTCGGATGCTCATCACGCGGCAGAACATGACAAATTTGCATTGCCACGGACGGGCGCAAGCGGCCGCGCCAGCGGCGCCGCCAGGTCACTGCTCGTGGGGCTCAAATGCGCCCGAAGCGCGGAGTCCCGCAATTTTTTGCGCCAATTCACTTCACGCTCGCTCTAAGTTCCTTTTGAGCGCCAGGTAGGCGGCGGCCGGCGACAACATGTCTCCATCAGTGGGCGGAATGCTGCTGTGCGGAGCTGTGCGCCCCGCGGCGCGCTGCAAATGGTTCCCAAAGATCTGCCATTGACTTGTGTGCGCCCGCCTGGCCGCTTTGCAGGTCTCGCACGGGGATCAGCACAAAACATTCGAGTCCGCCGGCCTACTCCCCGGTCGACAAAAGCATTCCAATTGGCTGCTAGGGTAGGCCTGAGCAGGCGGGAATGCACGCGGGGAGCCGCCGCGTGACATGGCCGCCTGTAGCGGCGGCGGCGCGCGCCCCCGCCTGGCCCGGCGCGCACCCCCCGCCTGGCCTGCTGTTAAAGCTGTGGCCCTGGTTTCAAAGTTTTGGGTCACTTCTTCCCTTCCCGCTGCAGGCCTGCTGGTCCTTTAAAGGTGTGCGAGTTCCTGAAGGTGAGCATGGCTCTTCTTCGTGAACAAACTCAGACGGGAGCGCAGCACTTCGAATGCCACGGCAAAAAGTGGAGCCGCTACCCCAAGCCCCGCCGCCGCCCTCACAGGCGCTGCATCCGCCTCCCCCGCCCCGGCCGCGTGCAGGGTGGCAGTACCTGAATCAGTTTCCTGCCTCACCGCCACCATGTCGCATCCCCAGCACAACCAAGCTTTCTGTGGCGTTAAGGCAAGTCTCCTCTTGCGCCGCCGCCAGTGCATGCCATCCCGGGGTCCTCTAAGCAGCAAGAACCTCACTAGGCCCCATGTCGAGGGGGAGCTGTCGATCATGGGTCGTCGGTGGTTGCACACATGCTGCCAGCACGGGCTGAAAAGCTGCGCCCAAGCGCCCAGGCTCCCCCACACCACCTTATCTGGCAGCCCCGGCCCTAGCAGGTGGCCCCGACCCCGGCAGGTGGCCCCGGCCCCGGCAGGTGGCCCCCGCCCCGGTCCCCTGCTCAGCAGGCCCCGTGGCCTAGCCAGCACACATCTAACCTGCCCCTTTTTTCTTCCCCTCATGCCCCTGCAGGTTGACTCCGGTACCCTCCTTTACGGCATGCCCACCCATGACATGGGCGGGCGTCTGATGGGCTGCGATGCCCCACTGGCGCCTTCCGGCCACGTGTCCTTCAACCCGGCCCCCACCCTCGCCTATGGTGCCCCCATCCCGCGCGTTTACGGCGTGCAGCAAAGCTGCGCACTGCTTGCGCCCACCACCACCAGCCCCAAGTGCCGTCAGCCTATCGGCAGGGGACGGATCGGCCGGACCGCACGCACGCAGGCGCGCACCGCTGCTGCCAACAGCATCCAGGCAAGAGCACGGACCCTGTCGGTGTGGCTCGTCCGACCCTGCCGTGCAAGTGCATGCATTCATCCCGGCCCACACAGGACCTCCTTCCCCGCAGGGCTGCAGGCTGGCCTGTGCAAGGGCGGTGCAGCTGGAGTCTGCCCTGCTGGCGCATGCCCACTCACACCGTGCCTACCCACCTCCCTTGCCTTTGCTGCAGTGCACCACGTGGGGCGTGCCCAACCAAGTCGGCGCTAGGTTGCTCGACTACAGTACCTTCGCCCCGCCGCACGCGCCCACCGTCCTCTTCACGGCTCTCCCGCCCATGCCCATCACGCTCAGCCCGCTGCCGCACGGTGAGCTGTCTGAATGCACTGAGCACCGCATCCGGCTGTCGGCACTCTCCAGCACACCCTGCTTACAACCACAGTTGTGAGTCACTTCTTCAACCTGCCCTCCTCCCACGCCCTGCCACACCGTGCCCACGTGATGCAGGCGCCTCACTACTGCTGGAGCCGCAAATGGATGCGTTGATGCTTGAGGAGCTGGCAGCTGCGGCCCTGGCAGACGAGCCAGCCCTGGACCCTGGCTTCCCTGCGTCATGCCTGCCAGCAGCACAGTGGGAGATGGAGGCAGAGGCAGACGTACGGTGGTCCGCCATGACGGAGGAGGCTGCAGCAGTGGACTGGCACGTGGCGCAAGATGCGGAGGACGTGGCGGCGCCCGCAGAGGCAGCGGTGACATCCTCGGCGCCACAGGACGTAGCGGCGCAGGCGCAGGCGGCGGTCGCGGCGGCGGCGCCCGAGGAGGTGAAGGAGGAGGCAGCGGAGGAGGAGGCGGCACCGGCAGAGGGGAGAGCTGAGGAGGTGGCGGAGGATGACACGGCGCATGCAGAGGCGGGAGCTGGGGAGGTGGAAGTGAAGGTGGACGGTGGGGTGGTCGTGGAGGAGGCCAGCTTCACAGTAGCAACAGCGCTGGCGTCCGCAGCTGAGCCTCAGGAGCCTGAGGCTGCTGCGCTCAGCACGGAGAGCTCCGGCGCCAGCGCAGGCACCACCACTGCCATGCACAGCCTGCCCTCTGGCTCCCTCCCCACCTCGGCTGATGTGCCCATGACGACCGGCATGGCGGATCGCAAGGTCTACCCCATCCCGGCCTTCTGCCTCTGCTGCGGCGTGGCAGCACTGGTGCGAGATGTGAACACCAAGGCCACGCCAGGGCGCTCCAAGCAGGATGTTGAGCAGGGTGAGTGACTGGCCGCCTGCCTGCCTGCTCACCTGCCTGCCTCCTTGTGTGCCTGGCCGCCTGCCTGCCTGCTCACCTGCCTGCCACCAACTCTTTGCCGTCCTGGCAGCCCATCTGTTCTGTTTCTCGGCCTTTGCCTGCCCATGTGCCTTCCCAACTTCGTGTAGCGCACCAGCTGTTCTATCTCTCCCTCGCTAACCGCATCTCCTGTCTGTCAACCTGCAGACCGGCATGCCAAGATGGACTCGACCTTCTACAAGCGCCACATCGACGACGCCAGCATGTCCTCACGGGTAAGATGCCGCCATTGCAGCGCGGTACCGCAGGGGGGTATGGCACGGCACGGCACGGCACGGCACGGCACGGCCAATGCAGTTCATCTCATCTCAGCGCAGCACAGCACAGCGCAAAATGACACGGCGCAGCACAGCGCAGCAAATGGCGGCCCAGCGAAGAGCAGCGAAGCACAGCGCAGCACAGCAGGATGCACAGTCGAGAATGCACAAGCGTTCACATGGCACCTCAGCCAAAGGCATTGTGCACAGTCGCTTGACGCCCCCCTCCAACCCACCCCACTTGCGCCCTCCTTGCAGCTCATTGCCTGCTACCACGCCGTCCACTACAGCACTATTGACCGCTGGGCCAACAAGTGAGCGCCAACCTACTGTTAGCTTGGTTTGTCATGTTTGGGCTTAGCTGCCATGCGACTGTACAACCTTGCCCCCTCTGCTCGCCGCGTCACACACGTTGTCTTGCACAACAGTCTTGTGTTGTAAACTCTCTTCCTGTCACCACTTCACTGCGTTTGGTTGCAGGAAGCTGGGCCTGCACATGAAGCCCAACTGGACCATGAGCTCATGGGTGCAGAAGAACACGGCGGCTGGGGCGGCAGGCGGCAGCACCAAGCGCAAGCGTGCTGGCAAGGAGCCCGCCGTGGAGGCGGGCGCCAGCCAGGCACATGCTGAGCTGGCGGGCGGCAGCACCACAGGCAGGCGCGCTGGCAATGAGCCCGCCGGGCAGGTGCCGGCCACCAAGGCAGCTGGCAAGCGCCAGCGCAGCTGATACTGCCATACGAACTGCATCCCCTTGTTGGGAACCAGTGGGGCTGGCCCGCTGCGAGAGCTAGCCGGGCCCTTCTGTCCCGTCGCCCCCAACCCAGCTGCGGCTGGCCTTTGACCGCCTGCCCACCGAGTTGGCGCGACCAGTTGACATCTTACCCCTACCACTGTGCCCTTTCCCACATGCCGCACTGCAACGTGTTGCACTCTTGCCCTTTACCTTCCCCTTTTCAAACCTTGCCTGTATTTACGTTCATTATATCCCCATGGTTCCTTGAGTGATCCCCGCAGCTGGAAGCTGCAAGCGTCTGCCCCTAGCACGGTGAACTGCCCCCCTCCGCACACTTTCCACACCGACGTGCGCCCAATTCGGGCCTCAGCCTCCTTAATTCACCTTCACACAGTCCCTTTTCTTTCCTCCTAAAATCGGCCGTCCTCGTGCAGCCAGCGCCCCAGGGGTCTGTTGCTTTCTCTCGAACATATGCTCAATTCGTGCATGCAAGCGCATAGTGCGGCGCCACTTCCATGCTCTTTCCACCGCAATTCAGAAGCACCTTTGCACCCGCACAATTTTCTAGGCCGCTGTGGCACCACACGCGTTCTTCGAGTATAACATGACACTCGCCAGGCAGCTACCAGGCGGCACAGGCCGAGAGACAGCAGCCTGCCCGCCGGACTGGCATGTAAGGCAGGCACGTCGCGAAGTCGAACTGCCAACCAGCCCTCACATTTCATCCCTTCAAACTGCATCCCCCCCACACACGCGTCACCCTCACACTTCCATACCCCCGCCTGTGCCAGCCTCAGTGGCGAGAGTGGTGGGGACACCTCGATGGGCCCGTGTGGGTGGGCGGTGGGCCGCCGCGTAACCATACAAACAACAAATTGTGGTTTTTAACAGTAGTAACGCATCCATGAGCCAGTTAGAGACTTGGAGAAGAGCTCCAGACAAGCATGCAAGGACAGGCAAACGGAAGTCTGTCGCGGTGGCCTAGGCAGCCAAGCCTGGACACGCGCACGGCGCCAGGTCACCACCAGCTCGTGTGGGTCGCCTGCATCAAGTAGCCGCGCCCTGCAGCAAGCTTCTGCGCCACCAATCCGGGCACTTGCAAACGGCGCTTCTTGATCAGGTGTGGCTGCGTTCAGCGAGGGTTTACGGCTCGGGCCCGCCGACAAGGTGCTCCCGGAGCCGCGCCCTCTGTCCGTGGCCCCGTGGCCATGATGCGGTACTCTGAGCAATGTTGCCCTCCCTGGACGCAGGCGCCGCGTTGTAGTGCGGGCGCAAAAGTTCGACCCCCCTCCCTGGCACTCAACCGGGCACCTGCCTCCATCGTGACTGCAGGGAACGCCACCTGAGGGCGAACCAAGGTAGGCACGCGCGGTCGGGCGCCCGAAGCGTGCGGAATTATTCGGATGAGGCTGGCTGCGGCGGAAGCGGCGGCACCGCCGGCGCACACACGCCCCCCGATTTTGTTAGTACTGCGTGCCGCCCTGATGTCCACGGCCCTGTTCTCCCTTCCCCTTTCCGGTGCAGACCTGCAACCCTGCTCGCGTGTTGAGGTTCCAGAGGTTAGTTTGCCAGCACTGCCGCTGCATGTCTCCCCGGCACAGCGGGTAACGCTCGGAACGTCCCGGACCTCGGGCGCGCGAGTGCCTTCCTCGTGTGCCTGCCCCTGCACACCCTCCCTTCTTAACCGCTGGAAGAACTCCCTCTCCCCTGGCTTCCCTCAGATAAATTCATCCACGTGCAAGGTGTCCAGCACGCCACCCACCATGCCGAAGTCTGAACTGTTCAAAAGGATGGCAGCGCAGCATTCGCCCCTCGGCACCCCGGCAACGCCGCCTGGCCTCGCCCCCGCCCGCCCCCACCTCAACGTGGACGCCCCCAGCTCATCTGTTCACACTGTGCAGCCGGGAGGCATGCTCCTGCAGTCTACCGCATCCACCCTCCAGTCCCGCAGAGCTGCTCCTGCGCGTGCTCCCACGCGCGCCAGCGCTCGCGTGGCTGCCCGACGGGCCATCGTCTCCACGCCTGCAGCCCTGGCCGTGCCCCGCGCCCAGGCAAGTGGGATTCGTGGCTGAACTGCCTACCGTGTGACTTGTGGGGATCCAGCATGCCGTGTCCTTGTCTGGCTGGTTGTTTTGGGGCGCGCCAAGCGCGGGTGGCTTGCCCGTTCAGTTGGGGCGGGCCAGAAAGCAAGAGGACAGCGCACGGTTGGGGGTGGGTGACTGTGCCGCACACCTGCCAACGACCCCATTGCACGCACTCTTCATCAAACTATAACATCCCACCCCGGCATTTCTCGACACCCGTGCCTGACACCAGCATTTCGTCCCCATCCCTTATGCCGCCCTCACTAACCCTCACCCCTCCCCTGCTCCCCTTCGGTGCACGCTTCCTCACACCGCCATGCTTCGCAGCCCGCAACCAGCCTCCCGCCCGCACCCTCGCCCACCCACGCAGCCTGTGTCCGCCCACCTTGAACTCATGTTACATTCACTGCTGCAGGTCAACATCAGGCCTCGTCACCTCACCCGTGCACCCCCTGCAAAGCAATGGCCGCAACTCCATTCGAGTCCCAAGCAGACCGTCTTCGCCCACCCTTGACCTGAACTCATGAACTGCCCCCCACTGCTGCAGGCCATCACCCCACCCGGCCCCGCCCCGCCACGCGAGTCCCGCACGCTCTTCAGCACGCCAGCAGTGCCGGCAGGGGTGCAGGCCATGGGGGTGGCGTCCTTCGCTGCGGTGGCGGCGGAGGCTTCAGAGGCAGTGGGGCCAGAAGGGCCAGCTGAGGGGGCAGCCGTGGGGATGCCTCCGTGGGAGCAGGGGTTCCCTGTGGCAGCGCCGGCCTCTGCTGGGGCGCCTACCGGGCAGCCCTCCGCTGCGGGCAGCGACACCACGGACAGCGACAGCGACAGCGACAGCGATGCAGCAGTGCTGAACAGCCTGGCCTCTGGCTCCTCCCTTGGCATGGTCATTGTGCGGCAGTCGGACGGAAGGCCCCGCCCCATCACACCCGTCTGCCCGGCCCCAGGCTGCAGCTCAGTGTTCACAACGCTGTACATGGATGAGGCCGAGCGCATTGCTGCCAGCGGTGGGCGGCGCAAGAGGCCTGTGGAGACGAGTGAGTGGGTGTTCGCCTGCTTGCGTGCGCCCTGCCCAGCTAGTCAGGGCGTGGAGTTGCACATGCATGCTGAGCGCGTCTGCCCACATGCCGCATTGACATGCATTGACATGCCGCACTCCCCTTCTGTCTTGCTAAGTGAGGAACTCGCACCATGCCTCCCTCTCCCTGCAGAGCGGAACCTCGTTCTGACCCTGGACTACTTTGAGAGCCACCAAATCGATGCCGGCATGCCATTCAGGGTAAGGTGTGGAGCTGGGCGTTGGTTGGGAGGTTGGATAGGGTGGCTCGGCTGGCAGGGAGAATTGACCATCTGTCTCAAGTCCACAGCTTTGTGTCCAAACCGCACGACTGCACTTTTGTTCTGAATTGGGCAGCGGGCATGCTGCTTCTCAACAGAAGCTGCTGGTGAGGGTCCTCCTCGCCCTGCTGTATTGGTGCCTTGCATCTCACTGCCAACACGCCGCCCACCACATAGCGCCTCCTGCTACCCCTGTTGCAGGAGATGGAGTGCTACGAGTGCGCTGGCGGCACCCCCTCCTCCACACTCTGCCGCCGCGCCAAGTAAGCGCAGCGGATAAAGTGGCGTGCAATTAAACGGGACTTAACGGCACCTTAGAGAGGTTCTCTACATTATTTGCTCGAAAGGAGGGAAATGACACCGTTGTGCGTATTCCACTGCAGGAAGCTGCGCACCACCGTCCCATCGTGAAGAGGCTGCGAGCGCCACGCTGGCGCCACCTCAGCAGGGCACCAGGCGTTCGGGCGCGCTTCGCTAGGGCGCCTGCTGGCCAGACGGGCTTCAAGCAAACGCGCTCCTCCATGGTGCCCGCCAGGCTGGCGGGCAACGACAGGGCACGTGCCGAGAAGGCGGGTGCCAGCAAAGTCGTCAACGGGCAGACCATTGGCAAGAAGGGGCAGTCGAGCGACAAGCACGCAACATCTGGTGTTGGGGTGGCTGCTTCCATGACCAGCAATGGGAGGGTGCCACCCTGATAGTCGTATCCTTGACCATGCCCCTCAACCTTCACCCTCACCTGCTTGCTGCTGCTGCCGCAATTCTAGGCCCTGCCCCTGACTTCCTCCTTCCCCTTGTACCGGCACCGCGACGGTGCCGTGCTTGTACTTCTTGATTTTGCTCCTTTCCCTCACATTCCTTAGCCTTTTAGATACGGTTAACTACTGCTAGCCAGAGTTGGTCTGTATGCCTGCGCACATGCTTCCTCCATTTCTGCGCTCTAAATGGCCGTCCGTGACGGGCCATGCGTGTTGTACCGCTGTCTCTGCTTGCCAGACTTGCCCGTGAGTTGCTTGCGAGTCTCTTGTGAGTTGCAGCTCGTACACAGTGCACATGCATGTAATATATTAGTGGTTAATCCAGCACTGAGGATGGGAAGTACAAGCCAGGCAGGCGCCAGGCCGCGGCGACGTCGCACGAGGCAGCCCCCGGGCGGGCGTGGCGGCAGAGCTGAGTGTGCTGAGAAACAGGCGTATCCAGGATGCAAACCCTGATGACACAATTCGGACGCGAAAGAGCGCCATGGAATCTTGGCCGGGCAGTGGCCGAGGGGTCATCTATGTACCGGCTTGCCGGGGACGCTACAAGGCCCGGTCCCGGGCTAAGGTTAAGCGGTTAAAGCGCTAACGCCCATGTACCGGAGATCAGTGCACAAGCCCCATTTCCCAGTGACAAACTGAATCAATGCACTCAGTGAATCAGCGAATCAGTGAATGAGTGAATCAGGTCCCGCCTGCTGGCATGCTGTGCCTGGCATGATGATGTGGCGACTGCGCCCAGAAGCCAGTCTGGAGCAGTGGAGTGTTGGCCAGGTGAGACATGTCGCCGCCATCAAGCGGAGAGGGGCCCTGTACTTACTGTGCAGCTCACCCGCCCTGTGTTGACTTCTGTGTGTGCTGCTGGTGACATGATGTCAGCCCGATTCATGTTGCCCGTGCAGCGGAATGGATTGGTGGCAGCGCGGCGGCCAGCAGGCGCAGCCGGCGGCAGGCAGGGAGGAGGCTGGCGAGCAGGCGCAGCCAGCGGCAGGTGGGGAGGCGGGCAGTGCACCGCTGCTGCTGGCGGGCGGACAGGTGGCAGCAGGGCTCGGTCTGGCGCTGTTGCTGCTGGCGGCAGCAGGGCGCGGTCTGGCAGCAGGGCGCGGTCTGGCAGCACGGCAAGCGTGCCGGCGGGTGGCAGCCAGGCACTGCCTGGCATTGGGGCAGGCGGCCAGGCGGGCGGGCCGCCGGGCGGCCAGCAGGCGCAGCCAGCAGCAGACGAGCAGGAGCTCAACGGCTGCGAACGCTTTGGTGGCACAGCAGGTGGGCAGGCACGTACCAGTCGTAAGCTCGCCCGCCAGAGCTGAAAAGATCAGGCGTATGCGTGGGGACCCAGCGCTCTGCTCTATCCGCTGGACGTCAGGTGTGGCACGGGCAGTTTATGACCCAGGAGAACCTCCAGTTTCTGGCCATACAGCAAATGGGCTGCGGGACCTCCGCCCAGCTGCAGCCGAGCTGCGCCGTGGGAGTGGCTGGGCCTTCGAGCGGCCATAAATGGTGCACGAGCATGCTTCAAATGTAAATGGCCTGTGGAAGGCAGGGTCTCACGTAACACTGCAGGTTCGCCACGACGGTGGTACAGCCGCCAGTCGCCCCGTGTCAGGCCCAGGCGGTGACAGCGTGGCACGAGCGGCGCGCTGGACACGACGTGCAGTCTGAGTGGCAGACTGAGCTTGAAGCGGCCCTGCTTATCAGACAGGGACGAGAAGCTGGATGGCTAATCAGAAGTTGTGGCAATGCCGACATGTGGAAAGACGCTTGTGGACTACCTTGGCGGCGGCACGACCAGTTGGAGGCTTGCTGATGTGGCAGCATCTGCGGGAAGGCCCCCGGCCCCTCCCATGCGTCTCTGTCCCTTCCAGGTGCGAAGCCGCCCCGATATTTCGCAGAATAGGCCGGCCAGGTAAGAACAGGGGTGCCGTGCTATCCCCGGAGCAGCCTGGTTGCGCCTGCCCCTATTGCCCGCTGCAAAAAGCCGTGCATGTCATGCAGTTGCCATCCACCGTCCACTCCGAGCCCGCAGGCGCTGCTCGCACCCGCTCGTTGCGAATTCGCGTTTGCGTTCCGAGCAAAGCGGTGAGAGGCTTCGAGCATATGCCACTTGCTCGTTAGAGGGAGGCTAGGGCATGGTTGGGCCGCAACACTGAGGAGCTCTGGACTTTGCAGCGGTGTTGGTTGCGGCGGCGGCAGCGCGGTGCGCGTTGCAATCGCTCAGCGGTGGCCCGCGTAATGCCGGCCTACCACGTGCCGATGGATGCTTCTGCTCTTGTGGTCTGAGCTGTCAGATACGTTGCAAGCCTGGTAGTGCCGTATGGCACATCTGCACTGCACAGGCGCATGGGCAGGTGCGCTTCCCTCGTCGCACGAGACGTCGCGAATGGAGACAGTGGCTTGTTGCGTGCTAGGATGGCTAGACAAGCACTCTTCCTGGCCTCGACAGTTCTTCACACCGACATTGGGATCCAACACCCAAACTTGCAGGGTGCACTGCATTCATGTGCCTGTGCCTGTGCCTGCCGTTTTGTGCCCGCTACCTGTTGCAGCGTGCCCGCCTCGCCCTGCCGTACTCTGCTGTGTGCTCGTGTAATTTTGCGCAAGGATGATGACCACGTGTTCTGCTGGGTTCAAAACCTTCCTTTTGAGTGCAGGGGCAGAGGGGCACTGCCCACCTGGCGGGCGGCGCGATGGAGCACACGTCAGGCGAGGAGGGCGGGGCGGCGGCTGATGTGGCTGGCGACGCGTGTGGGGCCACAGCCGGTGCAGCGGCCGTACCTGCACCACAGCACGCAGAGGCAGCGTCAGCAGCAGCTGCGGAGGCAGCAACAGCCTTCGCGGTTGTAGCAGTTGGAGCAGCACAGGCCGCAGTGGGCGCCGTGGCAAGGCCAGCAGGGGTGGCAGGGCCAGCCTTGGAAGCGGTGCCAGCAGAAGAGGCAGCTGCTGTGGCGGCTGCCTGGGCGGGCGGGGCGGGTGGGCCAGCCGCTGACGTGGTGGGCGCCTCGGCTGCAGTGGCAGCTCTGCCAGCGGTGGCGTCAGCAGCCGCGGCTGCTGCGGCAGCAGGGGGCGGGGCAACTGCAGCACCGGCAGCGGCGGCGGCGGCGGGAGTGCCAGCAGAGTCCGTTGCTGCTGCAGTTGGTGATGCAGACGCAGCACAGCCGGCGGTGCCGCCGGCAATGGAGTGGCGGCACCGGCGGTCTGTGAAGAGGAAGCTTTACCCCACCAACTGCCGGTGCTGTGGAGAGCCGTTGCTACCTCAAGAGCTGCTGGACTACGTTGATGAGAAGATGGAGGACTCGGCTGGCCGGCACAGCAAGTTGGACAAGGAGGGTGAGCAGTGCATTGAGCGGTGCTAGTGCGTACGTCGTCATGCACTTGCCTAGGGTCCGTCTGCGGGCTGCTGTGCCAGTGTTTGTTACAGTCACCCCGCACATTGGGCCCTGTTGGACAAGGGCAGGCGGTGGGTAGGCTCCCGGCGTGTGCCTCGTCACCTCCTGGGCGAAATGCACTCGTGCAGATCTGGGAACATCGACCTCAGCCTATCCTCCAGAGCTTTCCTGCCAAGTGCCACTGGCACACATGTGTGTGAACGCACTCTTGCCCGACTGTGCAGAACCCAACGACCCGCGCAACTGGGAGCAAAACCAGATTACGGCAGAGCACGAGCGCAAGCATGCTGGCATGCCCCTGACGGTGAGCTGGCAACTGCAGTACCGTGCAGTACCTGGGTCTGGCAGAGGGGCCGCCGCGGCGCAGCCTGAACTGCTGTGGCCGGCTTTGCCACAACAACTCCCAAAGTGGATCCTGCTGTGCTTTACCTGTGTTCAATCCTGCCCTCCTGCAGGAGCGGGGCATGTACCACGGGCACGAAAAAAGCGACGCCTGCCGAAAGGGGTGAGAGTTGGATCCGTTCATGCAATCGTGGACCAAACCTTTGAAAACAGTGCAGGCCCTCATATCGCTGCCAACTGCTGCTGCTGCCGTTGCTCTGTTGCCTGCCGCCACTGCTGCTGCTGCTGCTGCTGCACTTAACAGATCGATTCTGGCTGCACACCCCTGTAGTAAATCGGCGCGTGCCGCTGCTGGCGGGGAGGCCAGCGGCCAAGCGCCCTCGGGCAGTGCTGCTGGCGGTCAGGGCAGCGGCCAAGCACCCTCGGGCGGTGCTGCGGGCGGTCAGGCCAGCGGCAGCCAGGCGGCCTCTGGCGGTGCGAGGCGCAGGCAGAGGGGCGGAAGCCAGGCGCGGTCTGGCAGCGCGGCTCGCGGACAGGCGGGGCCCAAGCGGGCGCGAGGTGGCAGCACAGCAGGCGGGCAGACGGGTCGTCAGCCGGAGCTGCCAGCGCCCACCGAGCAGGCGGGCGGGCAGCTAGAGCAGCCAGCAGCCAGCGGGCAGGGGGGCGACAGCCAGGAGCAGCCAGCAGCAGGCGAGCAGGCGGGCGGGCAGCCGGAGCAATCAGTGCCCAGCGGGCAGCAGGGCGGCAGCCTGGAGCAGCCAGCGGCCGGCGAGCAGCCTGCGGAGCAGGAGGATGACAGCCAGGATCCCTCGGATCGAGAGACAGGCCCCAGCCGCCGGAAGCGTGCCCGTCGAGGCTGACTTGCTGAGGCTTTGAGCTGCCTTGTGCCAGCAGGTCGCTTCACAGAACCGTGGAAGGCCTCGATGCCACCGACATCACCCCGGGCTGTGTGGCCCGCTGCTGTCTCAGCTGGCGCTGGCCGCTGGGCCGCCCCCTGCACCTGCACCTGAGGTGTCCGGCTTGCCATGCGCATGTCACCGCCACGTATTGTGTATCTATCCGCACACACTCAAACAGCATATTCTTGAGCTGAAATCTGTCGTTGATTTCTTCACTTGGGTTCTCCACTGCAACCGCCGCACTGCTGCAACCCCCGCACTGTGGGCACGTCCTGCGTTTCTATTTCCTGCCCCATCATAGTCCCGGCACTTGCTCACGCTTGCTACAGCCCAATGCCCCACTGAGAGCACGTGGCCGGTCGTGGATTATCACTGGCAGGCAATGCATTGCATTATTACTATTATATTGTTTACATGGTTGTAAGACTGCCATTGAACTCACCTTATTGCATGTCAGTCGAGGACGGGGCCAGCGGGCGGCTGTGGCGGTCGGCGTGCAGCGCAGTACAGTGACACTGCATACCTGACACCATTGAGATGCGTTTGTTACAATGAGGAGCGGAACAGCAGCGTGTTGCAGATCATTCAGTGGGGTGTGGGGTACATGCCTGCTGCTGGAGCTGGGTGTGGACCCGTGACCGCCTGGCGCCCGCCGTCTGCCACCAGCTGGGGGGTGTAGTTTGCGGGGATGCAGCAACCTTCACGTGTCTTATCTGTACTTGATTCACTCCACGCGCCGCTCAAGGCGTCGCTACCCACTGTCAGCCGGCTTCTCCGCCATGGCAGGCCAAGACGAGGACGTTTCGTTCTTTTGGCTGCTCACATCGCAGCGCGATGCGGCAGTAGCAGCGAAAAGCCGCCGGCGGCAGGGCCTCCAAGACAGCGGAGGCGTTCACTTGGAGCCGCCAAGCGCTCTAGGGAGCGCAGCGTGGCATGATGCAGGCGCATTGCATGACGAAGAGCCTGATGGCATGG
Source organism: Chlorella sp. ArM0029B (assembly GCA_002896455.3). Classification (NCBI taxonomy): domain Eukaryota; kingdom Viridiplantae; phylum Chlorophyta; class Trebouxiophyceae; order Chlorellales; family Chlorellaceae; genus Chlorella; species Chlorella sp. ArM0029B. The sequence continues at coordinate 261,503 of JTEE01000038.1, read as the reverse complement.
CGCCCGACACTCCAGGCGCGCTGCTGGGTGGCCGCCGCTCGCGCCGCCAACCCTGCCGCCTCCACCCGTCCCGCCTCCGCCGCCGCTGTATGGCTTCTCACCCACCACTTCTTCTTCTGCTTCTCTTTGCAGCCACTGCTGTTCTGCTTGGACTTGCGCGCGGAGGAGCTGCCAATGTGCCTGCCTTCCTGCAGCGGCATGCGTTTGCTGAGCACTTGCCCAGCAGCGAGGCGCTTCGGGCGGCAGCTGGCGAGGCCCTGTTGGCGGCGCTGCAGCACCCTTCCACCAACAGCGATGCTGCCAATGAGCTGCCGGCAGCAGCGCAGGATTTGAGCAGCTTGCAAGCAGCCGTTGCAGCGGCAGTGGCAGCCCGTGGCCTGCCCAGCATTGTTGGCAGTCTGCTGAAGCTGGGAGCGGATCCAAGCCAGGTTCACGACAGCGGTGCCACTGCCTTGGTTGCCGCCCTGCTGGGTGGCCACCTGCAGGCAGCAGAGCTTCTGCTGGATGCCGGCGCTCAGCCAGACGCACCCGCCTGGGCAACAGCAGCTGCAGAGGCAGCAGCAGCAGCTGCAGCAGCAGCACCCGCAGCAGGCAAAGCGGGCCCGGCAAGCAATGGCGGCCCTGGCAAGCGGAAGCGTCGAGAAGGCAGCCCCAGCAGTGGTGCCGGCAACGGGGAGGGAGACGGTGAAGATGGCCACCCGACAGCAGTGGCGCAGCCCTCTCCTCTGGTGCTGGCAGTTGTGGCAGGCAGCAAGCAGCTGGCAGAGTGCCTGGTGGCGGCACGGGCTGACGTGAACCGGCAGTGCACCGTGCAGCTTGCGGGTGTGCCGGCGCCTGTGGCACTCACCCCTCTTGTGGCCGCTGTGCAGACAGGTAGCGCCGACATGGTTGCCGCACTGCTGGCGGCCGGAGCGGACCTGCACCAAAAGTGTGTGCTGCCAGGCACCAGCGGCGTGGACTGGACAAGGTGGGTGGGAGGGGGCTGGAGGGGGGACAGGTGGCAGACCTGTTACGGGCTGGACTTTGCCTGCTGAGGTCTCTGTCAAAGGCTGGGCTGTGCCTGCCAGCTGGCCGGCTTTTCACCCGCGCATGTGTGGCTGGCAGTGCCATGTTGAACGCATACAGGCATGTCCCACCCAGTTGCATGTCCCACACACAATCCCGCCCTGCTCTCCTGCCCTGCTGCCCTCTCCCGCTGCCCCCGCAGCGCGCTGAGCACCGCCGTGCTGGGAGGCAGCGATGCCCTGGTGCAGCAGCTGGTCGATGCCGGCGCCTGCGCCCCTCGCAAGAGCGGCGGCAGCATCGGGCAGGACCACCCTGCTCTGCGGGCGGTGGTGCTGGCAGCCCAACGCGGCCGGCTGGCGGCAGTTGAGCTCATGTACCCAATGCTGGCCGCGGCGCTGCAGGGTGGGTGGGTGGCAAGGGGAAAGGTGGGGCACAGCATGGGCGGGTCGCCAGCAACGGAGTGGCCGGCTGGCCGGCAGGGTGGGCGGCGAGGTTCCTGCTTGTCTTGCAAAGCATGAAAGTACAGGCTTGCCTGCGTCACCATGCTCGTAAACTGCTCCCTAGGATCATCTCCCAACGCAGCTGGCCTGCCCCAGCCTGCTTTCCTTGTGCGCTGCAGGCGGCTCCGCTGCCATGCTGGGCGTGCTGCGCCGCCGCACCATCCTGCACCCCCTGGCAGCGGCTGCGGAGCGGGGACAGCTGGCGGTTGTGGATCGCCTGCTGCAGCTGGGGGCGCCGCCCAATCACGACCGCAACGTGTGGGCGGGCGTCGTTCAATGCACGCCACTGATGCTGGCGGCAGGTGTGTGCAGCCTGCCGCTTTGGCGGCGGGAGTGGCAAGGGTGGGCAGCACAAGGTTGATGTGGCAGCACATGGGTGGTCTGGGTGGTGTGCAGGTTGCTGCAGCGTTGCCCTGCAGCCCACCTCGCTTTGTGTGCACTGAACTGAGAATCCCATGCCCTCACACCCTCGTCCTCCTTGCTGCCGTGACTGCTTCCTCCCCCCCCCCCCCCCCCCCCACGTTAATGTGCAGCCAATGGACACCTGTCTGTGATGGACCGCCTGCTGGCTGCGGGCGCCTCCCCCCTGACCGCCAATGCTAGGGAGGAGATGGCTGCCACGCTTGCGCTGCAGCGCGGCCAGCTGGCAGCGCTGCGCCGCCTGCTAGACCACAGCGGGGAGGTCGTGGCTGCAGGAACAGCAGGCGGTATGGCGGCAGCAGAAGTAGGAGGAGACCCAGGCGGGGTAGGGCAGCTGGCGGGGCAGCAGGCACAGCAGGCAGCAGCAGTGCTCGAGGCAGCACAGGGTGCGCCGTGCCTGCAGCTGGACAACGCCAGCCGGGCGTGGCAGACTGGCTGGGCCTCGGGCGCCCTGCACCGCAGCAAGCCCGCCAGCCTGGCCGCTCTGGGCCAGGAGCGCCAGCGGTACCGCATGCTGCTATTGGCCCTGCTGGGCGCACACGCTGGCAGCGCCCAGGCAGCGGCACACGTGCGTCAGCTGGTCGCCCCCAGCTGCCTGGCCCACGCTGCGGCCGGCAGCGAGGCGCTCCTAGATGCTCTGCTGGCGGCTGGCGTGAGCATTGCCTCTTGTGTGGATCCCACAGACGGCACCTTCCCGCTGATGGCGGCAGCACACCATGGGTGGCCCGCCATGCTGCGCCTGCTGAGGGTGAGGCGCTGCCTTCAAGGACGCAGGGTTGGCAGTGTCTTATAGATAGGCAGCCTGGTGCCGTGCCGCGTGCTGTGAGCGACCGGCAGCTTTCTGTGAGGGATCGGCAGTTGTGTAGACCAGGAGGCAGGCTTGAACATTTGCTCCCCTGGTGTCTGTCATCTTTCTCCCATGAACTCTCTGCCTGCCTTCCTGCCTGCCTGCCTGCCTGCCTGCCTGCCTGCCTGCCTGCCTGCCTCTGCAGCGCGGCGCCCATCCCAACCAAGCCACCAGCAGCGGTACAACCACCCTCATGCTCCTGGCCGCCCGCCCCAGCATGCTGGAAACCGCCAAGCAGCTGCTGAGCTGGCATGCAGAGCAGGTTGAGCAGCAGCGGCTGGCCCCGGGAAGTGCCGGCGGTATTGCAGACGCAGGGGGAGCTGCGGCAGTAGGCGCAGGGGCGACAGCGGCAGGCGAGGAGGCAGCAGGGGCAGCGGCGGCAAGTGAGGAGGCAGGAGCAGGCGCGCAGCAGGCGCAGCAGGCACAGCAGGGGGCAGCGCAGGTGCCAGCGTTGGACCTGCAGCAGAAGGACGGCGATGGGCGGGACGCGGTGGGCGCGGCCCTTGCCTGCAAGAACCGGCGGTTTGCAGAGGAGCTGCTGGCTCACATGGTGGCCACGTCAGCGCCAGCTCAGCGCCGTGTCGAGGCTGGTGCTGCAGCCACCGGTGTGGCAGCCAAGGCGTATGATCTACTGGCAGAGCTGGAGGCCAAGTGTGTGGGGGACGTGAACATCCTGAGGGAGGGGAAGCACGTGTTGCTGGCGCAGGTGCGGTGGGAGGCTTGGGGGACAGGGGCGGGGAGGGCAGGCTGCCGCACGTGGATGCTTGCATGAATATGTGTGCCGCGCCACTGCAACTGCGTGTGCATCATCCTCCAGCCCTGGCCTTGCAAGCCCCAGGCCTGCTTCACCCCACGTACCCCTGCATGCCAGGGCACTCTCTGCCCACCTCCCTCCACCTCCTCACCCCGCCCCGGCGCTCCACCCCCCACCGCTGTGCGCAGCTCGAGACTGCCACTCACAAGCAGCTGCGCCAGACGCTGGCGCTGCCTGGCCTGGACCTTGGTGTGAGGGACCCTGCCACAGGGCGCACCCCTCTCATGCTGCTGGCTGCCCGGCAGCAGCCCCTGCTGGTGGCTGATCTGCTGGCCACGGGACGGGCCGATGTGGAGGCTCGGGACCCCTCAGGCGCCACCGCTGCACTGCTGGCCGCCCGCGCATGCAACCCCACCGTGCTGCGCCTTCTTCTGGACGCAGGCGCAGGTGGGGCGCAGCTGACGAGGCGGCGGGAAGGGCATGGGAGGGTGGCTGCCTGCCTGGTGGTTGTGAGGAACGGAGCACGGTGGATGGGGTGACACCTTGCTGGCATGCTTAGCCGTGTCTGCCTGTGATTCAGCATCCTCGGCGGCACACGGCAATGCCTGCCTGCCTGCACGGCTCTGAGCTGCCTGTGCCTTCAAGCGTGACTGTGTCCTCTCGGCCCCTCTGCCTGCCGGATGAGCTGCAGATGTCGACTGCGCCGACAATGCCGGCGACACGCTGCTGATGGCCCTGGCCCGCCTGGGGCAGCACAAGCTGCTGTCAGAGCTGCTGCACGCCCGCCATGCCGCCAGCATCAACTGCCAGGATGCGCGCGGCTGGACGGCGCTGCACCATGCCGCAGCAGGGGGGCAGTTCAACGCGTGCAGAGTGCTGCGATCGCACGGCGCTGATGTGGGGCTGTGCACGGCAGAGGGTGCCAGGACGGCGGCAGACCTGGCGCAAGAGGGCGGGCACAGTCTGTGCCTGCCGCTGCTGAAGCCTCCAGTTGATGGCACGGCGTAAATGGGTGACAAGCTTGGGCTGCCTCTGCACCGGCACCTGTACCTGTAGTTCTTGCATTTGTATGCCCTACCCTTGATTTGTTTTACGAAGATGTGAGCAGTCATGTACAGCATTGCCATTGCAATGGCTGATTTGCCAAGATGCTGGTGCACGAGTGACGCTGGTGCACGCGTTGTGCTCAGCTGCTGCCAGTGCGAGCGTGCGCCCGCTGCCGCCAGCTGAGGCCAGAGCCATTCTGCAGACCGCTGATCCCGTTGCCGCTTCGCTGATCCCGTTGCCGCCTCATCTTCGCTCACTTGACCACGTCTACTAGCAGCTGAAGTCGCCTCTTTCCGCAGCAGCACACAAGCTCCCGCCTCTCGCTTTGCACGCCGCCCGCTACCCTCGCTTTGGGTCCGGTAGCCGTGATCGGGGTTTTCGAGAAGCAGCCAGGCAGCAGCGATGTCGTTTGAGCACGACAAAGTGAGGTCGGGGCGATGTGCCCACAAATAGCTGCAGGGAGCGCTGCTTGTCCTGCCACCAGCCTCGGCATGCCTCTACATCATACGCGCGCACCAGCCGCTGCACGGCAAGGCAGGGGGCCAGTCGGCTGCCGCCGCCACTGGCGGTGAGCGCCTGCCTGCAGCTCGCCGCCTCCCCAGCTGACCCAGACGCGCCCCGCATCTCTGCCCTGCAGCGTGTTATCATCTACCCCAACTACCTGAACAACCAGAAGACTGTGGCAGAAGGGCGGCGCATTCCCAAGGAGCTTGGTAAGGCCGGGAGAGCCTGGTGCAGCCTAGAGTGCGTGCTGCGGCTGTGGACGCCCAGCAGACCCTTGGCCTTTGCTCTTTCCTCGCCAACCTGACGCCGCTTGTGCCGGCACATGTTGCCCCTGCAGCTTGCGAGGACCCCAATGCCCTGGAAATCATGGACTGCATCGTGAACGGGTTGAAGCTGGAGGCAGAGGCAGAGGTGCGGGCTGTCCGCCCCGCTTGCTCACAGGCAACCCACACATCTGACTACAGAATGTAGTGAACAGTACAGTCGGTTCCCCAAATTGGTTCCTAGCTCCTGCGTGCCGTGTGTGTGTGCGGGCACATGGGGCCTCTGCATCCTTCCCCTGCCGCTGCAACGCCCCCGCACCCCCGCACCCACCTCACACACTCACACTAGCACACCTCTCTGCCCCCGCCCCAACCGCCTCTGCTGCCTCCCGACAGATGAAGTCGTACCCTCGGGACTGGATGGTGCCGGGGCGGGTGCGGGTGAAGCTGCGGAAGGAGGACGGCAGCGCCATTAATCCCGACATCACCAGCCGTGAGCAACCCAGATTGTGTTGCTGCGCCGTGCCCTCCGTCCACTGCCCACTCGGCTCCCACGCCCCTCTGGCCTGCAAGTGCTGCGGCCCCACTGGTTGCTTTCCTTTCAACTCACACGCTTACCGTCGCGGGCGCCGCTGATGCGCGCTCCAGTGCCACCGTCCGCGACCTGGAGGTCACGCACGTTTTGGCGGTGCGGGGGCCCGTGGCGTGCCACGCCGGCCGTGCGCTGCGCTGCGCGCTGGGCGTCGAGGGTGCTGCTCTGCCAGGTGCCTGTGCGCCAGCGGTGCACAGCCTCGGTGCCCGCTCCCTGCATGACCATTCATCCCCTGCATCCCCACCTTGCAGGGCGAATGCTGCTGATCAAGGTTGCTCAGCTGGTGCCGCGGCACCCGTCGCGCGTCAACGGGCGGCCCGCGGCGGCAGTGGCGGCAGCAGAGAGGCAGCAGCAGGCGGCGGCCAGCGTGGCGAGTGCGTCAAAGCAGCAGCAGAAGAAAAAGGGGAAGAAGAAGTAGGGCAGGCGCTGCTTCCAGGGCACATGTCACATGTGCAAGCTTGCCCTGCCTTGCTCCACTTGTCTGCTTTCGCTGCACCCTCCTGTTTTGCTCGCTTCTCCCTCGCTCCCCTGACCCATCAGCTGACAATGTGATTACACTGTGTACACCAACAGCCGAGATACACGGGGGGGCACGAAGTACATGTACGCTGCATGCTAGGCTGCATGCTGAGCTGTCCTGCCTCCAAAATGCAGCGGGCGGCGGCGGGGGGCAAGAGGGGCGTGCACAGCAGACGCAACCGCTGTCAGGACTTGGCCACCTCCAGCGCTGCGTGTTGCTGTGCTTAGCGCCATCGAAAGAGGCTTAGAGAGCCGCCTTCTCGCGATCGTAGTAACTGCGGCAGGCAGCGGGTGGCGGGGGAGGCAAGGCGGAGATGAGACACTACCATGGCATGAGTGGCAGCATGCGGCGGCAAGGATCGGGCCCACTCACAGGTGGGATGGAGCATGGGAGGGCCGGCACACCGCCGTCACAAGCAGGCAGTACACGCGCCAGGCAGGCAAGGGGGAAGGCCAGCAGGGACGACTGGCAGCAGGCAGGCGGGTGGGTGGGCGAGCGTGCGTGTGCGGTCCCTCACGTGTCGAGGGTCTTTGTGGTGATGCGGCGCAGCAGCTCGCGTGGGAAGAGGCGCAGCAGGGTCCAGGCCAGGTCCAGGGACTCGAAGATGGAGCGGTTGTCGTACAGGCCCTGCGTAATGACCGGGGGGGGAATCGGGTAAACGGATGAGTTGGGGAGAAAGAAAGAAGAAGGGAGCCACAGATGAAGCAGGTGTCGTACACGTCCTGCCATGGTGAGGGGGCAAGGGTGGGAGGAGAAGGAGGGAAGGCAAGGGTGGGTGAGGACGAAAGTAGGGGAATTGAGGAAGGTGGGGCGATTGTCGTGACGGTCCTGCCTGTTGTTGAGGGAGGAAGAAGAGAGTGAAAGGGCGGGTTATAACAAAGGGAAGGGAAGATGTGGCTGAGGAGTCAAACACATGGTGCGGTATTATTCAAGCCCTGCCCATTGTTGAGGGAGGGAGAAGAGAGGGAGAGGGTGGGGCAGGATCGCACAGAAAGGAAGGGAGGAAGGTCCAGGGGAGTTGCAAGCTGGCAAGGGGAGAAGACGAGGACGCGCACTCCACTGTATAGTGCGGCACACTGGCTGAGCATTCCACGGCGGAGTGTGGCAGCTGCCCCGTTCAGGCTCTCATCTACAGCACTCCTGCCCGCAGCCCAAACCTGCTCAGCAAAGCCCAGCCCAAACTTGCTAGTACCCCACCACCCAGCCCAGCCAGCCCAGGAAAGAGCGGCACAGGTAGGAACTTAACCCAGCAGCAGCTGAAGCCCTCACCTGGTTGACAAAGCGCGACTCAAACTTCTCCAGGAACTGCAGGTAAAGCAGGTCCTCAGATGACAGCGCCTCCTCACCCACCACAGCCTTCATGGCCTGCAGAACCAGGGTGGGCGGCAGCACAGCAGCGGGAGTGCATGATCGGGCACGGCATCAGGAGCAGGGAGCCAGCATCGTCCCCAGGGATAACTAACAGCGCTCCACCAACAATGGCTCCCTGTGGTAGCTGCATCCCAGATGTCCACGCCACGCTCCCCACCCTGACCCCACCGCCGCCCCACCCTGTCGCGTCCTGTGCTGCGCCCTCCGGTGCAGAGTCAAACCTGCCTCGCTCTCCCCTGCCCCACCCCGCCCACCATCTTCTTCTTCACGCTTGCCCCGCAACTTGCACGTCCTTGCCAACGGAGCAGTTTGCCTGCCCCGCCCTGCCGACGCCCCTTCGGCTTCCCGCCCACCCCTCTCACCAGCACGTCCTTGCCAATGCCGCACTTTGCCCTGCCCAACCCTGCCCCCGCCCTGTGCTCCCCTGCGCACCTGCACATCCTTGCCAATGGCGTAGTTTGCATAGCACTGGTTGGACACCTCGCTGTGGTCCTCCCGCGTCATGCCCTCCCCAATCGCGCTCTTCATCAGCCGGCTCAGGCTGGGCAGCACGTTGATGGGGGGGTACACCTGCCTGCAGGGGGGTGGGGGGAGGGGGGCAGAGGAGGGGTCAGCGGGGGGAGTGAGACAGAATGAGGAAGCAGGTGGGCGAAGGGGTACACCGCCTGCAGGGGTGGGGGGGCACAGAAGGGGCGGGCGGCAGGGCGGGGAGTTAGACGCGAAGAGGAGGCAGGTGGAGCAACGGGGTGCACCCGCCTGCAAGGGGTGGGTGCCCTGCACAGCCCCCAGTGTGGCCACAATCTCCCGCCCACCTGCCCTGCACTGCCACCCCCTCTCCCAACCGCCCACCTGCTGTGCAGCTGGCGGTTCCACATACCGCCCCAAGCCCCTGCCTGCCACCCTCTCTCCCAACCGCCCACCTGTTGTGCAGCTGGCGGTCGACATACACCTGCCCCTCTGTGATGTACCCCGTCAGGTCGGGGATGGGGTGGGTGATGTCGTCGTTGGGCATCGTTAGGATAGGCAGCTGCGTGATGGAACCCTTGCGGCCCTCAATGCGCCCTGCAGCCGGGGGCAGGCAGGGTGGCCGGTGGGCTGGCAGGCGGGCGGGGCGCAGGGCGGGGCAGGGCGGCCGAACACAAGATGTGTAGGACGGTGAGTTGCGATCCCGACCAAGGGCAGTGCTCTGCAGGCTGCAACACCTGGGGTGCTGCAGCCGGTCGCACCAGGGCGCACATGCAGCTCAGGTGTGCAAGGCGCAGCAGCTTCACTGCCCTTTTCAAGTCCCCTATTCCTATAGTTGTACACACACATTACACACCCAGCGCCCACCTGCACGCTCGTAGATAGTTGCCAGATCTGTGTACATGTAGCCGGGGTAGCCGCGGCGGCCGGGCACCTCCTCACGCGCAGCAGACACCTCACGCAGCGCATCCGCGTAGGAAGACATGTCTGCAGGTGGGGCGCAGGCGAGGTGGGGTGCAGGCAGGGGGTGAGGTGAGACGAGGTGAGGTGGGTGGACAGTAGCAGCAGCAGCAGTGGCAGTTTAGTTTTTTTTTGTTCTTCGATCCGCAGCTTCCCTCCCTGAGCAGCCCTCAACCTCACTGTGCACCCCCTCCCCACTGACCGGTCAAGGGGGACCAGCACGTGCATGCCGCAGGCGTGCACCAGGCACTCTGCTCTCCCCGTGTCCACCGCAATTCCTTCCACTGCAGCGCCTACCACTGGCCATCCCCCCACTGACCCATCAGGATGCCCAGCACATGCCTGTCGCTCTCCCCCCGTCCCACCCCACCCCAAGCAACCCT
>JTEE01000038.1:230347-251827 GCA_002896455.3 Chlorella sp. ArM0029B | reverse complement strand
ACTGACCCGTCAGGATTCCCAGCACGCGCATTCTTCTATCCCCCCGTCCCACCCCACCGCTCCCCAAGCAGCCCGACCACTACCCCCGCTCGCCCACCGACCCGTCAGGATGACCAGCACGTGCATGCCCAGGTCGTAGGCCAGGTACTCTGCCGTTGTGAGGGCGATGCGCGGTGTGATGATGCGCTCGATGGTGGGGTCGTTGGCCAGGTTGAGGAAGAGCACTGTGCGGTCCATGGACCCGTTCTCCTCAAAGTCCTGCTTGAAAAAGTGGGCCGTCTCCATGTTGACGCCCATGGCCGCAAACACAATGGCAAACGGCTCCGCCTCGCCCTCCTCGGCGCCGTGCTTCACCAGGCCTGCGGGTGTGGGGAGGGGGGCGTGTGGTGGAAAGGGAGTGGGGGAGGAAGGGGCAGGTGGGTGGGTGAGGCAAGGGTGGGGTGGAAGGGAGTGGAGGAGGGAGGGGCAGATTGGTGGGTGAGATGAGGGTATGGATGTGGAGGCTGAAAGGGGAGGTGAGAGCATAGGGTGTTCGGGAGGACAGCAGAGGTCTCAAGGGGAGCGGCGGGGAGGAAAGAGTGTGCAGGAGGACGGCGGTTTACCTCCCTCTCCTGCTAGCGGCGCACTCGTCTTTTCAGGTGTGGGGGCGCTTGCTGCCCGCCTGCCCCTGTGCCACACAACCTCGCACCTGCTTGCCGGCAAATCTGCGCGGCGATGTCGTTGTGCGGCAGGCCGGCGGCGGAGAAGAGCGGGATTTTCTGGCCGCGCGCAATGGAGTTCATGACATCAATGGTGGAGATGCCGGTCTGCAGATGCATGGGGGCAGGTGAAAAGGAGGTCAGCAGGTGACGCGAAGCAGAATGCAGCACGGGCTTTGCGTAGTCGAGCAGAAGTGCCAGTACACACATCCAAGGACCAAGCAAGCGGTGAACCGCACCCCTCCGTGGACCGCCGAACAACCCCACCTTGCTTCCACACCCCATCTGGATCATCTCGTACACACCCTCCACCCCCTCCCGCCCTCCCCCACGCTGCTCCACCCTCTACCACTGCCTCCCTCTGCTCTGACCTGGATCATTTCCTCTGGGTACGTGCGCTCCGCCGGGTTGATGGATGCCCCGTTGATGTCCAGGTATTGCTCAGCCAGCACCGGGGGGCCGCCATCAATGGGCCGCCCCGACCCGTTGAACACGCGTCCCAACTGGTCGCGAGACACAGGCGTCATCAGCACCTAAAGGTGGAGGTGAGGGGGCGAGCGGAAAGGGGGGGAGGTGTGATGCAGCGGCGCGAACAGCACGTATGCAGCCCTTTCAGCAGTCCCTCACGAGAACACGTCGTTCAAGTACTGGCTGCTGCTGCACACCTCCGGCTGTCTCCCATAGCAGCAAAGCCTACACCAGCATGGTTCCAGCTCAACGGTGGCATCCTTCAAGAGAGGCACCCCCAACCACCCTGAGCGCCCCCCACTGCCTCCTCACCTCCCCAGTGAACTCCAGCGTGGTGTTGCGGTTGTCAATGCCAGAGGTGCCCTCAAACACCTGCAGCAAAGGCAGCCAGAAGCGAGTCGTGTGGACGTCAGACAGAGCTGCACAGGGGGCACAGCGCCGCAGCCAGACCACGGGGTGGGCACCCTGTTCACTCGCACCTCGTGACATCAGCTGCTGTGAGGCTGCCCTAGCTCCCCCACTCATTCATTCATTCGTTTACAGCGCAACAGCAACGCAGAAGTGTGCCGCAGATGCGTCATCCCTAGCACCCCCACCTGCACAAGAGTGCACTCTTGTCATCACAAGTGCTTGCTTGCTCTCCCAAGGCCCTCTGAACCGCCCCACACATGCCTGCAGACGCTCCACTGTTCACAGCCCTTGCCCTGCCTACATGCCTGCACCGCCACATCGACTGCAGACAACTGGCTGTGCAGCCCTGCCCCCCGGGTACCTGCACCACCACATTGACTGCAGACACCTGGCTGTGCAGGCCGTGCGAACCTACACGCTGCAGACACCGGGCTGTGCAGCCTTGGTTCCCCCGTGCATACCCACCACATCAAGCAGGCACCTCGCTTGTCAGCCCTGGCACCCGCCTGGAGCGCACCTGCACCACCGCACGGTCTCCATCCACCTCCAGCACCTGCCCACGCCGCATGCTGCCGTCCCCCAGCTTGATGTTCACAATCTCGGCATACTTGGGCTTCTGCGGTTATGACGTGGCAGGTATGACATGGCAGGTACCAGATGAGTGAGCACGGTTGTGGTGTGCGGGACAGCGTGCCAGTCGCAGGATTCAAAACTAGCGCTCTTGGGCTTCTGGGGACACTGGCGAGGGAAGCGTGCCGTGCTGCAACAACTGAAGTGGGGCAGGAGCAGGGAGGCAGAATGCACAGCAGATGCCAAGTATGGGTGCAACCAGTTGTGAGCAACGGGCTGGGTGACAGGGGCACGCTTCCTGGGACCATCTAACAGCAAGGCAGCAGCAGCAGCAGCTGCAAGCAGTGCCACGTGTAGCATCGTCCCACTTCGCGAATGCACACACAGCAGCTCCACGGTCCCCCCCACCTTGACTGTGTTCACCACCACCAGCGGTCCCGCCACGCCGCCCACAGTGCGGTAGTCTGCAGGGCGACACACACGGCAGTGTGTTGGCATCAGCAAGGAATGCACAGTGCAGCATGCACAGGCGTGAGCCTGGGCAAACCGGATGGGCCACTGCTTTCAGCTACTCGCCCGCATTACCCTCCACTCGCAGCGCATGAATATTGTGCAGCCAGGGAGACGAGTGTGTGGCAGCAGCGGGAGCCCCAGGCAGCCCTCTGACCTAGGCGCGGCTCGCAGATGTAGTCGCGGTTGATTGCATCGATGTGCACCTTCTGCGCCATGTCGGCCGACAGGATGTCCACTGCACCCGCCATGACTGCTGCCGCTGCTCCTGCCACTGACGGCGGACTGTCCGGCTGGGCTGCTGCGGGAGGGCAGGCGGGAGGGCGGTGGCGGCAGCGGCACCGTGGGCTCTGGCTGCCCACGACTGAGGCGCCCCTCTCAACGGTTCCGGGATGCACTTGCACCCCGAATGGGCGTCAGCAGCAGGCGTCTGAGGGTGGGGGAGGGCGTGCAGGGCCAAAAACCCTGAGGGCAGCCGCGATCTCGCCTGACCGCTGGCCTGCTGCAGCCGGCCTTCTTCCCACCTACCTGTGAGCTCGCACTTGCGCCTTGTCCCCTCGCAGCGCGGGTCAGCGGGCTCCCCGTGTTTTCGGTGATCTCACGGACTGCGTCGGTCCGGATCGTGATGGCGGGCTCCGTTGCTGCTCTCTCTGTTGGCCAGGCGATCAACTGCTCATGAGCGCTCAGCGCAGGCCAGCTCGGATGCCAGGTGTTGCTCGCTGAAGTGGCCTTCCCTGACCCTCGCGCAACAAGTGCCTGAGATCGGTAGCTTGAACCGTGCCGTGGGCACATCCCCGACTTCAACTGCGCCTGTTGAACAAACTTGTGTATTGTCGCCGCCCCCTGCCTGCCCCGTCTCTGCCCAGCTGCCTTTGCCGACCGATCGGGCCGGAAGCAGCAGCGATCATGCCATCCGCGGCGGTGGCCACCATGGCCCCCGCCGCCAGCGGCGGCTTTGGGCTGGAGGCAGTGCGGCAGCTGGCGTCGGTGGCAGACGTGAACCGGCTGCTGCATGAGGCCAGCGCTCGGGAGCGTGCCATCGACAACGAGCTTGAGCAGCTGCTGTCCAAGCGCAGCGAGCTGGAGTCGTGCCTGGTGGAGCTGCACTCGTCAACCGAGGAGGTGGGCGGGTGCACGGTCCTGAAGTGGATGGCAGGATGTGGTACCGCAGGCGGCATTGGTTCTGGTTGGCAGTGGGGTGCCGCACAGAAGATTTGACCTAACTCACAGCTTTCAAGCTCCTGTCTGCAGCATGCTTTGCTTTGAAACACACCGCCCTGTGTGCCTGCCCGCGTGCCTGCCACCGTCGCTGCTTCTCTGCCTGCACCCCACTGCCTGCACCCACGCTCCCGCCCTCGCCTGCTTGCTCCCTTGCCCATGCCAGATGCTGCAAGTGATGAAGGCGGAGGCCGAGGCTCTGGCGGGCAGCACCGACGACACGGCAGCGCTGGCAGAGAAGGTGTCGCGCAAGGTTCGGGAGCTGGACACGGCGCAGTCGCGGGTGCAGTCCACGCTGGGGCACATTGGGGTGGTGCTGGATCGGCTGCACGCTGTGGAGGGCATCCAGTCGGCGCTGGCACGGGAGGATTACGAGGCGGCTGCCGAGTGTGTGGCCCGCTACTTGGAGCTGGAAGACGAGCTGGGAGGGGAGGGAGCGGCGGCGGCTACGGCGGGCGGCGCAGACGCCGACAGCAGGCACGCGCAGGAGCAGGCCAAGGTAGGGCACCCATGGGTGGGTTGACAGGGGGCAGAGGTAGGGCTGGGTGTTGCAGAGCAGGGCAGGCGGGTGCTGCGGCACAGCATGGCGCCCTTTTCGAGTGCCTCCCTTCCTTGCTGCTGCGCTGCTCCCGCCCCTCAGCCGTCTGCTACCAACCAATGCCTGCACCTCATTTCCTGCACAGCACTTACCCGGGTCCCTGGCCCACCCCCTGCTGCCCTGCCCTGCCCTGCAGGTGCTGCTGGAGGGCCGTGCCAAGCTTGAAGAGATTGTGCGCAGCCGGGGGCGGGCGGCGGCCAGGGCGGGCGACCACGCCGACGTCCTGCGCTTCTCCCGCCTCACCCGCCCGCTGCGCATGCACCAGGAGGGGCTGGAGCTTCTCACCGGCTTCCTGCGCCACATGGTGGCCGACCGGGCACGTGCAGACTACGATGCTCTGGTGGACAGCTTTGCGGCGGCAGGGGAGGGCGGCGGGCGGGGGCCAGACTACTTGGGCACGCTGACAAACCTGTTCAAGGATGTGGCGGCAGCGGTGGACGAGCACCTGGATCTGATCACGGACACGTTTGGCCAGGGTGCGTGAATGCTTGTGGTGGGGATTGCTCGTGGTTGGCAGCCTTTGAGGGACACTGGGGACAAGTGAACGGGGGGCCTTGCTCTGGCCTTTCTGTTGCGTGCCTGATATCTGCCTGCCTGCCTGCCTGCCTTGACCTGGTCAAGGAAACGTTTGGCCAGGGTGCGTGACTGCTTGTGCGCATGCTGCGTGACTTTTGCTGTGTGCTAGATGTGTGTGGGTTGAGGGAGGGAGGAGGTTGATTGGGGGCACTTGCAGCTGGGTGCCATGGGGCAGCTGCGTTGGCCCTGGCCTGGCCATGTCGTGTGCGCGGTGGCCGGCTATAGCGGGTGCTGTGCTAGCCAGGGCCAGCGGGCAGGCTGCTGTGCCAGCCAAGGCCAGGCGCCAGGGCAGCCAGGGTCAGCGCAGCAAGGTAGCTTCTTGGCCAGCTTACCCTGTGCTGTGAGCAGCGGTGTGGCGTGCACCAGCCACCTAACAGACTTGTCATGCCTGCCTGCCTGCCTGCCCGTGCAGAGCTGGGGCTGACGGCTCTGCAGAACATCCACACAGAGTGCGACCTACACGGCACCAAGCTGCTGCAGCGGTATGCAGATTACCGGCGCCTGGCGCGCATCGCAGGGCAGGTGTGTTTTTTGGGGTGAAGGGACGCTCAGCGAAGGGGTGGGAGAAGGGGTGGGCACACGAGTGGGTACATTGGCAAGCTTTGCACGTGCTGTCCTGGTTCGTGAGGATGCAACAGCTGGGTGGCAGCACCTGGGCTGTGACGCAGCGGCGCACTTTTCCTGTCGTCCCCTACGCCCGCTCATGCTCCGCATTCTACTCCCCCTTCTCCTCAACCTGCGCCCTGCCTGCCCTTCCTGCCACCTTGCCGCGACGCATTCTGTGCCCTGCCTGCCCGGTCCCACCCTCGCCACACCCTGGCCACACCCCAGCCTTCCCCCTGCCTCCCCAACCCTCCTCTCCTGCCCAGATTGGCATGCGCAAGCGCGACGACACGACGGCGGAGGCTGCGCCGGTGGAGCCCCGCCAGGTGGAGGCCTTCCTGGAGGAGCTGCTTCTGCTGTGCCAGCGCAGCGAGGAGTACACGCAGGTAGGTGCAGGGCGGGGGCGATTCTACTTGCAAACAGCCAAAAGGCAGGGCGCTGTGTGCAGGCTGCTGCTGCCGTGCCAGTGCAGCGAGGAGAACACGGAGGTGCGGGGGAGCGGGGGTGAATCTACTTGCGGAAGGCGAGAGAGGCAGGGCACTCTGTGCAGGCTGCTGCTGCCGTGCCAGCGCAGCGACAAGTACACGCAGGTGCTGGGGGGGTGGGGGTGAATGCACATGCAGAAGGCGAGGAGGCAGGGCAGCGCAGAGTGCAAAGCAAGGAGTGCTGCACGTGTCAGCCAACCCTGGCATTGCTTTCAGGTCTACGCAGCCACACCTACCACACCCCGCATCGTGCCGCCTTACCTCCCCCCCCCACCCCCTCTGCCCTGCCTGCAGTACCTGCTTGCTCGCATGGGCGAGGTGTGTGCACCTGCGGCGCTGCCGGCGTCGCGTGAGACGGCCATGCGTGGCGGCTCCTTCAATTCTGCCGTGCGCGAGCTGCTGAGCTACTACATCAGCCTGGAGGAATATTACATGGAGGAGAGCGTGGCCAAGGTGATGCGGGAGGGGTGCAGGGAAGTGTGGGGTGGGGGAAGATGGGCTGCTGAGCTACTGCATGGGCTGCTGAGCTACTGCATGAGCTAACAGATGGGCATGGAGGGGAGTGTGGCCAAGATGGGTGTAGGGGCGAGGTAGCCGACCGAGGTATGGGGTTTGACGTATGGCTAAGACCCTTGTGCAACTCGGCTCCCTTGTGCAACCCAGCTCCCCCCTGCATGTGGCACCCTCCAACAGCCTTTTGGCCGCCAGCGCCGTTGCCCCTGGCTGATGACGCCTTGTGTATCGCACCCTTACCCTCTTCCTTCCCTCCCTCCTTCCCTCCCCCTCCCCCCCAGGCCATCCGCATCGACGAGGCCGTGGCCGAGAGCGCCACCAGCAGCACAGTTCAATGCTGCGCCTTCATCGCACCCTTGCCCCTTCCGTTCTTCCCACCTCCCACAGGCCATCCGCATCGACGAGGCCGTGGCTGAGAGCGCCACCAGCAGCATGGTGGACGACGCCTTCTTCGTGCTGCTCAAGGCGGGGCGCCGGTCGATGGGCACCGGCAAGGCGCCCTCTGTCGTGGCCATCCTCAACCAAATCAACTCCCTGCTCGCCAGCCTGTACCGCCAAGCGCTGGCAGCCAAGCTGCAGGTACGCATGCAGCGTGGGAGGACGAGAAAGCTGGGAGAAGGGACAGCTGGGAGGAAGGGCAAAGGGGAGGCGAGGAGGCGGAAGCTGTGTTACGGTGGGTAGTGTGTGCATGGCGCGAGCAGACGTTCTAGGATGGGGGAATTGGGCTGCCTGGGTGCACATCGTCCCTCACCAACTGTCCCCTTTATGGCGCCAATGTGCCAAACGTGTTCAGGGCGCGGCGGGGCGGCTGGTGGCAGCGGCGCCAGCAGAGCCGGGCGAGGCGCCGGGAGCGGGCGCTGCCTCAGCTGCTGTGGCGTTCAACAATGCGGAGGTCAGCGCAGGGTACGTGGTGAAGCTGCGGCAGCAACTGGAGGACCTGTCGGGGCAGATCTTCTACCAGGCCAACGACCGGGACCGCATCAAGCTGGTGAGGTTGGGAGGTGGTGTGAGGGGAGCTGAGGGGAGGGGAGCTTGCATGCGGAGCGAAGAGGTGCGGGTGGGGGCGGGCGGGGCAGACCTTCTGCCAATCCATCGGTCTCACGATTGCATGCATCTATCAGTCGTGGGTTGGTCATGCCAATGTGCCAAATCCGCATCATGGCATGGCTGCATTGGCCAACTGCACTGGCTTGCCTGCTTCGAGCCAGCTGCCTTCTCAGGCAGGCATGGGATCCAGGCATCTGCCCGCCCTCCCAAATCGGACCCAATCCCCCTACTCCACCCATTTCTGCCCGCTACCTTCCATCCGTCCTCCTCAGTGCCCCTTAACTATCCTCATCCCACCCCTTTCGCCCTCCCATCCCCACAGTGCTGGCCGATCTGGGCAAGACCTCCAACTTTCCGCCACTCCTCCATGCCTGCGGCTCCCTCCCACCCTCCTCAGCCCCCCTCATCCCCCCTCATCTCCACCCTCCCTCCCTCCCCACAGGTGCTGGCCGACCTGGGCAAGACCTCCTCCGACTTCTGCCAGCCCCTTGCGTCTGCTCCTCCTGTCCCTTACGCGCCCCCATCTCTCCAAATCACCCACCCCTTTCCGCCCCTCCCTCCCACCTCCACAGGTGCTGGCCGACCCGGGCAAGACCTCCCTTACCTTCCGCCACTCCTCTGCTTCCTTGTGCCCTCCCCAAGTGCCCCTCATAATCTGTCTTCCCACCCCTTTCGGCCCTCCCTCCCTCCCTCCCTCCCTTCAAGCACAGGTGCTCGCCGACCTGGGCAAGACCTCCTCCGACTTCCGCCAGCTCACCGCCAAGTCATTGGACCAGCTGTGCGGCGGCCTCATGCCCCGCCTGCGCCCCGTGCTGGACGAGGCAGCAGGTGCCAGCTACGAGCTGGGGGAGGCTGACCTGGCGCCAGGTGGCGGCGCCAGCGGCTGGCCCCACGCGCTGCTGCTCGGGTTTGGGGCGTACCTGGCATGGCTGCAGCCGCTGCTGACGCCGGCGGGGTACGATGCGCTGGTGCACCTCGTGCTGGACAAGGTGAGTGCCTTTTGGGGATTGGGTGGTAGGTTGTGAAGGGCAAAGGTTGATGGGGAGGTGCATGTAGCCCGGGCAGCGGGGTGGGAGGCGGGTTGACAGGGCGCGGGGGTGGGGATGGGGGCAGCCGTTGCGTCACCAGGTGCTGGGCAGGCTGGGTGAACCATGCCCTTTCTCCTGGGTGCGTTGGGTGGACAGTGCGTGGTGCGGGATGAGGTGGGAGCAGAGAGCTAACCGCTCCGCGCTCGTGCTGCCTTCAGTGCAATCCCCCGCCTGCATGGGCCCAAAACCTCCTCACCACGGCCCAGCGCTCCTGCTCCTGCCCTGCCTTCCCGCCACCTCAGGTTGTGTCGCGCCTGGAGGCTGTCCTGTCCCAGAAGCGGTTCACCCAGCTGGGAGGGATGCAGCTGGAGAAGGACGTGCGCCTGCTGGTCGGTGAGTAGGCCAGCCACCGGATTCACTGTGTGCGTTCCAAGTATGCCTAATTGTCAGGATGAGGCGCTGTGTGCGAGGGGCATGCATCGGGAGAACTACGTGCACCTGCCGGTTATTGAGTGGGCGTTGCCAGCCTGCCTGCCCGGCTGCTGGCTTGCGCAGGGGTGCACCCATGGCCTGCCTTCCCTGTACCTGCCTGCCTCCTGCGCTCTCCCTGCGACCCCCACACGTCCCCGCCCTTCTCCAACCTCCCACACATCCGCAGGTGGTCTGTCCGACATGACAGCCCGCACTGTGCGCGACAAGTTTGCTCGGCTCAGCCAGATGGCCACGCTGCTGACGCTGGAAGCGGTGCGTGCTGGGCGTGGGGCACGGGGCCGCCAGACCGGGGCAGAGGACCTGGGGGCTGCTGTGCGTGTCGGGGCCTGTGTGATGTGGGGGCTGGGGCCAGATGAGGCAGAAGGCCAGGGGCAGTGGACCAGCAGGGGCAGGCGGGCAGGGGCAGGCCGCCTCCCAAGGAGGCTGCAGGCAGGGCTGCTGCGAGCCGTGCTGCGAACTCTCACTTTGCCGAGCAGTCAGCAGGAAGCAGCAGCTCCCCAGCACTCGTTCTACTTTTCGATTGGCAAGCTGGGCCACAGAAACATCGTACTGAACAGCTGTGCCCGCCCACCTCCCCTGCCCCCTCCACCTGTCACCCCAGGTGAGCGAGGTTCTGGACTACTGGGGGGATGCCGGCGCCATTGCCTGGCGGCTGACCGACAACGACGTGCGGCAGACGCTCAGCCAGCGCATCGACTTTGCGCCCCACGAAATCCTGGCGCTCAAGCTGTAGCGGCGCCACAAGTTCAGCTACCTGTGCACCTGCTGCCCTGCCGCTTCGGCCTATTGTAGCATTGACAGCTTCGTGGGCGCCCGGCAGTGGCGCTGGCTGCTAGGGAACTGCTGCTGGGGTTTGCAATCAGTAGGCTGGCACGGTTTGTAAACAGTGCAGTGCCATGAGTACAACAGTGTAACAATCAGAGGTCATAGGGGTGGCGTGGGTTCGGTGGGGTGGGTGGGAGGGGCACTCATGTTGTGAGGTACTTTACCGACAAAGACGTGCCCGCAGGGTCGGGGGCTGGTTGGCGACGTGTGCATGGGAGTTGGGGTTTGATGGTGACATTTGGTGAGCCGGTGCATGGTAGAGGGTCCGCCAGCTTGGAATGTCGAGCGGGCACCCACAGTTGTGTAGCAATTAACAGCACAATGAAACTGTGGGAAGCAAGAAGGCAAACCACAACTCCGTGCCGATCTGTGTTGAGTCCACAGGCACGGGTAGCGTTTGCCGTCCGCCTGCGCTTCCGTCTCCACGGCGGGCTCCTTGCCAGGCTGCCTGCCCCTTGCGCTGGCGCCCGCCTCCTCAGCTTACATCCTGCTGGTCACCGCCTTGACAGCACTGCCCACCGGCGGCGGCGGACCAACCCCTGATAGCAGCACCGGTAGACCATCAACAGCGGCCAGGGCAGACTGCCGTGCAACGGGCTGCCGGTCTGCTGGCTGACGAAGCGGATGGACGCTGCGCTGTGGCTGCTGGGGGTGGAGTGCACGATACGCACGACATTGAGGTGTAAGGGTGGGTATGGTAAGTAGTGGTGCCTTGGCACACCTGTCTCCGCCGCAGTCGTGCCGCCAGCCGTGTCAATCGAGTGCTTGCCCGAAGGGAATAAGCCGCTCGGTTCTGCTCGACCTCACGACTCCCATCCCACATCTGTTTGCGATGTGTAGTACCCCTGCAGCCAGCATCCTCCTGCGCGGACCATGTGTATAATAGCCCCAGGCTCACGCCAAAGACAGCCGGCAAGGGCTTAGGTGGTCCACGTGCCGCTGGCAGGGCATGGGCGGCGCCGAGAACGTTGTGCAGTGGATGCGGCGGAAGACTGGGGCGCGGCCTGCTGACCGGTTCAATATCATGCGATCATTTCACGTTGGAGGCAATTTTAAGAGCCAGCATGTAAAACTCCAACGAATCCCATGCGAGTTTGGAAAGATGCGAGTTTGGAAAGGGGCTCGTGTACACAAGCTCAAGTCCCACCACGATCGCGAGGTCTTCCATCAATTCCAGCTTGTATTTTGTCTCTTTCAACCAAGTCCGGAACCCCGCATTGAATTGTCTATTCTTCAGGGACGGTAACAAGCAGGTGCGGTCAGCACGCCGTTCCTCAGGTTCGACCTCCGCTGGAGGCCGACAACAGCCGTGCGGGGCCTTGCATGGGTGTCTATGGAAGCGATAAACGCCGAATTCGGGCAGCGATTGTGTCCGCGGGCTCTGTGTGCGTCTCAAACCATCGCACGCGGCGGCCGCGTCGCGGCCAGTCCCTCCCCCCTTTTCCGCCCCGCCCTGCCCCGCCCATGCGCAATTGAGGTCATTTTCAGCATTAAATTGAGCATGGGCCCGCCCCCGCTCCTCCGGCGTTCAACCATTTCCTGCCGCCGCCCGCCGCCGCCCCGCTGCTCACTCTCGCGCCGGCCCCTGCTCCCCTTTCCCATCCGTTGCCTGCAGGACATTATTGGACCATGCCGCCTGTGGAACGGGATGCCGCATTCGATGCGGTCAACACCGAGGCGTGTGCAGGTGAGGCACGGGAGCCAGGGGGCGGGGCACGGCGGCACGCAGCAGATCGTTGCGATTGGTGGGTTCAGTGCGTAGCGTTGCGGCGATGCATCGTCTTTGTGCACGCTTGGGATGCATCAATCAGCCACACAAACATGAAATCCCGGCAAAAACCAAACCCGACCCCCCTTGCCGCAGGCGGCCAGAGAGCCCACAAGCGGCGGCGGCTTGACACCCTGGACCCGGCGGTGACGGCGGTGGATTCGTGGGTGGATTTGGGCTCCCCTTTCCAAAACCTGTTGTCCGACCTACAGGTTAGGCATCGCATTCGTGAAGGCCTGCGTGGTGGCAACGTGCTTGATGCGGATCGCAGCTGGCAGTGCTGGACAGGCTTCCGTTCAGCGCCCTGTGTGTGTTGCCTTGCCCTAATGTGGCGCTGTGAGCAGCTCACGTTGCCCGTGTTACCACCATCCTCACCGCACCCTTGTGCCCCGCATTTCTGACCGCGCAGGAGGAGCAGCTCAGCGTTGCTCAGGGCCAGCATGCAGTCGAGCTGGAGAGCCTGCGGCGCCTGGACTCAGATCGGCGGCGCGAGACCGAGCGGCTTCTGGCCGCAGCTGCAGACCGTGCCGAGCGGGAGCTGATTGCGCAACGGCGCCAGTTTGAGTGCGACATACGTGCGTCGGGGCAGGAACACACCCAGCACCGGTCCCATTGGGAGCAGCAGCACGAGGCGCAGCTCACGGCGGCAGCACAGCAGTACGAGGCGCAGCTTGAAACGGCAGCACAGCAGCACGAGGCGAAGCGGCATGAGTTGGCCCGCCAGTTTGCGGCACTGCAGCAACGGTTGGCTGCGTCCCAGCAGCGCGAAGGGCAGCTGGCGACAGCCCAGCTGCAGCACAAGGAGCAGCTTTTGGAGGCCAAGGATGAAGCCGCAGGCGCCATGGCGGAGATGGAGGCAGCCAGGAGCGAGGCAGCAGCCAGCAAGGCAGAGCTGGAGCGGGAGCAGCAGACCACCCAGAAGCAGCTTGCTGCAGCTGAGCTGAAGCGGGCAGCGGCAGAGCAGGGGCAGCTAGCGGCTCAGACGCAGCTCGCTGCAGTGGTGCAGCAGCAGCTAGCGAAGGAGCAGAGGCTGCAGAAAACTCAGAAGCAGCTTGCTGCAGCTGAGCTGCAGCTCAGCGTTGCTCAGGGCCAGCATGCAGTTGAGCTGGAGTGCCTGCGGCGCGAGGGTGAGCGCCGTCTGGCCGCAGTTGCAGGCCGTGCCGAGCAGGAGCTGAATGCGCAACGGCGGCAGAACGACCGCGACATGGTTGCGTCGGGGCGGGAACACACCCAGCACAGGTCCCAATGGGAGCAGCAGCACAAGGCAGAGCTCGCGGCAGCAGAACACCAGTACCAGGCGCAGCTTGCAGCGGCAGCACAGCAGCACGAGGCGGAGGGGCAGGAGCCGGCCCTCCGTGAAGCGGCACTGCAGCAACAGGTGGCTGCGTCTCAAGAGCAGCTGGCGACAGCCCAGCTGCAGCACGAGGAGCAGCTTTTGGAGGCCAGGGGTGAAGCAGCAGGCGCCATGGCGGAGATGGAGGCAGCCAGGAGCGAGGCAGCAGCCAGCAGGGCTGAGCTGGAGCGGGAGCAGGCGAGCCGTCAACAGGATGCGCAGCGGGAAGCTGCACTGCAGCTGGAGGCCAGCCAGCTGCTAGTGGATGTGGCAGCTGAGAAAGGCAAGCTCAAGACTGCCAAGCAGCAGCACACTGCCCAGCTGAAGGCAGCGCGGGCTGCCGCAGTCTCGCGCGTGGAGGCAGTGGAGGGCGAGCTTGCAGCAGCGCAGGCGCAGGCAGATGGTGCCAGCCAACAGCTGCGGGACAGTGAGGCGGCCAGGGAGGTGCTGGCTCGAGAGCTCAGCATGGCTGCGGTGACAGCGGCGCGGCAGGCTGCTGATGTGGCGGCGCTACGCACGGAGACAGCTCACCTACGGCGGCAGGCCGAGCTGGCTGCCACCATGGCGGACAAGCAGGCAAAGTCTGCCGGACAGCAGCTCGAGGTGATGCAGCGAGCGTACCAGCAGCAGCTGAATCGTCGGGAGGAGGACAGGCAGGCCAATGTGGTTATGCACGAGCTGTGCACGCACCTCAGAAATATGCTGGAGTGCCACGGCGTGCTGGCGACAGAGGGAGGCGTGGTGCAGGGCGCATGATGGAGGAGTCGGCGGAGGCGGCGGCGCAGGTGCATGATTGAGGGGCCGGCAGTCAGGGGCATGAGGAGCATGACGCCACGTTGTTGACGGCAGAACCGTGTACTCAACACTATGTAGTATTTATTTGTGATGCAGTTCAATATTTATACATTTTTATACTGCACATGATGTTATGCTGTTGAAAGAAACAGCTGCAAACACACAACTGTGAAGTATGGAACAGTGCAGGTTGCAAGGAAGGGGTGTTCACTAGTACTTGTCGGCGCGGCCTGCTCGTCGCGATGTATGTTTGTCGACGTGCCCCATGGACACCATGTCGCCTGCCTGCTGCTGCTGGCAGGTGTCCCCCACCTGTTGGCCTGCCAGCACCTTGCGTGGCAGAGATGCGTGTCCCACACCTTGCAGGCAGTCTGATACCCGGTGGCAGCGAACCAGGTTTGCCTCTTCGCTTTGGTGCACTGATGTGCTGACTTGCACACGTATTACATGCAAGAGCTGTGCATGAGCAAGCTCATCATGTGAGCACATCGGGTGTTCGTGTTAGTGTACAGCGTGCTGAGGCCCGCATGCAAAGTTACCAACAGTGATCCACAAGGAGGGGCGGGGAAAAGGCAGTCTCCTGCTTCGCGCTATTACGCTACCTGGTGAGGAAGGGTCAAGCTCAGCAACAAGAGGATCAAGGCGTTGCCCACGCAGGGCAAGGGGGTGAGACGCAATAGTATGTACTGCACACCGTTAACTTTTCAAACGCATGAAGCGGGTGTGCTAGCTAGGGACTCGACAGGAGGTCAAGAGACGAGTGGGTTGAGCGGCATGCTCGCAGATGGAAGGGGGGAGGAAGGGAGCTCCCGCTCCCGGGGTGCAGTAATCTGTGAGGTACTTTTCTGGACAAAGGAGTGGCAGAAACGGGGGCTGAATAGCGAAGGGTGCATATGGAATTGGGGGGGGTGAGCGGTGGCAAAAGTGAGCCGGCGCCTGAAAGAGGGGCCGCCAGCTGGAAAGTCGAGCAGGCACATGCAGGTGCTATGACCAGCAATGGAGGCAAAGGAACTGTGCGAAATGGAGCGGAGAAGAGGCACACCACAAGCCTGTGCATCAGCTTTGTAGGTGGTTACACACACGGTGGGTGGCGTGAAGGTGGCACAGGCACTTGGGGTGACGTGCTCAGCGAAGGTGCCTGCTGGTCACCAGCGGGCACGGGCAGGCGTGTCGATGTCCCAGCTTTGCAGCTGGGGCGGGGGGAGACGGCCAGAGGGGCGGTCCCTGCAGCCGGGACGCGGCAGCCCCGCCTGGAGTCCTGTTGGCCTGGTTTGGGGGGGCGACCGCTTGCTGCGGCGTGGGAGCTTGATGTCCGCTCGCTCGTCCGGATGCGAGCTGGCGTCCGCCTCCTCGGCGGGCTCCCTCGCCAGGTCTCCTGCCATTGAAGCGGGCGCCCGCCTCCTCATCAGCGGGCTCAGCGTCAAGCCTCAGCGGCGCTGGCGCTTGGCGCAGCGGCCACGCGCCAGGCTGCCGTTTGCCTGCCCACCTGCTGCTGGCTGCACCGCGCGGGCCCTGCAGGTGGTCGCACAAAGAATGCGCTGTGAGGGGCCAGTAACTACCAGCAGGCGGCTTGCCGCGGCAGCTCACGCTTCCGTACACCCTCATTGTTTTTTACTGCCGCATGTGACCAGTCAGCTTTCATGCTTGGTTCACAGCCCCCCCGCAGATTTGAGCTGGCCCACAAAACAGACACGTTGGGGTGTGAAGGGCATGCTGAAGTCACCCACCTCAGGCGGGAGGTGCTGCTGAAGCCGTAGGCGTGGAAGTAGCGCAGCAACTGGGTACAACGGAGGGGGGCGGTGGGAAGCAAGACCAAACGTGAGGGTGATGTGAGGGCGGCAGCATTGGTGAGTCCGGCTGAGGGGCGTGCATTGCAGCAGGCATGGGTCGCTGCCAGAAGTAAGATGCAACAGCAGCGGCCAGCTCACGTGACTGCTCATCTCCGGGTGGTCGCAGTGGAGCGCCATTTGCTCGCTGCTGAGCTGAAGACCAGGCCAGTTGCGAGCGTCTTCAGGATCTGCGTAGGCACACAGGTTGAGCAAGTGTACCACCGATGCTGGGTGCTGGGTCTTTGTTGTTTGGTGCTGCAGCAGTGGAGAGAGAGAGAGGTTTCATGCATCCTCGCATGCATCCTCACCTTGCCTGTCCGCCATGCTGCGCTGGCCGCGCGTTCTGCGCGCATCAATCTTCTGGATGATGTAGTCCAGCTCCGCCTGAGACCGCCGCGTCGCCTTGCAGCCAGGGATTGGGCACTCCCGGCCGACGCGGCGCTGCTCGCCCCGGTAGTGCAGGTCCACAAAGTCGGGCTCTGACTCCATGCGCTCCCTGGAGGCTGCCTCGAGCGCCTCTGCCTCTGCCTCCCATCCAACCGGCTCAGCCAATGCGCCTGCTGCCTGCGCCGCTGCGCCAGCCACCCGTCCGCCCCCTGCCTGTCCCCCTGCCGCCTGATCCGCGCCCTCCCCCTCCGCTGCAGCCACTGCCGCCACCTCGTCTGCTGTCCTCTCCTCTGCCTCCGCCGCCGCCACTGCCACCTCCTCCACCCCCATGTCCTGCAGAGCCGCCCCTGTGCCCTCGCCCAGTGCTGCCACCCACCACCCTTCCTCCACCCATGCCGGCCACCCCTCGGCATACGTGCACTCATCTGCTGCGGGTGCTGGGAAGGGAAGCTGTGCGAAGCCACTGCCGCCGAGCACGCCGCCAGTGGTCTGGCAGAGTGGCAGGCACGCATCGTGCAGGTCATACTGCACCAGGAGAGGGAGAGGTTGAAGCGTTCGTGTGAAAGATGAGTCAGTATCAGCGCTAAGCGAACACGTGCTACAAGAGTTTACTGCAGCCCAGTTGATGTCAATCTGCTGGGACCAGCTAGGCCCGGGGATGCTGGACGGGGAATTTACCAAGTTGCTGTGGTACAGGCCCAAAGCTGTGGTAAACGCAAGCACTTGCCTGGATGCCGCTCACGCCCTCCGTCACAGGCAGAGAGATGTCGCCGACCGGCACAGGCTCACGCGCGCGTGCACGCGTGCCCGCGCGCCCGCCCCCGCAAGCAGGCATGGCGGCGGTGGGCAGCACGCCGTGCACCGACGAGCTGGTGAGAGGAGGGGGCGAGGTGGAGGGTGGGGGGCCAGCGGTGGGTGCCGAGGTGTCGTGGCCCGGCAGCTCCCCCGCCGTCTCCGCCAGGGCGGTGGCGGTGTCCCAAACCGTGAACCGTCGGTCGTGCTGCAGCGTCTAGGGGATGAAGAGGGCAGACTTTGTAAGCAGCCGGCACTCTAGATTATGTGGCAGGGGTGAGTGGGCTTTAGTGGGCCGACGAATCTGCCGAAGGGAGGGGCTGGGGGCCTAGGGGGCGGGGGCACACACGTAGAGCTGGGATGTTCCATGTGTCTTGGCATGCTTCAACATTGACCGGGCTGTCGACTGGTGGCCAAACGTGGGGTGGGGCTTGCATGAGCTGCACAGGCGGTGGCTGTGGCGGCACCTACCTCTTTATCCTCAATGGCGTCGGTGTTCGGCTCGGAGGGGTTCATGGTGCCAGTGCCGGGCTGAGAGGTGAGTTTTGCCGTCCTGCAGCAATGCGTGGGTGGCCAAGGACGCAGGTAAGAGCTCTGAGGGAGGGGCCGTGCTGCCTAGGGGGTCCTAGACGGCCAGCACGGCACGTTTTGCGCAACCGAGCAGTTCGTGCGCCGAGGCGACACCGCCGAGCAGGAGACGTGCTGTTATTAACTGGCCCACACCCACCAAGTCTATGGAGCAGTCCCCTTCAGTGCGGCTCTGCGTCAAATCTGCAGAAAATGGAAGGAAGGAAATGAGTGTCCGTCGGAGAAGATGCGTGGTTGAGAACCACCGCAAAAGCGGCGGCGGCGGCTTTGTTGCATCCGGTGTTGCATCGCCTTCCGCTGCTACAGCCCCGCCCTGGCCTCCACAATCTTACTATGGTAGCGTCTTGACTTGCTTGTGGCGATGGGCGAGCAGGGCGCGACCAGGCGAGCTCGTATTTTTTCCCCGCGATGGAGCGTGCCACCTGCGCGGGGCCATTTTTGGCGATCAATTGGCATGGCATTCATATGCACCGCGTCGCGGGTCTTGCACAGTCAGGGCCGGACAGCCATCCCGGGGTGTCGACATGCGAGCGCCTACTGCATGCCCTAAGGCTTACCGGGGCCTGAAGGGAACTTTTAACAACCTAGAGAACACGTTTGGGGATTGCGGGCTTGCAGCGCTGAGTTGAGCATGCGACCTGGCGGCGGAGCCCGCTGGCATGTCCGCTGAGCCGTCGACCGGGGCATCCATAAAAGT
Source organism: Chlorella sp. ArM0029B (assembly GCA_002896455.3). Lineage (NCBI taxonomy): Eukaryota > Viridiplantae > Chlorophyta > Trebouxiophyceae > Chlorellales > Chlorellaceae > Chlorella > Chlorella sp. ArM0029B. Next base: position 233,596 of record JTEE01000038.1, on the reverse strand, counting down.
GCCCCTTCTGCAGGACAGAAGAAACTCACACAACACTCGTTCGGTTGACTGCCCACCACTTTGAATGTCGAAGAGGACATGATGCAACAGAACTTTCAAGCAGCTCGCCGGCTCCGTCTGCACACACCTGGCACACTCCCCGTAGACCAGCTGTCCGTCCCGCGACTGGCCGGACGCCAGCCGCGGCCTGTCGCCCTGAGCACCTAGCACTTGGCTGCCCTATGCCCGCCCTGCCGCTTCAAGCTGGCGCATCAGTCCCTTCAGGAGTCATTGTAGGCGCTCGGGTGGTGTTGTTGGCATGAGTTGTCGACGGCTTCAAAAACATCGCGCACTCTTTGCGAGCCGTGACCAGCAGCGCCCAAGAGCTCCTAAAACCACGCCACCCTTGAGCCTGCTAAAGGCTGGGAGATGGAACCTCAGATTGTTCCAACGTTGCATTTCTCTCATCAGATGCCTGCAGGGCTCTGTCCGACGCTCGGTCTTATGGCTGTCGGCGTCCAAGTCGCACACCAGTGTGGCCACCCAAACGTGGCCTGCCGTGTCTGGTGCGGTGTGAACTGGTACGTGTTCACATTATACCGAGCTCCAGATGAGCCGAGCGTATAATGTGCGTGCACTGGCGGACACTGGCAAAGAGCTCAGTAAATGATGCAGGAGACACTCCTGCTCTCAAACGCCGGCACTGCCGCCTGCAGTACTGCGTCGCCTCTGTGCAGTACAACTCAGAGTCGACCGGCACCAGCCCGCAGAGCTTCACTGCTCGTGTGCCACAACAATAACACCGTGTCGCGTGTCTGCCAGCGAGGGGGGCGCAGCGCTGGTGAAACAAGGAGCCTGTCGCTCGCGCGGCTGCTTTTAGCCCAAGAGCGGGCTTCTTGACGTAATGTGCGTTAAGGGGCTTCGTGCGGGCACAACTAGAGAACGGCGCGGCGCCGGCCACCAAAGTCTGCTGGACGGTTGAGCAACGTCTGGCGGCAAGGTGCGCACCGCACGGCAGGCGGGGGGCGGTTGGGGTAGCAGCGGTGGCATGGCAAAAGCACCCACCCAGACCCTGCCATGTATGTGTCACTTCAGGGGTCAGCTGCCGCATTCCCCCGACCTGTCCCCCTCTTGCTCGCCGCCATGTGCAGCAGCTGCACACCGCCAAGCCTGGCAAGCCCGGCTGCATCTGCATCATCCTCACGCCTGCTAGGCTGCGGGACTGCCGTGTATTTCTCGAACGTCAGCATGGGGAGCCAATTAGTCAGCAGGGGGTCAGCAGGGGGTCAGCAGGGGGTCACCAGGGGGTCAGCAGGGAGTCAGCAGGGGGTCACCAGGGGGTGAGTAGGGGGTCATTAGGGGGTCACCAGGGAGTCAGCAGGGGGTGAGCAGGGGGTCACCAGGGGGACACCAGGGGGACACCAGGGGGTCACCAGGGGGTCACCAGGGAGTCTCCAGGGAGTCACCAGGGGGCTGCCGCCTGGGCACCTGCGACACAAATTTGTCGGCCAGATACCCCCATCTGAAGAGCTGCTGCCGTGAGCTGTGTGTGAAACCACATGCCACAGGGTGCCGCTGTGTGGCTTCCCACGTTTCTTACGCGCTGTCGTGAACACACTGTCGGCTGCAGGCATCCCCTGCAAAGCCACGTGTGTCCCCTCTTCTCAAGCTTGGAGGCATCTCCTCATCCGCCCCCCACCCCCATCGCCTCTGTTTTCCCCTCTGGATCCCCTGCGTCCGCTACACCTGCAGCTGAGGCCCTGCGGGAGGCATTCTATCTGGCGGAGACGGACGATGAGCAGCTGGTGCGGCAGCTGAGCCACATCCAGGCCACCATCATCGGCGCCGGGCCGGGGCAGCAGCAGTTGTTTGTGCTGCAGTTTGGCACGCCAGGGCGAGACGGCCTGCCGCTCGTGGTGAGCTGGAAAGCATGGCCGCCGGTGGCAGTCCTGCTCAGCCCTCGTGTGATGTTGTGAGCCTGCTGCTGCCTGGTTTAGGGGTGGATGCGCCCGGCAGCTGCTGCCAGGCCGGATTGTCTCTCCACCTGCTGCTAGACATGCTTGCTGCAATGGGTGCTGCCAAGCCGGCTTGCCGGCTGGCTGCATCCCTGCCACCTGCTCCCAGGCCGGTTGGCTGCATGCCTGCCAAATGCTGTTTGTGCTACATGCAGGCGACCCCAATTCACCAAAATTGTGCCCTGCCCCTCAACCTTGTGTGCAGGCCGCCAATCTGCGCGATGCGCTAGGCACGCAGCCAGGCGACGTGCTGCACTTAGAGTACCAAGGGCAAGAGGGGGGCGTGGTGCAAGTGGCGGCATCGCTGCTGGGCGCCAGCATGCCGCCACGTGTCACTGCGCTGGCACCCCTGGTTGGCACCTCCCTCTTCTGGCGCTGCCGGCGAGAAAGCAGCGCAGAAGCGGCAGCGAGAAGGCAGCAGCGGCGGCGGCGATGCACAGGCACCTAAGCGGCACGCAGCGGGGGCAGATGGCGGGAGGGGTAAAGGGGAAGGGCACACAGGGTGAGCAGCCGCTGTCTCATCCAGGGTTGCAGCCACAGCAGGAGCCAGCTCAGCAGTTGCAGCCACTGCCACCACCCATGCAGCCGCAACTTCTTAGACAGGAGGGCTCAGCAGGCAGCGATCAGCAGGCCAGGGAGCCTGCACGCAGCAGCAGCCAGGGCGCGCCCACTGGGCCCGCGGGCCCCACGCAAGCAGCACCGCCTACCTTCAGCGGTGGGACAGGCTGTGGCAGCAGCACCAGCATGCCACCAGCAGCAGGCACGGCAGACCCGGTGCAGCAGGCTGCTGGGATTCTGGCAGCGGCACTGGAGGCGGACGAGCAGCAGCGGCCGCGGAAGCAGATGCACGCTTTGATGCAAGCGCTGCGCCTGCTGGGGGTGGAGCGCACGCTACGCACGGTGAGTGGTTGGCTGCTGACAAGGGTGGGGGTGAGTTGATTCAAGGCGGCGGGGGTTCGACCAGCGGCAGTCATACAGAGAAGTTCCGGGGACCATGGGTGGCTAGGCTGCAGGGTGGGGGCGGCATGGGCGCGGGTGACCCGATTTGGGGCGGGGCCACGACTGATGAAAATGGGTGGCTGGGTTTCAGGGTGGGGGCGTGGAAGAGTGAAGGTGAGGAGGTTGGGGGGGGGGGCACGACTGGCAACCCTCTTTTCGAAATATGGCAGCTGAGCTGTTCCATGGGGGGCAGCAAGTGTGGGGGTGAGTTGATTCAACGCGAGGCAGGATCGGCGGCCCTGTTTCACAGACCTAC
>JTEE01000038.1:216168-230247 GCA_002896455.3 Chlorella sp. ArM0029B | reverse complement strand
TGGCACCCTCTCGTAGAAATATGGCCGGCTGGGCTGCAGGGTGGGGGGCGGCAAGGCTGGGGGTGAGTTGATTTGAAGCGGGGGCAGGACCGACGGACCTCTTTCACTGTATATACCTGGGTGGGTGGCCTGTTGTGTGTGGGGGGCGGCAAGGGTGGGGCCGAGCTGATGGGGGCGGGGCCACGGACTGGAGGCCCATCTTCTCAGAAATGGCGGGACGTTGGTTATGGGTGCCTGTGCACAGCTATTCCTGCTGGTGGTGTTGCCAGCCGTGTCATTCGACTGCTTGCTCGAATGCAACACGCCGCTGGCCCCTGCACGACCTGCTTCATGCTCCCACCACCACCCACGCTGTGCCCTTTCCCTGCACCCATCACACCCACCCCCTGCTGGTTTACTCGGCGTACTATACGAAGCTGCCGCCAGAGCGGCAAGGGCAGCAAGTGGTGATCATCTGCTGCTGCAGGGCGCAGGCGGCGCCGAGCACGTGATGCAGTGGATGCGGCGAAAGACCGGGGCGGCCTCCTGATTGCATGTGTGGCGTGGGCCCATCACACCCTGCAAGCGCCGTTTGTGAGCAAGCATGTAAACCATCCTGCAACAAGTCTGATGCGAGTTTGGAACCAGAGAGGGCCTCCCATCCCTGGGGCAGGTGCGGCATGCATGTAGCGTGATCCATGTGGCAGCAAGCAGATAGGAAGCATATGAACCTGTCCCAAGCACGCCTGGGGGGCGGCCTGGGCACACGGCAGCGCTGGAACGCTGCACCCGGCGGCGCGAGGGCGCCGCGACCGGTGCCTGCGGCACTGCGCTTTGTCTGTTGCGGCCCCAGTCTGTTGCGACACTGGTACTAGTGCAAACCCAGCCTGAGCCCACACGGGGATTGGGTGCCCACGAGGGCCATTTGCCAATGATGCGGTTCATACGGCACCAGCGCTGGCAGCGGCGGTGGCGGCGGCAGGGTGATCTTGAGGAGCGGCGCGCCTAGCACACGGGGTTTCCAAGTGGTTCTGCATGCACCAAACATGCAGTGCGGGCGATGCAGGCGAAAAACAGGCACTGGCGGAGTTCACCGTCAGACTTGGTTTAGGATTAGGGTTTTGGTACTGCAGCGCACCATATTTCGTGCACCATATGGTGCACCAAAATCTTTTTTGTGTGTCTATCTCGTTTTATTCAGTCCTCCCCAGTGACAGACTGATCTTTCAGGCGCGGAAACACGCAGGTGCGGCCAGCAAGCCTTGCGGCAGGTTTGACGCCCGCCGAAGGCGGTGATACCCACGCGGCGCCTTGCTAGGGTGTCGAGCGGCATGATCGATACCGATGCTGGGCAGTGAGAGTGCCCGCGAGCTCTGTGTGCGCTCGGAACAAACGCGCGGGGCCAGGCCCTCCCACCCGCGCCTTTCCGCCCCGCCCGGGCGCAATTGAGGCTTTGGTCAAACGGATACGGAATATGGGCCCGCTTCCGCCCCGCCCAGCGGATCAACATATCCATTTCCTGACGCCGCCCCGCCCCCGCCCCGCTTCCCCCTCCTGCCTGCTGCCCGCAGGACCGCCTACATCATGCCATTTGTGGAGCCGGATGAGGCAGCTGGAGAGGCCAGCGCCGCGGCATGTGCAGGTGGGGCAGGGGCATCCGTTTGAAAGGCTGGGTGGCACGTGACGAGGCTGTTGCGTTGATGGGTTGCTGCGCGCTTGGGGGAGCACTGTTCTGCTAATTTCATGTCAGCATCAGCACGATGCACGCCCACACACACTTCTGCAGGTGGCCAGAGAATCCTCAAGCGGCGGCGGCTCGACACCCCAGACTCGGCTGTGACGGCAGTGGCGGCGTGGGTGGCGGCGGGGTGCGCCGTTCAAGATATGTTTTGTGACCTGCAGGTGAGGCATCGCACCCGCGAAGGCTTATTTGGCAAGGTGTTTGATGCAGACTGCACCTGGAACTGCTGCACGGGCTTCCGCCCACCGCCCTGTATGTGTGCAGCCTTCCTCTTGGGTTGGCGTTGTGAGCAGCTGACGCTGCCCATGTTGCCACCGCCCTCACAGCATCGTTGTGCCCCTCGTTCTGGCTGTGCAGGTGGAGGCCGCAGAGCTGCGTGACCGCACGACGCAGCTGCAAAAGGAGCTTGTGCAGGCGGCGGCAGCACAAGAGGAGAAGCTGGCAGCCACGCGGCGCCGGCATGCTCAAAATATGGAGGCAGTGGTTGAGGCAGTGCGGTGCGAAGAGCAGAGCGGCATGCAGCAGATGCAGCAGCGACAAGCGGTTGCGCACGAGCAAGCGCAGCGGCTGGTGGCTGATCAGCTTGCCGCAGCAGAGCAGCAGCGGGGGGCGGCGGAGAAGAGGGAGCGGGACGCTCAGGCGCAGCGTGTTGCAGCGGAGCAGCAGCGGCTAGCGGCGGAGCAGAGGCTGCAGCACGCTCGGGAGCAGCTTGTTGCCGCTGAGCAGGAGATCAGGGTGGCTCTGGGCCAGCATGCACTTGAGCTTGAGAGCCTGCGGCAGCTGGACGCAGAGCGGCAGCGTCAGAGCGAGCGTCGGCTGGCAGCAGCTGCAGACCGCGCGGAGCAGGATTTGAGTGCCCAACGGCGGCAGAACGACCGCGACCTGGCTGCTGTAGGGCGGGAGCACAGCCAGCACCGGTCACACTGGCAAGGTGAGCGGGCGGAAGCTCAGCGGCGTGAAGCGCAGCTTACTGCGGCAGCACAGCAGCTTGAGGCACAGCTCGTGGCAGCAGCACAGCAGCACGAGGCACAGCTCGCGGCGGCAGCACAGCAGCACGAGGCACAGCTCGCGGCGGCAGCACAGCAGCACGAGGCGGCGCGGCAGGAGTCTGCCCGCAAGTTGGCGGCACTGCAGCAGCACTTGGCTGCGGCTGAGCAGCGGGAAGGGCAGCTGGCGACAGCCCAGCGGCAGCTCGAGGAGCAGGTGTGGGCAGCCAGGGGTGAGGCAGCGGCCCTCAAGATGGAGATGGAGGCAGTCAGGAGCGAGGCAGTAGCCAGCCAGGCCGAGGCTGAGGCAGCTAAGCAAGCTGCGGCAGTCAGCCTTGTGCAACTGGAGCAGGAGCAGGCGCAGGCGCGGCAGCAGGATGTTGCTGAGCTGGAGCAGTATGCTGCAGAAGCCAAGCAGCTGCGGCAGCAGGCAGAGCAGTCCGCCACTGAGGCAGCTGAGGCGCGGCAGCAGGCAGCGCAGTCTGCTGCCGAGGCGCAGGCTGCCAAGGATAAAGAGCAGGATACTCTGGAGCGGATTGTGAGGGCGCTCAAGGCCGCCGAGGAGAGCAGGCAGCAGGTGCTCAAGGCCCCTGCAGAGGCGGCGAGTGATGCGAGCGTGTGTACTAGACCAAGATGACAACACCACGAGTGTGTGTGTGGCAATGGGCCCGCCTGCATGACAGCTGCATGCATCATGTACAGCAAAATTTGCACCTGCTCAGCCACTCGTGACCCTTCTATTTCGCAACGGCTCAGCGCCTTGTTCTCTCTTCGATGCACTGCAGTGCGAGGCAGCAGCTGCCCAGAAGGCGTTGCCAGACCGGAGGGTTGAGTTGGACAAGATTGCTCACGAGCCTGGTGGGTGGGGATGTGTGTAGCAATGGCTGGGTGCAGATTGCTAAGGCAGCGCAACAACTAGTTCCCAAGATAAGAATGCATGAGCCATGCCCACTGCCCACCACCGCCACAAACCACTCAAGACGTCAACAGCACGCACTTGGAACCCTAACCCGCACTAATGACCACAACCCGTGAATGCCTCCTTCCACGTCATCCTGCAGCCGAGGATCTAGTGCTGCCGGAGAAATGCAAGCGGGCAGAGTTGGAGAAGCAGCTTGAGCAGGTGCAGTGGGCGTACCAGCAGCTGTTGAAACGTCAGGAGGAGGATCGGCAGGCCAATGTGGTTTTGCACGAGCTGTGCACGCACCTCCTAAGCCTGCTAGAGTGGCACGGAGTGCTGACGGCAGAAGGAGGCACCGTGCAGGGCGCTTGACGGAGGCAGCAGCGCTGGGGGGCATGATTGAGAGAACGACAGTTGGGGACGTGATAATAAGCATGACCGCTATGTACTATGTTGACACCGTGCACTTCCTAGCACGTCGTAGTGTTCTTGTTTGTATGATGCACTCTTATAATGCATATGATAACAGGCTTGGATCAAACAGCTGTAACTGCGGCCCAGCGCAGGCTGTAAGGAAGGGGTGTTCACGGGTAAGTGTCGGTGTCCGCCGCCTGCGCGATGCGTTAGTTAGCACACTCATCGGCCTGAATACATGTCGTGTACCTGGGGACGCGACATGTCCTTTCTCGCCTGTCATTTCCGCTCGTTGGCGTCTATCGATTGAGCAGCCTTCAGCAGGACCGGAGGCGTGCCTGTGAAGGCAAGTGGGAGACCGACGCCGCGTTCCCTGTGGGAGCCGACGCCGAAGCCGCGTTCCCCACTCGGCATGCACTGCACTCGACGCATTATAAAGCTGCAAGTCGAAGCGGTTGGCAGGCAGGGCTGCTCTTCAAGACAGAGGTCCGCTCCGTTCGGAGCGCTTTAGCCTTGCACCCAACTCCGGCGCGCTTGCAGCGTCTTAGACTTCGGCCCTGCCACCGCGTGCGGTGAAATCGGCGTCTACTGGCGAGCCAAGCAGCAGAGGGGCATGGACCCACTGCTAGGGGCGAGCGCTCAGCTGCCGCCTCCGCCACTGCCGACGCCGCCAACTGTACCGGGCTTCCAGCCACCGCTACCTGCTGAGCAGCCTACAGTGGGGCGCAGCCGTGGCACTAAGCGCAAGGTGAGTGCGCAGCCGAATAGGTGCCGCCTGGGTGACTCCTTGACCTACTGCCGGTGTTCATGCAAAACATTGTCGGTCGTAACCTGAGCAGCCTGGCGATGCTCTCCAAGCAGGTATCTCCATGCCCCCTGCTGCAGACCCCTGGCGATGCTGACAAGCGGTCCCGCCGTCGCATGTACTCCCACTCCAAGGGAGATTGGTCTAAGGTTCTCACACTAAACAACTTCTCAGCAAAGCGCATCTTCTTCCCCTGTGAGCGCGGGACGCACCTGCCCTGCCTGCCTGCTTGCTCGCCTGCTTGCCTGCGCCCCTGCCTGCTAGCCCGCCTGCCCGCCTAACTGTCAAGTCGTCCACTCGCCCATCGTGGGCCTGCTAACCTGCTTGCCCTGCTTGCTTGCCTGCCTGCCTGCCTGCCTGCCTTGCCTGCCTGCTTGCCTGCTTGCCTGCCTGCACTCCTGCCTGTCTGTTGTGTGCATCCGTCACACAAAAATCGTGTATCAAGCTCCACACCACCCATCGTCTCGTCACTTGTGCAGGCGAAGTGCTGAAGGAGGCGTTCGGCTGGGAGGCCAGCGAGGCGCAGATGGTGCCGACACTGCACGTACGCTACACCACCGTGGCTGGGCAGGAGCAGCAGCTGGACTGCACAGCAAACGACAAGTCCAAGGACAACAACAAGGATGTGCACCGCCTGGGGGTGCGTGGCGCTGCCGCTGCCTTGCTGATGCTGCTGGTGTGTGCCAAGTTGTGTCCGCACGCTGCCGCTGCAAGCCGATCAGGGCATAGCCGCCCGCTGCTGCGCTGTCAACGAGCAGCTGCTGCGGCGGCGGGCTCTCGTTGCTTGGCCCTGGCTGCCCAACAGGCAGCTTGCGTGCTTTCCAGGCATCCCCTGCCCAGCCGCACATGAAGGCCTCCCTCCCACCATCCTGCTCTCTGCAATGCTGCCGAGAAGGCTCCGCCTGTGGGCTCCGGGCTCCCGCCTCCGGGCGCCTGGCGCCGGTCCACCCAAACGTTGTGCTGCCTTTCTGTGCTCAGCGTGCTCCCTGCGCTGCCACATTGACCACACTGCTGGTGCCACTTCTCCACTTCTGCTTCCGCCACATGCGGCAATCTGCAGTCCTCGTTCATGGGCATACTTCAGGCAATGGTTGCAAGCCAGGGTGACACCATGGTCATGCGCAGCGACCCCGAGGGAGGCGCCAACACCGACAGAATTCACGTCACCCTCACCCTGCAGCGTCAGCGTCCAACAAAGGCGGCAGCGGCAGAGTCGGGAGAGCAGCAGGTGCACGGCGTGGTAGGTGCACCGGCAGACGGTTCAGATGCTGCGGCGTCAGCGGGTGGGACAGTGGGAGCGGCGGCGACAGCGGCGGCCCCGCCTCCCCAAAGGCAGCAGCAGCAGCAGCCGCAGCAGCAGCAGCAGCAGCCACAACTGCAGGAGCAGCCACAGCCTCAACCACAGCAGCAGCAACAGCAGCAGCAGCAGCCACAGCAGCAGGAGCAACCACTACCACTACCACCGCAGCAGCAGCACCTGCCACAGCCGCAGCCTCAACCACTACCACCGCAGCAGCCACAGCAGTCGCCGCCGCCGCAGCCACAGCAGCAGCAGCCGCCGCCGCAGCAGCAGCAGCAGCCACAGCAGCAGCCACAGCAGCCGCTGAGTGACCTGCCCTCTCTGTTTGAGACAGGCGAGGCGGAAGAGTACTCTGTCTCTCGTCGGGACACAGGTGCGGACACTTGGCAGCTTGTACTGCTTCACAATGTGCAGCTCGCGCTGCTGCAGCTGCAGGTCGGCCTCTGCCTTGATCGGGGTTCCGCTGCTGCCGGCATCGCCATTGCAACGTTGCCATCCTATGTGCTCCTCACATGATACTGTGGCTGGCGGATGCCTGCCTGCCTTTGCCATCTGCTGCCGTGGGCGCCATGACGTCACCCGTGGCACTCCTTGCTGGTTCCTACCCTCTGCAGATGAGGTGGATGAAGAGGGTCTGGACGCGGCTGACACAGCAGCAACTGGTGGCCAGCCAGCAGCAGTCAGTCCCGCCAAACATGAGGTGCCTGGCATAGCAGGCGGGGCCGATCACCCATCGCCGCCTGGTGCTGGGGTGCTGGAGGCAGCACTGCCTACAGTTGAGCCAGTTGAGGCGGCCGCGCCTGCCTCAGCCCCAGCAGCAGCAGCGGCAGCCACGCCCGCCTCAGCCCCAGCAGCAGCAGCGGCAGCCACGCCCGCCTCAGCCCCAGCAGCAGCGGCAGCCACGCCCGCCTCAGCCCCAGCAGCGGCAGCAGCCACGCCCGCCTCAGCCCCAGCAGCGGCAGCAGCAGTAGCGGTGGCAGCAGCCGCTGCAGCACGATCTCCGCCCAAACAGCATCCTGGGGCCACTGCTTCGCTGCCACCGCCAGCAGCAGCAGGGCCCCCGCTGTTTGCAGCAGCAGGAGGCGCATCGCCGCCAGCAGCGCTTCCCGTAGTGAACCTGACAACAAGCATAAGGGAGCGGGCTGCTGTAACCGGCGCTGACGAGCGGGCGGCAACTGCCGCTGCCAGCCGTGGCTCAGGCGAGCACGACGACGGGGGCTCCGCTGGCAGCAGCCAACAGCGGCAGCAGCAGCAGCAGCAGCGGCGGGGCCCACACCCAGGCGACTTTGATGGCATAGACACAGGGGATGCGACCCAGATGTTCGAGGCGGTCATCGGAATTCTGAATGAATCCAGCCTCACGATTGAGGAGCAAGAGGTGAGCAGTGGGCCAGTGGAAGGTGTGCAGGCAGCCGGAAGTCATGGCGGGCATAGTTTGGCAGGCCTGCTCTCTAAATAGACCTCTCTTCAAGTACACGGGGAGCCAGCAAGTGTTTCAAGGGACAGGGTCGGGGGAGATATTGTTTCGGAATGGAGTTTGTAGCAAAACAATAAAAGTGCCACAGGCTGTGCTGCTGCACCGTGCCCCTCCTCCGGGACCTTTGCCTGACTGCCGTTGTTTGCCCTCAACGGTGTGCCGCAGGAATATTGCTTCATGTTCAACGAGGGGGATACCAAGGACCAGCAGAAGCAGTTCATCTACTTGAGGGCACAATTCAACAGAGAGCGAGACGAGAGCGTGGCGCGCTGGGCACGGCGCTACATCACGCGCGGCAGTATATAATAGCTTGAGGCATGCGGGTTTGAACTGTTTCCTGAAAATGTCGAGCCTCGAATGTAGCCCTAAATACCGATCACGAGGCCCGCCTTGTGGGGGGCAGGACAGATGGATGGGAAACCGCGACACCTGCGGAAGAGTGCCGCCACGTCACCGCTGCCGGCACCCTGTCTGTCATTGCAGCTGCATCCATCACCGCCACAGCTGCTCGGATTCCGCACTGGGCTTACTGGGGAACGCAATTATGCACGCAGAGGTCGCTTCCGTTCGTTGAAGCTGTCCCACGCTCGGCAAAGTCAGCCATTGCTCGATGCCCAGCCTTGAGTTTTTCGAGTCGCTGTCCTCGAGTGGCCATGGTGGTAGGTGAGGGAGCTGCTCGCAACAGGAGCCACGCCGAACTCTTCCGCCACCTTGCCGACACTTTGGCAGCGCTTTGGACGCCCCATCGCGCACGCTCCCTGTGCTCCCTGCCACCCCTGCAGCCAGTTGGTCGTGCAGCACACGCACGCGCACAGCGGCTGGGCGGCGCTGCCGCCGGCGCTCAGCTCCCGCCTGTTCCAGTCGGGGCCGGCGCTGCCGCTGGTGTTGGAGCTCCGTTTGGTGCAGCAGCGCGCCGGCGTGAGCCTGCCCTCTGGCAAGCCTGTGTATGTAGCCTGGGCGGGTGACGGCAGCGCCTCGCCTGGCTGCATCGGCCTGCCAGCAGGCCTGGCGCGCGCTCTGGGGCTAGCGGAGGGTGCCGCCGTGGCGCTGCGCCCGCTGCCCCAGGCGCCGGAAGCGGTGTCAGTTACTGTGGAGCCAGCCAGCGAGGACGACTGGGAGATAGTGGAGCTGAATGCAGAGTATTTGGAGGATCAGCTGCTCAACCAGGTGGGGCGCCGGCTGGCCAAGTAAAGCGCTGTCTTAGGGCGGCTGAACCATGGAGTGGCTGCCTGTGATGCGTGGTGGGGGGGCACGAGGCCTGGGCCTGCTCTGAGTGAGTTTGGATCCTTGCATCGGGAAGCGCTGCTTTGACTGATGACGGTGTGCAGGTGAGGAAGCCGATCGGAAGCTAAGGGTTGACTAGAAGCAGCTGCGAGTGTCTTTGCTGCTCTCCCTGACTTGAAGTAAGCACCCTTTCCCTGCCTCACCCCGGTGCCGCCCCCCTGCCCTGCAGGCAGGCGTCGCCAGCCCGCAGCAGCCGCTGCCGGTGTGGGTGCACAGCCTGGGTGTCATGCTGCGCGTCACTTCCATGGTGCCAGCCGGCCCCGTGGCACGACTGGTCAGGGGGACAGAAATCTATGTGGCACCACGGCTCAGAGTGAAACCCTCTGTGGGTGGGGCTGTTGCCGCTGGCGGTGTGCTCCTGCCGGGGCATGCGCAGCAGCCCAACGGCAGCAGCGGCAGCAGCGGCAATGGCGCAGCTGCAGCGGTCCAGGGCCAGCAAGGCGCTGCCGCAGGCCAGCAGCAGCAGCAGCAGCAGCATGATGGGGAGGGCATGGACGCGGCTGCCGCCCCGCTGCAGGCAGTGCTGCGGGTGCAGCGGGTCAGCAGCAGGGTGGCTTCCAGCCTGCAGGCGTCCTCCTCCTCTTCCCAGGATCCCTTGCCCACCAATGGTCAGCAGCAGCAGCAACAGCAGCAGCAAACCCAGCGCCAGCCACCGCCCCACCAGCAACAGCAGCAGCAGCTACCGCCGGGCGTGCAGCCTGTGTTTGCCAGCCCCGCCACGCTGGCCCGCTGCGGGCTGCGCCCAGGCGACTGGGTGCGCCTGACTGGGCGGGACACGCGCTCTCTCACCAAATTTGCCAGCCTGGCAGCGTCTGAGCTGGCGGCGCCCGGCCACCTGGCGCTGACAGCGGGGCAGTGCGAGTGGGCGGGGGCGCCGCCATACTCCCACATCCTCATGCAGAGGCTCAGCCCAGGGCAGAGGGAGCTCATAATTGAGGCGGCAGAGCTGCAGCGCTCCACAGCGGGCGGCAGCGGCAGGACCACTGGCAGCAGCAGGGCGACGCTGGGAGGTATGCTGGGGCGCCCAGCTGGCGGCGGCAGCGGTGGCGCTGGCACACAGCAGGCGGAGCAGCAGCATGCAGAGGCGGCAGCAGGCCAGCATGAGATGGACCAACAGCAGCTGCAGCAGCAGCAAGAGGAGGAGGAGGAGGAGCTTGCCTCGTTTGATGCAGCGGCTGCGCTGACGGGGGCCAGCTGGCTGCGGCAGGCTGCCGAGCAGGCGCTGCGGCACCTTCTGCCCGTCCTGGGGTTGACCCCTCGCAGCCTGCTGCAGGTGCAAGGGGCTATGGGGGCGGGTGGCACTTGCCTGTGCCTCGACTGTATGCGCCTGCCCTCGACACTGCGAACTGCCTTGGAAGCTGCCTGCATCGCCGTGCCATGCCAAACACTGCCTGCACTGCCTGAACCGGCCTCACCCTGCTTGCCCATCCCCCTCCCACTTTGTGCCTCAGAGCTGGGGCGCGCCGCGGCCCGGCGGCCTGCTGGTCACCGGCCCCGCTGGCAGCGGCAAGTCGGCTCTGCTGGCGGCAGCAGCGGCGGCACTGCGGCAGCACCCACAGTGCCTGACGTATTGCGTCACTGTGAGCTGTCGTGACATAAGTGCCGAGGGCGCCAGCCAGGCGCAGGCGCAGATCCTGCCAAAGGTGATTTGGGGGTGTGGAAAGGAGCGAGAGGAGGGTGTGAAGGGGCTGTGGGTGGGTGGGTGATGCAAGGGTGGCAGGACGGCAGCAGTGCACCGCTGCTGCTGCCCAGGACGCAGCAGCAAGGGTGGCAGGATGCAGCAGTGCACCGCTGCTGCTGCCCAGGACGCAGCAGTAAGAGCAAGCCACCCTGGCCAAGCCGCCATGTATCATTTCTTCCCCCAGCTGGTAATAGGGACTAGTGTGCGTAGCACAGGTTTTCTGGGATGGCAGCAGCCCTGGCAATAGGTGCTCTCTGTGCCGCCGCCCGGCGAGGCAGGGGGTGGACAGGTCAGCCGCTGTGCCACGTCAGCATCTGTTGCCATGGCAATCTGTGTGCACCCAGCACAGGGCACCCAGCACAGGCACCCCCCTCCGCCTGCTCCTCCCCCCGCGTGCCATGCTGCTGCAGATCCAGGAAGCTCTGGACCACCTGCCCTCCCTGCTGGTGTTTGATGACCTGGACGTGCTGTGCCCCGCTGAGGCGGCCGGCGCTGACGGGGCGGCCAGCTCAGCAGACCCCGCCCTGCTGACCTGGCTGTGCGACCTGTTGGACCACCTGGCAGCACCCAGCCCTGACTGGGGCCGCCTGCCCCTGCCCGCTGCCGGAAACGGCTCCTCGGGCGCAAGCACGGCAGCCTTGGCAGCGGTGCTGGGCGGTACCCCTAGCAACGGCAGCAGCGGCGGCGGCGGCGGCGGTGGCGGTGGCGGTGCCGCGCTGTGGCCGCCGCTGGCAGTGGCAGCCACCTGTCGTGACGTGGCAGCGCTGGCGGCGCCGCTGCGAGCCGCAGGTCGGCTGGACCATACGGTGTCGCTGCCGGCGCCCACAGCTGAGAGCCGTGCGGCCATGTTGGCTGCTGCAGCGCAGGCGCGGGGGGCGCAGCTGGCGCCGCAGCACCTGCGTTTTGTGGCTGAGAAAGCCGATGGGTTTGATGCTGCTGACCTGGAGGTGCTGCTGGATCGGGCGCTGCACATTGCGGTGCGGCGCCAGCTGGCGACAGCTGGCAGCAGCGCGCATGGCGAGGGGGATGACAGCAGCAGGGGCTTGCAGCTGGCAGTGACCCGGGCCGGCACGCCTGGCGGCCACAGCAATGGTGCAAGCAGCGGCGGCAGGGGCGGCAGCAGCGGGGGCGGCGTCAACGGCAGCAGCAGCGGTGGTAGTGTCAATTCTGGCATCCAGCTGACTCAAGGGGACATGGAGGCAGCGCTCGAGGGGTTCACCCCAGCCGCATTTTGGGGCACAGGCACGCGGCACTCGGTGCAGGCGGGGGTGGCGGGCTGGGCGGATGTGGGGGGCATGGAGGAGGCGAGGCAGGCGCTGCATGAGGCCTTGGAGCTGCCCACCAAGTATGCACGCCTAGTGGCCAAGGTGCGTCCCTCAATCAATAGGGGGAAGGGATGGGGGCAGGTGGTGGATGGGGAGGGTGAGGTACGGAGGGTGCAGAGTGTGCAGGGCGCTGCCCATGTAGTAAGCACCCCTGGTGACTCTGCTGCTTGGGCAGGAGTGTTCTGGGGCAAAAACAGTTGTTGCAGGGAGGTGGAAAGTTGGGGCGGCCTGCTTGCTGTGATGCTGAGATTCTGGACAACGGCAAGGCTGCCAGCCTGTTGCCAATTTTCTGCAGTCCGCCCTGACCCACGAATCGACAGCTCACTTCCCTATGCTCTGCCCTTCTGCAGAGGATACCCTGCTCACCCTGCCCCTGCCCCGCCCTGCCCCGCCCTGCCCTGCCCTCCCTTGCTGCACAGGCCCCCCTGCGGCTGCGCACCGGCGTCCTGCTGTACGGACCCCCTGGCTGCGGCAAGACGCACATTGTGGCAGCCGCCGTGGCCGCCGCCAATGTGCGCTGCATAACCGTCAGGTAAGCGAGGCACGCGCTGGCGCTTGGTACACGCCCATGCTGCCGCAAGCGTGCCTGCCTGGCCTCAGTCGAGCACCAACGTTCTTCCCTCGACTGCACAAGTGCCTTGTTTCGACAACAGCCATCAACATCAAATTCTCGTGCCCTTCCTGCAGCGGGCCCGAGCTGCTCAACAAGTACATTGGCGCCAGCGAGGCGGCGGTACGAGACGTGTTTGCCCGTGCCGCCGCCGCCGGCCCCTCCGTCCTCTTTTTCGACGAGTTTGACGCCATCGCACCCCAGGTGACCGCTCACACTGTGACGTGGCCAATTGTGCGAACATCTCTGCTGCTTTGCCGACTTTGAATCGGTCGCGCTTTAGGTGGCAAACAGACGTTGTGGGGGGACAGGTGCAGTTAGGGCCGGCACATGCGGGCGAGAATGACAAGCCCTTCCATCGTTCAGCAGGCGCCGGCCTGAGTGCCCGCTTGCCTGCCTGCCCGCCTGCAGACAAACTGATCCCATTCTAAACTCACGTCCTGCACACCTTGCACGCCCCCCTTGCGCCCCCACCACCACCGTGCAGCGCGGCCACGACAACACGGGCGTCACCGACCGGGTGGTCAACCAGCTGCTGACGGAGCTGGATGGAGTGGAGGGGCTGCGGGGTGAGGAATGCAGGGCGGGGAAATGGGTGGGTGGGTGTGGGCATGGTGTGCATGGGGCGGCAGGGTGGTGGCGGCGTGCGGTCGTGCCGGCAGAGGCCTGCCTGCCTGTCTGCCTGCCTGCCTGCCTTGGATGAGCAGAGTCCCACCCTCCCCCCTTTCCCAAACCTTCTCCCTTCCCCCCTTCCCCGGCCCTCTCCCCCCAGGTGTGTGTGTGGTGGCCGCAACCTCCCGCCCCGACCTCATAGATGCCGCCCTGCTGCGCCCCGGCCGCCTGGACCGCCTCGTATTCTGCGGCTTCCCCTCGCCGCTGGAGCGGGGGCAGGTGCTGGCGGCGCTGGCCCGCGGCGTGCAGCTGGAACCGGGTGTCGACTTGGGGCAGGTGGGACGGTTGGTGGGGCGTGCTGCGGTGTGCTGCGTGCGCTGTGAGGCGTGCTGTGGCGGGCTATGCGTGCTGTGGTGTGATATGTGAGGCAGGGGGGCGCTGCCTGCGGCTGGCGCCTGGTGTTGACGATGGGCAGGTGTGCTGCCCCGTGAAGGCGGGGTGGGACAAGGCTGAAGGAGGCGTCCAGTTGGCGCCTGCTGCCGCCCTGATCTTCACGTATGCTTGCGTGTGTGAAAAGTGAGGTGCATCAGCTCGCTATGTGCCCCACCCCAAGCTTTCCTTGCGCTGCCCTGCTGTGAGACCACTACTTATCACTCACTCGCACATCCCTGCACCCGACTTCCCTCCGTCCCTCTTTCTCGTTTACACCTTCAGCTTGTCTTGGGCTGACCTTCCCCTCCCCCCTCTTCTTTATTGCTTGTCCCCTCAGCGTATCTTGGGCTGACCTTCCCCCATCCCCCTCCCTCCTCATTGCTTCCTTCCGTCCCTCCCCCCTCACTGCGTCCCTCCCTCTCTTCCCCTTCCTTCCTCCTCACTGCTTCCTTCCTTCCCTCCCTCCCACTGCCCCCTCACTGCTTCCTTCCTTCCCTCCCTCCCACTGCCCCCTCACTGCTTCCTTCCTTCC